>CM068368.1:743664009-744126018 GCA_034769895.1 Magicicada septendecula | reverse complement strand
ACCTACATACATTTTATCCAAAAGCACAGTCCTTCCTCACAAAGGTTGAGGATAGTCTTAATCCACCTGCGCCATGGTTGTACCATTTTAGCTGATACGTAATTTCTTCAGAACTCAAGCATCCACTTATTTAATTAATATTTAAATGATTTTAAATATAAATTTTAGGACATGGAAGTCATGTATGGTTCTCCATACCGATTTTTACTTCCATATTCCTTAAGGAAATGGAAGTATGGTGATGGCAAAAAAAAATCGTGTTCGAGATTATTGCAGATTCTGATTGTAATACACTCAAAACATGAAAAAAAGTCGTTTTCCGAAAAGGGTCTGTGTGTCTATCTGTCTGTGTGTCTATGTAGATTTTTTTTCTATGGCAAACGATAACTGCCGCAAATTCAAACAGAATCAAATAATTTTTTGCATACAGCCCTGATTTGTAGAGTACTCACGACCTATTGTTTTTGGTGAAGATCGGTTGAGGGAAAGGGGTGGTTTACCTGCAACGGTTTTTTTTTATCAAGGGAAATTTTTTTTTTGGCAAACGATAACAGCCGCAAATTCAAACAGAATTAAATAATGTTTCGCATACAGCCCTGAATTGTAGAGTTATTAAGACCTATTGTTTTTGGTGAAGATCGGTTAAGGGAAAGGGGTAGTTTACCTGTAACATTTTATGTTTTAAAAAGGGTATTTCCTATGGCAAACGATAACAGCCGCAAATTCAAACAGAATCAAAAGATTATTTGCATACAGCCCTAAATTGTAGAGTTCTCAAGACCTATTGTTTTTGGTGAAGATCGGTTAAGGGAAAGGGGTAGTTTACCTGCAACGTTTTTTTAACAAGGGTATTTTCTATGGCAAATGATAACAGCCGCAAATTCAAACAGAATCAAATAATTTTTTGCATACGTCCCTGAATTGTAGAGTTCTCAAGGACTTTCGATTTTGGTGAAGATTGGTTAAGGGCAAGGGGTAGTTTACCTGCAACATTTTACGTTTTAACAACAGTAAAGTACTTGAAAATTCATTTTAAACTTTTTGAAACAATGGTAATTGTTAAAAATAAAATAATTTTGTTGCCAGGCAATAAAATTATAATTTTTTCATTTTAATGTAAATTATGTATGAGTTAATATCTTTATATATATAATTCTTCTGTAAGTGTGTATGTTACTGAACTCCTCCATGTATAAAATAATATATCGTTCGTGGCAGGTAAGCATATCTCAGTTATGTAATGTTTACGTTTCCATTTTATTATTATGCCTACAGCAATAAAAAGGCAGGTAACACACACACACACACACACACACACACACACACACACACACACACACACACACACACACACACACACACACACACACACACACACACACACACACACACACACACACACACACACAATTCACATTATTTCTGGCCTCACTCATGTTTATTTTCTTACATTTGCACGCTTTTTAAATGGAAAGTGCTGAAACCCACACCAACATAATGCATGCAAGCCACAAAAATGGACATCAATTTGCTTCCTGTGGATCGCTGGGCAATGTAACTGCACGTGTTTACAGAGGAACGATTCATAGACAGACTTTTCGTCTTTAGGGAATGAACCCTCTGCAAGATGCTGAGGGTCCATGAGTGACTTCGGAGCGCTCCTTCTTTTTCGCGTGTTTGTTCTGTGAAACATACAATGTAGATTCGCAGCTTTACTCTAAGCAACGCTCAATAGGAAATGTTGAAAATTTTTGTCCACAGTGTACCCTCATTCACACTAAACCTGCTCTGATGTTTTAATTACGGACATCATAATATTAAAACTTTGGAAACTTGAGCACTACTTAATGGAGATCAATCATTAACTTATACAAGCCATTAATTTTATGCATATATTTTATATATATGTGTACAACGTTATCAGCAACAAAGAAGTAGTTTTTGTTAAAATTCCTTCCCGGGATATTTGGCCGTAGTCCAATGTTTTCTACAAAACCAGACGTTTCGGCAATGCCATCAACTTCTATCATCAGTGAAAATCGAGTGCGATAACGTGAGGTGGTATACGTTAGTGACCACAGTACTGTGGTTAAGGCTGAAGCAGTAAGCAGAAAGTAGTTTCTATGGTAATATTTCATTTCGAAAATGATTTTAAATATAAATCTTAGAATATGGAAGTCATGTATGGTTCTCCATACCGATATTTATGTTAGGTACACGTTACAAAACCTTTTCATCAGATGTTCAAAAAAGCAAGCTTGTAATTTTTTTTTTATAAGCCCCTTAGTAAGGTTTCTCAGCAACAGTTACTGGATGTCACAGTTTGTTTCTAGGATATGTTTTACAAAGTAAAGGAAACTTGTTACTTGAATTCTGTGTTTCTTTGACTTCCTATTCTACAGTAATCTTTAAGGTTTTGTAAGGGATTCGATGGTAACTCTACTAGGAATAAATCTGCATCTGTGCTACAGATAAGTATGAATGGGTCTAATCCTAAATGGAAATTTTAAGAACAATTCAGAATAATGTGACTCTGTTAACACAAGTTGATAAAATGTAAAAATATCGGTATGGAGAACCACACATGACGTCCACGTTCTAAGATTTATATTTAAAATCATTTACGAAATGAAATGTTTCCATAGAAACTACTTCTTTCCACTTATTGTTCAGCCTTAACCACAGTATT
The DNA here is from genome assembly GCA_034769895.1 of Magicicada septendecula. Classification (NCBI taxonomy): domain Eukaryota; kingdom Metazoa; phylum Arthropoda; class Insecta; order Hemiptera; family Cicadidae; genus Magicicada; species Magicicada septendecula. The sequence continues at coordinate 744,123,329 of CM068368.1, read as the reverse complement.
GTGGTCACTAACGTATACCACTACACGTTATCGCACACGATTTTCACTGATGATGGCAGTCGACGGCACTGCAGAAACGTTTAGTTTTGCAGAAAACATTGGACTATGGCCAAACAGCCCGGGAAGGAATTTTAATAACAAACTACTACTTTGTTGCCGATAATGTAGTACACATATACAAATAATCCCCTCCCCCTTCAACAATCATTTTCATTTACAGAAAATTACTCCAACCCCGTTCAACTAGCATCTTCATTTATAGATATTTCATCTACGTTTCTACGATGGATTATTAAGATCTTCTTATCAGGATCCTTTATTTATCAAAATTAACTACCTTACTCTTGTTACAACAAAAAATGTTTCCGGTAAACTACCCTTTTCCCGTAACCGATCTTCACCAAAATCAATAGGCCTTGAGTCTTCTACAACTCAGGGACATATGTAAAAAATTATTTGATTCTGTTTGCATTTACGGCAGTTATCATTCGTCATGAAAAAATGTCTCTTGTTACAACATAAAATGTTGCTGGTAAACTACCCCTTTCCCTTAACCGATCTTCACCAAAATCAACAGGTCTTGAGTTCTTGACAATTTACGGACGTATGCAAAAAATTATTTGATTATGTTTGAATTTACAGCAGTTATCGTTCCTCATAGGAAAAATTAACCTTATTATCACATAAAATATTGCAGGTAAACTACCCCTTTCTCTTAACTGATCTTCACCAAAATCAATAGGTCTTGAGTCCCCTACAATTCAGGAATGCATGCAAAACATTATTTGATTCTGTTTGAATGTGCGGCAGTTATCGTTCGTCATAGAAACAATTACGCTTGTTAAAACATTAAAGGTGGCAGGTAAACTGCCCCTTTCCCTTAACCGATCTTCACCAAAATCAATAGGCCTTCAGTCCTTTACAATTCAGGAACAAATGCATAACATTATTTGATTCTCTTTTAATATGCAGCAGTTATCATACATGACTTCAATGTTCTAAGATTTAAATTTAAAATCATTTTCGAAATGAAATATTTCCATATAAACTACTTATTTCTACTTACTGCTTCAGCCTTAACTACAGTAATGTGGTCACTAATGTATACCACCTCACGTTATCGCACTCGATTTTCACTGATGATGGAAGTCGATGGCACTGCCGAAACGTCTGGTTTTGCAGAAAACATTGGTATACTGTCAAACAGGACGGGAAGGAATTTTAGTAACAAACTCCTTCTTTGTTGCCGATAACGTAGTACATATATAATATCCGTATGGAGAGACACATTACTTCCATGTTCTAAAATTTATATTTAAAATTATTTTCGAAATGAAATATTTTCATAAAAACTACTTCTTTCTTCAGCCTTAACCACAGTACTGTGGTCACTATCGTATACCACCTCACGTTAGTGCACTCGATTTTCACTGATGACGACAGTCGATAGTACTGCCGAAACGTTTGGTTTTGTAGAAAACATTGGACCACGCCAAACAGCCCGGGAAGGAATTTTAACAACAAACTACTTCTTTGTTGCCGAAAACGTAGTACACATGACATATAAATAAAATATCGGTATGGAGAACCATACATGACTTCCATGTTCTAAGATTTATATTTAAAATCATTTACGAAATGAAATGTTTCCATAGAAACTACTTCTTTCCACTTATTGCTTCAGACTTAACCACAATACTGTGGTCACTAATGTATACCACCACACGTTATCACACTCGATTTTCACTGATGATGGCAGTCGACGGCACTGCAGAATCGTCTGGTTTTGCAGAAAACATTGGACTACGGCCAAACAGCCCGGGAAGGAATTTTAACAACAAACTACTACTTTGTTGCCAATAATGAAGTACACATATAACAATTATCCCCTCCCCTTTCAACTATAATTTTCATTTATAGAAAATTACCCCACCCCGATCAACTAGCCTCTTCATTTATAGATATTTCATCTACGTTTCTACAGAGGATTATTAAGATCTTCTTATCAGGATACTTTATTTATCATAATTAAGTACTTTACTCTTGTTACAACAAACAATTTTTCAGGTAAACTACCCCTTTCCATTAACCGATCTTCACCAAAATCAACAGGCCTTGAGAACTCTACAATTCAGGGATGCATGCAAAATATTATTTGATTCTATTTGAATGTGCGGCAGTTATCGTTCGTCATAAAAAAAAAATAACCTTGTTATCACATAAAATGTTGCAGGTAAACTACCCCTTTCTCTTAACTGATCTTCACCAAAATCAGTAGGTCTTGATAGCTCTACAATTCAGGGATGCATGCAAAATATTATTTGATTCTATTTGAATGTGCGGCAGTTATCGTTCGTCATAGAAACAATTTACTCTTGTTAAAACATAAAAGGTGGCAGGTAAACTACCCCTTTCCCTTAACCGATCTTTACCAAAAACAATAGATCATGAGTACTCTATAATTCAGGGCTGTACGCAAAAAACATTTGATTCTGTTTGAATTTTCGGCTCTTATCGTTTGCCATATAAACCCTTTTTTAAAATATAAAATGTTGCAGGTAAACTATCCCTTTCCCTTAACCGATCTTCACCAAAACCAACCGGCCTTCAGTCTTTTACAATTGAGGAACGTATGCAAAAAAATATATGATTCTGTATGAATGTGCGGCAGTTATCGTTCGTCATAGAAAAAATTACCATTGTTAAAACATAAAATGTTGCAGGTAAACTACCCCTTTCCCCTAACCGATCTTCACCAAAATCAACAGACATTGAGATTCCCTCAATTGAGGGCAGTATGCAAAAAAGTATTTGATTCTGTTTGAATTTGCGGCTGTTATCGTTTGCCATAGAAAAAATCTACAGACAGACAGACACACACACACACAGACACTTTTCAAAAAATGACTTTTTCATGTTTTGAGTGTAGTACAATCAGAATCTGCAATAATCTCGAACACGATTTTTTTTGCCATCACCATACTTCCATTTCTTCAAGGAACATGGAAGTACAATTATCCCCTCCCCCTTCAACAATCAATTTCATTTATAGAAAATTACCCCCACCTCTTCATTTATAGATATTACATCTACGTTTCTACAGTGGATTATTATGATCTACTTTTCAGGATACTTCATTTATCAAAATTAAGTACTTTACCCTTGTTAAAACATAAAATGTTGCTGGTAAACTACCCCTTTCTCTTAACTGATCTCCACCAAAATCAATAGGCTTTGAGTCCTCTAAAATTCAGGCCTGTATGCAAAACATTATTTGATTCTGTTTGAATGTGCGGCAGTTATCGTTCGTCATAGAAACAATTACTCTTGTTAAAACATTAAAGGTGGCAGGTAAACTACCCCTTTCCCTTAACCGATCTTCACCAAAATCAATAGGCCTTCAGTCCTTTACAATTCAGGAATGAATGCAAACAAATATTTGATTCTGTTTGAATGTGCGGCAGTTATCGTTCGTCATAGAAACAATTACTCTTGTTAAAACATAAAATGTTGCAGGTAAACTACCCCTTTCTCTTAAATGATCTTCACCAAAATCAATAGGTCTTGAGTCCTCTACAATTCAGGATGCATGCAAAACATTATTTGATTCTCTTTTAATTTACAGCAGTTATCGTTCGTCATAGAAAAAATTACCCTTGTTAAAACATAAAACGTTGCAGGTAAACTACACCTTTCCCTTAACCTATCTTCACCAAAAGCAACAGATCTTGAGTACTAAAAACTTTAGGAATGTATGAAAGAAATTATTTGATTCTGTTTGAATTTACGGCTGTTATCGTTTGCCATAGAAAAAAATCTACAGCCACACACACACACTCACACACACTTTTCGAAAAATGACTTTTTTTCATGTTATGAGGGTAGTACAATCAGAATCTGCAATTATCTCGAACACGATTTTTTTTCCATCACCATACTTACATTTCCTTATGGAATATGGAAGTAAAATTGCCCTTTTAAAACATAAAACGTTGCAGGTAAACTACCCTTTTCTCTTAACCGATCTTCACCACGGCTAAACAGCCCGGGACGGAATTTTAACAAAGAACTACTTTTTTGTTGCCGGTAACGTAGTACATATATAAAAAGTTCTCCCCTCCCCCTTCAACTATAATTTTCATTTATAGAAAATTACCCCCAACCCCGTTCACCTACCCTCATCATTTATAGATATTTCATCTACGTTTCTACAGTGGATTATTATGAGCTTCTTATCAGGATACTTTATTTATCAAAATTAAGTACTTTGCTCGAGTTAAATCATAAAATGTTGCAGGTAAACTACCCCTTTCTCTTTACCGATCTTCACCAAAATCAATAGCCCATCAGTCCTCTAGAATTCAGGGATACATGCAAAAAAGTATTTGATTGTGTTTGAATGTACGGCAGTTATCGTTCGTCATGTAAACATTTCTCTTGTGTGCGTGCGTGCGTGCGTGCATGCGTGTGTGTGTGTGTGTGTGTGTGTGTGTGTGTGTGTGTGTGTGTGTGTGCGCGTGCATGCGCGCGCGTGTGTGTGTGTGTGTGTGTGTGTGTGTGTGTGTGTGTGTGTGTGTGTGTGTGTGTGTGTGTGTGTGTGTGTGTGTGTGTGTGTGTGTGTGTGTGTGTGTGTGTGTGTGTGTGTGTGTGTGTGTGTGTGTGTGTGTGTAGTAGTTTTTGTTAAAATTCCTTCCCGGGATGTTTGGCCATAGTCCAATGTTTTCTACAAAACCAGACGTTTCGGCAATGCAATCGACTTCCATCATCAATGAAAATTGAGTGGTACACGTTAGTGACCACAGTACTGTGGTTAAGGCTGAAGCAGTAAGTAGAAATAAGTAGTTTCTATGGTAATATTTCATTTCGAAATTGATTTTAAATATAAATCTTAGAACATGGAAGTTATGTATGGTTCTCCATACCAATATTTTTTAAATGGCAAACGATAACAGCCGCAAATTCAAACAGTATCAAATAATGTTTTGCATACAGCCCTGTATTGTATAGTTCTCAAGACCTGTTGGTGTTGGTGAAGATTGGTTAAGGGGAAGCAGTAGTTTACCTGCAACATTTTATGTTTTAACAAGGGTAATTTTTTTATGACGAAAGATAACTGCTGTAAATTCAAAGAGAATCAAATAATTTTTTGCATACATTCTTGAATTGTAGAGAACTCAAGTCCTGTTGATTTTGGTGAAGATCAGTTTAGGGAAAGGGGTAGTTTACCTGCAACATTTTATGTTGTAACAAGAGAAATGTTTACATGACGAACGATAACTGCCGTACATTCAAACACAATCAAATACTTTTTTGCATGTATCCCTGAATTCTAGAGGACTGATGGGCTATTGATTTTGGTGAAGATCGGTAAAGAGAAAGGGGTAGTTTACCTGCAACATTTTATGATTTAACTCGAGCAAAGTACTTAATTTTGATAAATAAAGTATCCTGATAAGAAGCTCATAATAATCCACTGTAGAAACGTAGATGAAATATCTATAAATGATGAGGGTAGGTGAACGGGGTTGGGGGTAATTTTCTATAAATGAAAATTATAGTTGAAGGGGGAGGGGAGAACTTTTTATATATGTACTACGTTACCGGCAACAAAAAAGTAGTTCTTTGTTAAAATTCCGTCCCGGGCTGTTTAGCCGTGGTGAAGATCGGTTAAGAGAAAAGGGTAGTTTACCTGCAACGTTTTATGTTTTAAAAGGGCAATTTTACTTCCATATTCCATAAGGAAATGTAAGTATGGTGATGGAAAAAAAATCGTGTTCGAGATAATTGCAGATTCTGATTGTACTACCCTCATAACATGAAAAAAAGTCATTTTTCGAAAAGTGTGTGTGAGTGTGTGTGTGTGGCTGTAGATTTTTTTCTATGGCAAACGATAACAGCCGTAAATTCAAACAGAATCAAATAATTTCTTTCATACATTCCTAAAGTTTTTAGTACTCAAGATCTGTTGCTTTTGGTGAAGATAGGTTAAGGGAAAGGTGTAGTTTACCTGCAACGTTTTATGTTTTAACAAGGGTAATTTTTTCTATGACGAACGATAACTGCTGTAAATTAAAAGAGAATCAAATAATGTTTTGCATGCATCCTGAATTGTAGAGGACTCAAGACCTATTGATTTTGGTGAAGATCATTTAAGAGAAAGGGGTAGTTTACCTGCAACATTTTATGTTTTAACAAGAGTAATTGTTTCTATGACGAACGATAACTGCCGCACATTCAAACAGAATCAAATATTTGTTTGCATTCATTCCTGAATTGTAAAGGACTGAAGGCCTATTGATTTTGGTGAAGATCGGTTAAGGGAAAGGGGTAGTTTACCTGCCACCTTTAATGTTTTAACAAGAGTAATTGTTTCTATGACGAACGATAACTGCCGCACATTCAAACAGAATCAAATAATGTTTTGCATACAGGCCTGAATTTTAGAGGACTCAAAGCCTATTGATTTTGGTGGAGATCAGTTAAGAGAAAGGGGTAGTTTACCAGCAACATTTTATGTTTTAACAAGGGTAAAGTACTTAATTTTGATAAATGAAGTATCCTGAAAAGTAGATCATAATAATCCACTGTAGAAACGTAGATGTAATATCTATAAATGAAGAGGTGGGGGTAATTTTCTATAAATGAAATTGATTGTTGAAGGGGGAGGGGATAATTGTACTTCCATGTTCCTTGAAGAAATGGAAGTATGGTGATGGCAAAAAAAATCGTGTTCGAGATTATTGCAGATTCTGATTGTACTACACTCAAAACATGAAAAAGTCATTTTTTGAAAAGTGTCTGTGTGTGTGTGTGTCTGTCTGTCTGTAGATTTTTTCTATGGCAAACGATAACAGCCGCAAATTCAAACAGAATCAAATACTTTTTTGCATACTGCCCTCAATTGAGGGAATCTCAATGTCTGTTGATTTTGGTGAAGATCGGTTAGGGGAAAGGGGTAGTTTACCTGCAACATTTTATGTTTTAACAATGGTAATTTTTTCTATGACGAACGATAACTGCCGCACATTCATACAGAATCATATATTTTTTTGCATACGTTCCTCAATTGTAAAAGACTGAAGGCCGGTTGGTTTTGGTGAAGATCGGTTAAGGGAAAGGGATAGTTTACCTGCAACATTTTATATTTTAAAAAAGGGTTTATATGGCAAACGATAAGAGCCGAAAATTCAAACAGAATCAAATGTTTTTTGCGTACAGCCCTGAATTATAGAGTACTCATGATCTATTGTTTTTGGTAAAGATCGGTTAAGGGAAAGGGGTAGTTTACCTGCCACCTTTTATGTTTTAACAAGAGTAAATTGTTTCTATGACGAACGATAACTGCCGCACATTCAAATAGAATCAAATAATATTTTGCATGCATCCCTGAATTGTAGAGCTATCAAGACCTACTGATTTTGGTGAAGATCAGTTAAGAGAAAGGGGTAGTTTACCTGCAACATTTTATGTGATAACAAGGTTATTTTTTTTTTATGACGAACGATAACTGCCGCACATTCAAATAGAATCAAATAATATTTTGCATGCATCCCTGAATTGTAGAGTTCTCAAGGCCTGTTGATTTTGGTGAAGATCGGTTAATGGAAAGGGGTAGTTTACCTGAAAAATTGTTTGTTGTAACAAGAGTAAAGTACTTAATTATGATAAATAAAGTATCCTGATAAGAAGATCTTAATAATCCTCTGTAGAAACGTAGATGAAATATCTATAAATGAAGAGGCTAGTTGATCGGGGTGGGGTAATTTTCTATAAATGAAAATTATAGTTGAAAGGGGAGGGGATAATTGTTATATGTGTACTTCATTATTGGCAACAAAGTAGTAGTTTGTTGTTAAAATTCCTTCCCGGGCTGTTTGGCCGTAGTCCAATGTTTTCTGCAAAACCAGACGATTCTGCAGTGCCGTCGACTGCCATCATCAGTGAAAATCGAGTGTGATAACGTGTGGTGGTATACATTAGTGACCACAGTATTGTGGTTAAGTCTGAAGCAATAAGTGGAAAGAAGTAGTTTCTATGGAAACATTTCATTTCGTAAATGATTTTAAATATAAATCTTAGAACATGGAAGTCATGTATGGTTCTCCATACCGATATTTTATTTATATGTCATGTGTACTACGTTTTCGGCAACAAAGAAGTAGTTTGTTGTTAAAATTCCTTCCCGGGCTGTTTGGCGTGGTCCAATGTTTTCTACAAAACCAAACGTTTCGGCAGTACTATCGACTGTCGTCATCAGTGAAAATCGAGTGCACTAACGTGAGGTGGTATACGATAGTGACCACAGTACTGTGGTTAAGGCTGAAGAAAGAAGTAGTTTTTATGAAAATATTTCATTTCGAAAATAATTTTAAATATAAATTTTAGAACATGGAAGTAATGTGTCTCTCCATACGGATATTATATATGTACTACGTTATCGGCAACAAAGAAGGAGTTTGTTACTAAAATTCCTTCCCGTCCTGTTTGACAGTATACCAATGTTTTCTGCAAAACCAGACGTTTCGGCAGTGCCATCGACTTCCATCATCAGTGAAAATCGAGTGCGATAACGTGAGGTGGTATACATTAGTGACCACATTACTGTAGTTAAGGCTGAAGCAGTAAGTAGAAATAAGTAGTTTATATGGAAATATTTCATTTCGAAAATGATTTTAAATTTAAATCTTAGAACATTGAAGTCATGTATGATAACTGCTGCATATTAAAAGAGAATCAAATAATGTTATGCATTTGTTCCTGAATTGTAAAGGACTGAAGGCCTATTGATTTTGGTGAAGATCGGTTAAGGGAAAGGGGCAGTTTACCTGCCACCTTTAATGTTTTAACAAGCGTAATTGTTTCTATGACGAACGATAACTGCCGCACATTCAAACAGAATCAAATAATGTTTTGCATGCATTCCTGAATTGTAGGGGACTCAAGACCTATTGATTTTGGTGAAGATCAGTTAAGAGAAAGGGGTAGTTTACCTGCAATATTTTATGTGATAATAAGGTTAATTTTTCCTATGAGGAACGATAACTGCTGTAAATTCAAACATAATCAAATAATTTTTTGCATACGTCCGTAAATTGTCAAGAACTCAAGACCTGTTGATTTTGGTGAAGATCGGTTAAGGGAAAGGGGTAGTTTACCAGCAACATTTTATGTTGTAACAAGAGACATTTTTTCATGACGAATGATAACTGCCGTAAATGCAAACAGAATCAAATAATTTTTTACATATGTCCCTGAGTTGTAGAAGACTCAAGGCCTATTGATTTTGGTGAAGATCGGTTACGGGAAAAGGGTAGTTTACCGGAAACATTTTTTGTTGTAACAAGAGTAAGGTAGTTAATTTTGATAAATAAAGGATCCTGATAAGAAGATCTTAATAATCCATCGTAGAAACGTAGATGAAATATCTATAAATGAAGATGCTAGTTGAACGGGGTTGGAGTAATTTTCTGTAAATGAAAATGATTGTTGAAGGGGGAGGGGATTATTTGTATATGTGTACTACATTATCGGCAACAAAGTAGTAGTTTGTTATTAAAATTCCTTCCCGGGCTGTTTGGCCATAGTCCAATGTTTTCTGCAAAACTAAACGTTTCTGCAGTGCCGTCGACTGCCATCATCAGTGAAAATCGTGTGCGATAACGTGTAGTGGTATACGTTAGTGACCACAATACTGTGGTTAAGGCTGAACAATAAGTGGAAAGAAGTAGTTTCTATGGAAACATTTCATTTCGTAAATGATTTTAAATATAAATCTTAGAACGTGGACGTCATGTGTGGTTCTCCATACCGATATTTTTACATTTTATCAACTTGTGTTAACAGAGTCACATTATTCTGAATTGTTCTTAAAATTTCCATTTAGGATTAGACCCATTCATACTTATCTGTAGCACAGATGCAGATTTATTCCTAGTAGAGTTACCATCGAATCCCTTACAAAACCTTAAAGATTACTGTAGAATAGGAAGTCAAAGAAACACAGAATTCAAGTAACAAGTTTCCTTTACTTTGTAAAACATATCCTAGAAACAAACTGTGACATCCAGTAACTGTTGCTGAGAAACCTTACTAAGGGGCTTATAAAAAAAAAATTACAAGCTTGCTTTTTTGAACATCTGATGAAAAGGTTTTGTAACGTGTACCTAACATAAATATCGGTATGGAGAACCATACATGACTTCCATATTCTAAGATTTATATTTAAAATCATTTTCGAAATGAAATATTACCATAGAAACTACTTTCTGCTTACTGCTTCAGCCTTAACCACAGTACTGTGGTCACTAACGTATACCACCTCACGTTATCGCACTCGATTTTCACTGATGATAGAAGTTGATGGCATTGCCGAAACGTCTGGTTTTGTAGAAAACATTGGACTACGGCCAAATATCCCGGGAAGGAATTTTAACAAAAACTACTTCTTTGTTGCTGATAACGTTGTACACATATATATAAAATATATGCATAAAATTAATGGCTTGTATAAGTTAATGATTGATCTCCATTAAGTAGTGCTCAAGTTTCCAAAGTTTTAATATTATGATGTCCGTAATTAAAACATCAGAGCAGGTTTAGTGTGAATGAGGGTACACTGTGGACAAAAATTTTCAACATTTCCTATTGAGCGTTGCTTAGAGTAAAGCTGCGAATCTACATTGTATGTTTCACAGAACAAACACGCGAAAAAGAAGGAGCGCTCCGAAGTCACTCATGGACCCTCAGCATCTTGCAGAGGGTTCATTCCCTAAAGACGAAAAGTCTGTCTATGAATCGTTCCTCTGTAAACACGTGCAGTTACATTGCCCAGCGATCCACAGGAAGCAAATTGATGTCCATTTTTGTGGCTTGCATGCATTATGTTGGTGTGGGTTTCAGCACTTTCCATTTAAAAAGCGTGCAAATGTAAGAAAATAAACATGAGTGAGGCCAGAAATAATGTGAATTGTGTGTGTGTGTGTGTGTGTGTGTGTGTGCGTGTGTGTGTGTGTGTGTGTGTGTGTGTTACCTGCCTTTTTATTGCTGTAGGCATAATAATAAAATGGAAACGTAAACATTACATAACTGAGATATGCTTACCTGCCACGAACGATATATTATTTTATACATGGAGGAGTTCAGTAACATACACACTTACAGAAGAATTATATATATAAAGATATTAACTCATACATAATTTACATTAAAATGAAAAAATTATAATTTTATTGCCTGGCAACAAAATTATTTTATTTTTAACAATTACCATTGTTTCAAAAAGTTTAAAATGAATTTTCAAGTACTTTACTGTTGTTAAAACGTAAAATGTTGCAGGTAAACTACCCCTTGCCCTTAACCAATCTTCACCAAAATCGAAAGTCCTTGAGAACTCTACAATTCAGGGACGTATGCAAAAAATTATTTGATTCTGTTTGAATTTGCGGCTGTTATCATTTGCCATAGAAAATACCCTTGTTAAAAAAACGTTGCAGGTAAACTACCCCTTTCCCTTAACCGATCTTCACCAAAAACAATAGGTCTTGAGAACTCTACAATTTAGGGCTGTATGCAAATAATCTTTTGATTCTGTTTGAATTTGCGGCTGTTATCGTTTGCCATAGGAAATACCCTTTTTAAAACATAAAACGTTACAGGTAAACTACCCCTTTCCCTTAACCGATCTTCACCAAAAACAATAGGTCTTAATAACTCTACAATTCAGGGCTGTATGCGAAACATTATTTAATTCTGTTTGAATTTGCGGCTGTTATCGTTTGCCAAAAAAAAAATTTCCCTTGATAAAAAAAAACCGTTGCAGGTAAACCACCCCTTTCCCTCAACCGATCTTCACCAAAAACAATAGGTCGTGAGTACTCTACAAATCAGGGCTGTATGCAAAAAATTATTTGATTCTGTTTGAATTTGCGGCAGTTATCGTTTGCCATAGAAAAAAAATCTACATAGACACACAGACAGATAGACACACAGACCCTTTTCGGAAAACGACTTTTTTTCATGTTTTGAGTGTATTACAATCAGAATCTGCAATAATCTCGAACACGATTTTTTTTTGCCATCACCATACTTCCATTTCCTTAAGGAATATGGAAGTAAAAATCGGTATGGAGAACCATACATGACTTCCATGTCCTAAAATTTATATTTAAAATCATTTAAATATTAATTAAATAAGTGGATGCTTGAGTTCTGAAGAAATTACGTATCAGCTAAAATGGTACAACCATGGCGCAGGTGGATTAAGACTATCCTCAACCTTTGTGAGGAAGGACTGTGCTTTTGGATAAAATGTATGTAGGTCGAACGAAGAGGACAGCTGTGTTCTGATTCCTGTAATGAAATTGGACTCTCGCTGCGAGGGGCCGAGGGATGTCTATAGTGTTATCAAAGTCTTTCCTGTCAATACTATACTAGTCATTTTTCTTTTTAAAATTGAGTCTTGATTTCTTTCTTTCCATTTGTTCTGCTTTCCTGAACGACTATTCTGTTCACCCGTATAATTATAAATTTCTCAGCACAACATTTCTTCCTTAATACGTTTGTGTCTCCTGTTTAATACCAACCATTCTGATCCATTTCATAACGCTAGATTCCACACAGGCTAGTAAATAACTAGCCATCAGGGAGGTCAAAATATTTTCAAGGAGGGGCAAACAATTTTCCAAAGGAGAAAAATATTTATTTATTTTTCATACATACACACATGCACATATTAGTTTATAATTCTCATATCATAATAGAAATAAGTACACAGATTGTATTAATTGCTTTAATACAACACTGCCCAGCGATCCACAGGAAGAAAATCGCTGTCCACCTTTTCGGCTTGCATGCGTTGTGTTGGTGTGGGTTTTGGCACTTTTCATTTAAAAAGCGTGCAAACATAAGGAAATAAACATTACTGAGGCCAGAAATTGTGTGTGTGTGTGTGTGTGTGTGTGTGTGTGTGTGTGTGTGTGTGTGTGTGTGTGTGTGTGTGTGTGTGTGTGTGTGTGTGTGTGTGTGTGTGTGTGTGTGTGTGTGTGTGTGTGTGTGTGTGTGTGTGTGTGTGTGTGTGTGTGTGTGTGTGTGTGCCAGGAATGATATATTTTCACTCATACATGATTTAAATTAAAATGAAAATATAGAATTTTGTTAAAGTGAAATGAAATGTTTCCATAGAAACTACTTCTTTGTTGTCAATAACGTATTACACATATAAAACTTATAAAATTTACTTACTCCATCACCAACTACCATTTTAATTTATAAAATATCGGTATGGAGAACCATACATCACTTCCATGTTCTAAGATTTATATTTAAAATCATATTTTAAATATGATTTTATTGAAATGAAATATTTCCATAGAAACTACGTCTTTCTACTTATTGCTTCAGCATTAACCACAGTACTGTGGTCACTAACGTATATCACCTCACGTTTTCACACTCGATTTTCACTGATGATGGCAGTCGATGGCATTGCCGAAACGTCTGGTTTTGCAGAAAACATTGGACTACGGCTAAACAGCCCGGAAGGAATTTTAACAAAAAACTACTTCTTTGTTGCCGATAACGTAGTACACATAAAAAATTCTCCCGTCCCTCTTCAACTATAATTTTCATTAAAATAAAATTACCCCCACCCCGTTCTACTACATTTATAGATATTTCATCTATGTTTCTACAGTGGATTATTATGAGCTTCTTATCAGGATACTTTGTTTATCAAAATTAAGTACTTTACTCTTGTTAAAACATAAAACTTTACTGGTAAACTACCCCGTTCTCTTAACCGATCTTCACCCAAATCAATAGGCATTCAGTCCTCTACAATTCAGGGATGCATGCAAAAAAATATTTGACTCTGTTTGAATTTACGGCAGTTATCGTTCGTCATAAAAAAAATTAACCTTATCACATAAAATGTTGCAGGTAAACTACCCCTTTCTCTAAACCGATCTTCACCAAAATCAAAAGACCTTCATGCCTCTACAATTCAGAGCTGTATGCAAAACATTATTTGATTCTGTTTGAATTTGCAGCTCTTATCATTATCCATAGTAAATACCCTTTTTAAAATATAAAACGTTGCCGGTAAACTACACCTTTCCCTTAATGATCTTCAACAAAATCAACAGACCTTGAGTTCTGTATAACTCAAAAAGGTATGCAAAAGAGTAGTTGATTCGGTTTGAATTTACGGCAGTTATCGTTCGTCATAGAAAAATTACCCTTGATAAAACATAAAATGTTGCAGGTAAACTACCCTATTCCCTTAACCAATCTACACCAAAACCAGCAGATCTTGAGAACTCTACAATTCAGGTCCGTATGCAAAACATTATTTGATTCTGTTTCAATTTGCGGCTGTTATCGTTTGCCATTGGAAAAAATTACCTTTGATAAGAAAAACGTTGCTGGTAAACTACCCCTTCCCGTTAACCGATCTTCACCAAAAACAACGGGTCTTGAGTACTCTACAAATCAGAGGTGTATGCAAAAAAGTATTTGATTTTGTTTGATTTTGTGACTCTTATCGTTTGCCATAGAAAATACCCTTTTAAAACATAAAACGTTGCTGGTAAACTACCCCTTTCCCTTAACCGATCTTCACCAAAAACAATAGGTCTTGAGAACTCTACAAATCAGGGCTGTATGCAAAAACGTATTTGATTCTGTTTGAATTTGTGGCTCGTATCGTTTGCCATAGAAAATACCCTTTTAAAACATAAAACGTTGCAGGTAAACTACCCCTTTCCCTTAACCAATCTTCACCAAAAACAAAAGGTCCTGAGAACTCTACAATTCAGGGCTGTATACAAAAAAATATTTGATTCTGTTTAAATTTGCGGCTTTTATCGTTTGCCATATAAAATACCCTTGTTTAAAATAAAATGTTGCTGGTAAACTACCCCTTTCCCTTAACCGATCTTCACCAAAACAATAGGTCTTGAGTACTCTACAAATCAGGGCTGTATGCAAAAACCTATTTGATTCTGTTTGAATTTGCGGCTCTTATCGTTTGCCATAGAAAATAAAAAAAAAAAATTACCCTTGATTAAAAAAAACCGTTTCTGGTAAACTACGCCTTTCCCTTAACCGATATTCATCAAAAACAATAGGTCTTGAGTATTCTACAAATCAGGGCTGTATGCAAAAACGTATTTGATTCTGTTTGAATTTGCGGCTCTTATCGTTTGCCATAGAAAATACCCTTTTAAAACATAAAACGCTGCCGGTAAACTACCCCTTTTCCTTAACCGATCTTCACCAAAACCTATAGGTCTTGAGGACTCTATAATTCAGGGCTGTATGCAAAAGAGTAGTTGATTCTGTTTGAATTGACGGCTGTTATCGTTTGCCATAGAAAAAAATTACCCTTGATTAAAAAAAACCGTTGCAGGTAAACTACCCCTTTCCCTTAACCGATTTTCACCAAAAACAATAGGTCTTGAGTACTCTGCAAATCAGGGCTGTATGCAGAAAATTATTTGATTCTGTTTGAATTTGCGGCTGTTATCGTTTGCCATAGAAAAAAATCTACAGATAGACACACAGACACACACACAGACACTTTTCGAAAAATGACTTTTTTTCATGTTTTGAGTGTAGTACAATCAGAATCTGCAATAATCTCGAACACGATTTTTTTGCCATCACCATACTTCCATTTCCTTAAGGAACATGGAAGTAAAAAAATTACCCCCACCCTCCTTCAACTACCCTTTTCATTTATAGATATTTCATCTACCTTTCTACAGTGGATTATTGTGACCTTCTTTTCAGGATACTTTATTTTATCAAAATTAAGCACTTTACTCTTGTTAAAACGTAAAACATTGCCAGTAAACTACCCCTTTCCCTTAACCGATCTTCACCAAAATCAATAGGCCTTAAGTCCTCTACAATTCAGGACTGTATACAAAAAATTATTTGATTCTGTTTGAATTTTGCGGCTGTTATTGTTTGCCATAGAAAAAGTTCTACAGATAGACAGGTAGACACAAAGACACTTTTTGAAAAATGACTTTTTTTCATGTTTTGATGGTAGTACAATCAGAATCTGCCGTTATCTCGAACACGATTTTTTTCACCATGACCATACTTCCATTTCCTTATGGAACATGGAAGTAAAACGTACAATGTTCGATTTGTCCTTGTATTCCATACTTCTAGCAGTTTGTTTTACATGATACATTCCTAACACGAATAAGAAAAATTTAAATCTGCTGATGATCTAAAGGAGTGATAGTTATTTGCAGACTGACAGGGTTATAAAATAATTCTGATAGAATTGTTGGTTTTACAACACCATCCTTTATCAAGTGACTACTCAAATCTGCCAGTTTTCACAGAAACTGAAGTTTGATGATTAGATCCATCATGACCTAGTGATGCTCCAAACATTTCAAGCATTCTCCTAGCCTTAAAAAACTGGACTGTCCTCATTGATTGACATGATTAATGTTAAATTTACTTTGGGATATTTCCAAACATAATACAGTTTACAATAAACAAACAAAATTTTATGCCTGTCTAATTTTTCCAGAACTGTATACACATAATTTGATCTGGATAGAACATTTATTAAACAATAATACTATTTGATGCAAATAATTAAAATATCGGTATGGAGAACCATACATGACTTCCATGTTTTAAGATTTATATTTAAAATCATTTTAGAAATGAAATATTTCCACAGAAACTACTTCTATCTTCAGCCTCAACCACAGAATTGTGGTCACTAACACATACCACCTCACGTTAGCGCACTTGATTTTCACTGATGATGGCAGTCGATGGCACTTCCGAAACGTCTGGTTTTGCAGAAAACATTGGACCATGGCCAAACAGCCCGGGAAGGAACTTTATCAACAAACTACTTCTTTGTTGCCGATAACGTAGTACACATATAAAAAATTATCCCCTCCCCTTCACCTATCATTTTCATTTATAGAAAATTATCCCCTCCCCCTTCAAATTCCCCCTAACCCTTTTCATTTATAGATATTTCATCTACCTTTCTACAGACAGGTGAGTCCTCTACAATATGCAAAAAAATTATTTTAATTTGCAGCAGTTATTGTTCGTCATAGACAAAATTCTATATACAGACATCTTTCGAAAAATGACTTTTCTTCATGTTTTGAGGGTAGTACAATCAGAATCAGCCCTTATCTCGAACAAGATTTTTTTTGCCATCCATTTCCTTATGGAACATGGAAGTAAAAACAATATCCTTCTTTTTATAATATGTATTGCACATGCTTTCAAACATGGGACACTAATTATTAGATAAAATGTTTACCTTCATTTAAGCCAGCTTCCACTCACTGTATACTGGTACTTTCTCAGAGGCCATAACATGTTTTTTTTTAATGTTGCCGAACATAAATTGATGTTAAATTAAAAATAAAATAAAGGCTTAGCACCTGAAGTTTGCAATGTGCAAGTTGAAGAATCTATTTAATTATTTCACTTAACTTGAAAGTACTGATTACATTTCAGGATTATTATTTTCAGAAATAATGTACCTATGTAAACCAGTTTTCCCCATATAAAGTTAGTTAAAATTCTTTAATGCATAGCATTCCAGGCCTTTATGGTAGTAGATTTGTATTACTAAATTTGAATTTACACAAATAATTATCTTTGATTAACCAGAGTTACACACACTAACTAAATGTTGAGTGTCCTCCTAATGTATAAATTCAGCTAAAACACTATTCCAAAAACTTACCTTGTTACTAGAATATGTGACATGATGAACTTTTCATGTTAAATAGTTTAAATACTTTGTGTTGAGAGTTAAGCATTTTAATAATTTGTATTTACGCAGGCGTATAGCAAAATATGATCATCATGAAAAAGGAATAAGGCATTTTGTAATAGCAATTAACTGATTAGTTCCTGCTGTATTACTGACTCATATTACAAGACCAATTTTTGTTTAATTGAAAAGATATATTTTAATTGTTTCTTTTGGTGCAATCTGTAAATTCCATGACACACATCCATAAAGGTTTGAAAATATGCTTTTTTCAGTTTGATAGGAATAAATTCACAAAAAACTAATACAAATTTTTTGTGATGTCTGATCACACCAGCTATCCTTTCTATTTGAAATGAGCCTTTTATCCAAATTTATTACATAGTATTGTGCCAAGATATTTCACTACATTTCTATACTGTAATACAATAGTGGTAGAATATTATCATTCCACTAATATTACCCTAACATAATAAATGAAAATACATTATATACACATCTTTTGACATAATCATCCTTTCACTTATCACTTTTTGCCTATCAATTTATTTGATGAATATATATTTAACGATTTATGTAAAATACAACAGGTGTTTAACGGACATGTACTATAACCTTTAAAATTAATGATCATGGAGAAAAGATGTCATTCCATGGCACACACACTTTTATAAGTGTGTAATCAGAGGCAGATTTACCGTCTAATACTGAATTCAAATTAAATACAGAACTGTAAAAAAGAATTTATCAGCTATTTTATCTTTGTTAGCAGTCTTCATAACAACTTTGTCTGAAACCGAAAGGCCTCGTTCGAGGTAAAATTGTACATAGCAGAGAAGCAACAAAATATGACAAAGTTGATAAAAAAAATAATTTATTGGGTCTTTGGCTATTCTAAGGAAAATTCAAGAGCTTTAGGAAATAACTCTTTAAAACAAATTTAAAGACTCCCTGTATTAAGTCTTTTAAAGTCTACTAAAATTAACATTTCTTTTTCATACACGTTATTTCAATTTATTTTCATAGCAATTAACATTGAAAGTGCTAACTGGAGATAGAGAAACACCATAGATTTGCGGTTAGGTGGGGTAATTGTAAACGGAAAATGGATTGAAACATTTTGATTGATTAAAAATTATGTATAGGTTTTAAAATTGAAATACTGAAAATAATAATAGTTATTTCAACCTTTGTTATTATGTTGCATACAAAAAATTGTTTAAATACAAATAATAAATACAGCTCTAAAATTCAATTTACAATTACCCTTGACATCTTAGAGGTAATTGTAAACAAGTGTTTTCTTTATCCTTTGAAATATTGAAACAAAAATAGTGACAACTGTAAACTAGTTGACATTGTACTATTTCATGTGTTTATAATCCTAACTGCATGTTTACAATTACCCTGTCTTCGTCTATATGGAAAATAAATGGAAATAAGTTAATTCAAATACTATACTATGTATATTAAAAATCATAAATAAATAAAGAAATGTTGTTCTGTTACATAATGTAACAAGTAAATGATAGAATAAAAGTTTATCATTTTTCAAACGCTTCCAGGGAACTCGTAGACAATTTGTCTGTCAATTTCCTTCATTTCTGTATTGGGCAAAATTGTCAATATTTGTTAAAAGCTAACAGTACTTTCATCATTTTCTTTTAATGTAAACTTTGTAGAACTTCCAGTTTTGCTATGTGTACATAGTTCTGGAAAAATTAGATACCGGTAAGCATAAAATTTGGTTTATTGTAAACTGTATTATGTTTGGAAGTATCCCAAAGTTAATTTAACATTAATAATGTCAATCAATGGGCCCACTCTAGTTTTTTAAGGCTAGGTGAATCCTTGAAGTGTTTGAAGCATCACTAGGTCATGATGGATCTAATAGTCAAACTTCAGTTTGCTGTGAAAAATTGGCAGATTTGAGTAGTCACTTGATAAAGGATGGTGTTGTAAAAGCAACAATTCTTTCAGAATTATTTTGTAGCCCTGTCAGTCTGCAAATAACTATCATTCGTTTAGACCTTCAGCAGATTTAAACTTTTCTTATTCTTGTTAGCAATATATCATGTAAAACTGCTAGAAGTTTGGAATACAAAGACAAGTCGAGCATTGTACATTTTTAGGTTAGATACACTTTACAAAACCTTTTCATCAGATGTTCAAAAGAGCAAGCGTGTAATTTTTTTTTTATAAGTCCCTTAGTAAGGTTTCTCAGCAACAGTTACTAGATCTCAAAGTTTGCTTCTAGGCTGTTTTATAAAGTAGTGGAAACTTGCTACTTGAATTTTGTGTTTCTTTGACTCCCTAATCTTTCAGCTTTTTTAAGGGATTCGAAGATAACTCTACTAGGAATAAATCTGCATCTTAATAAAATACTACACATAAGTATAGATGGGTCTAATCCTAAATGGAAATTTTATGAACAATTCAGAATACTGTGACTCTGAGAACACAAGTTTATAAAATGTAATAAAGGGAGAAGTAACTATGGATAAAAGCAAAATCCATGGTGTTAAAACATTTGAGAAACAAGTTCACGCTGAGTTATCTTGTCTTTTTCAATCAGTAGTAGTATACTTAGAAGCTTTTCAGTGAAACGAGTTGGTTTCACCTTTTCTTAATTCTTAACCTCATATTATGAGTACAAATGTAGGGCTACTTATTAGTAAATTTACTAATGAAAAGTCTTTTTAAATAAGAGCTCTCAGTTTCTCAACAGTTATTTTATTTTGGGGTCAAAATGTTAAGGGTAACAATAGAAAACGTAAACACGAACAATTGAGTTTTTTACAAAACTATTAGTCTTGTAAAGAGAAGAACTTGTAAGAAATGAACATTTGCAAGATGTGTCCATGTTAACAGCAAAGATGACTATTACTGAAGCTCTGAGAACTGTCATATGATAATGGCATGACTAATGTATCAGTTAGAATAATCAACAACTTATTAAGGCACACTGTAAGGAGGTATGCTTTAATCATTTTGCACACATCATTCCAGAAGTCTGTTCTAAAAACAATTATAATCAAACTGCTGTTTCAACAGTACTAATAATGCAGCATGGCAAAATTTAAACCATTTTTATTGGTATGAACGTTTGTTTCAAGCTGAGTATACCAAATATGTTTGTAATAGGTTTATAATTTAAGATGTGAAGTATATGAAGCCATTACTAGTAGCTGTTCAATAGACAACAAATTATAACTATAATTTCCATTAATTTTGTTAATGTTCTTTGCCATTCATTATTTAGTTATTTTTTTACTATCAGGAAAAGTTCTGATGACATTTCTGTACGTGTCATTTTTGGTCTCTCTCTCTCTCTCTCTCTCTCTCTCTCTCTCTCCTCTCATTTTTATTTATTGAAAAAACATAAAAAAACTGACACTCCTCTGTATGTGTCCACATTGCATAAAATTAAAAAAAATTAATCCAAGAAATTAAAAAAAAAAACTTGTAAACTCTGAAACATTTGTTCTAATACAGAATTCAAATTAAATAAAGAAAAAAAGGAATTGTGTGCATGATAGTGTGTGTGTGTGTTTGTGTTAATGGAGACATCTTCCCCCTTGCTCCTCAACCACTTTCAGAAAGTGAACAGACAGAACTGCAAATGGTCATGAAACATACTTGTGATCTTGCAAAAGAGGATCAGTCCTCTGTGTGTTTTAATAATTAGTTAATCAATGGACATGTCATGGACAACAAAATCCAAGAACTTACAAATGAATAATGAAAACACAAAGATTAAAAACTAATAAGACATAATTCAATAGACATAAAGAAACAAATTAGTAAAATTTATTAATGAATCAAAGGAATTCAGAAATTCAACTGATAATCACACATTAGTACATAATGTTACTAATTTCACAATTCCACAAAATTTTTAACTATTGGATAGTGAACATTGGATTTCAATATAGTAAGTGTACACATATTAATGTAGGTCGTTTTACAAAAAGTGAATGGAAAAGAAAAGAAATACACAATTTCAACTTTTTAAACTGAAAACAAGAAATTCTTTAGAGTTAGTGTAATGTATTGGGTTACTGTAAGACAGAGCAGTGCTGTTAGTGTACTAATTAAGATGCGTTAAATGTATAAATAAAGCTAAATGGCCTAATGGGTTATTCGTAGATGACTTCATTAATCTTCTTGGTATTGTGTACAAGCCTTTCCACAGTGGTTGCAGGTTCGAGGTGATTCATTTCTTCCTTATCATGTTATAGAACTAAGCCTGGCAGCAGGTGTGAGCCCTGAAGAAATTGCAACCAGGGTGTACAAAGTCTTCATCTTTGTATTTGTCAAAATAAAGTTGTTCTGAGCCAGGTCATGTAAATTCAGGTTAAGCCAAATTGCTCATTAGACTTTGTCTAAAGTTTAAAGATATAAAGTGTTGATAAAGATGTTTAGGACCATAATATAGTAAGGGTACACATATTAATGTAAAGCACGTTTCCATAAAAAATGAATGGAAAAGAAAATAAATATACACAATTTCAACTTTTTTCTTAAACTGAAAACAATTCTTTTGAGTTAGTGTAATGTGTTGTGTTACTGTGAGATGGAGTAGTACTGTTAGTATACTAATTAAGATGCATTAAATGTTAAAAAATCTAAATGACTTAATAAGATATTCTTAGATGTAGTAATTCAGGTTAGGTCAAATTGCTCATTAGACTTTGTCTAAATTTTAAAGATGTTTAGGACCGTACATTAAAAACATTGTTTGCTCTCATACGAGTAGGAAGCAGGTGTATTAATATAATGTTACCCAACAAGATCAGGAACAATTATGTATAATAAATTAAGTAGTTAGTGAACTTAAAAACTTGCAGTAGAAACTCCAGTTTTTATAAAACAAATAGGGAAGAATTGAAGATTTCTTGTTTGGAAATATTATATCTGTTTTCTTCACAAGTAACTAATGGCAGGTTATGATTTGTAATCATGTTTTCTCATAATGTATGCTGTTAATGACCTTTTTTTAAGAGTATGAAAAAAACAATAGATATCGGTATTTGAAAAAAGGTGAATTTTATTGGTACTTAGGCCCTCCTAAAGTATAGAGTCCTATTTGTTTCTATTCATTAACAAAGGTCCGTACTGTAATAATTTTGTATGTAATATACAAACATTCTTTAATATGTTTACGTGATTCTCCAATTTTATTTGCATTAATTCAGACCGTAGTAACATAAAATTCCACTGTAACCCATTATTAATACATAATCATTTGCGTGTTAACAGAAACTGCACATTGCTTTTTATTGCATTATGTTGAAAAAAGGATTTTAATGTACTTGTTTGGTTATATGTTAGATTTAAGTAAAATCGTCTCTGAACCGTAATCGTGTGCGATAAATTGGAACAAATTTTTAATTCCAATACTTCGAATAAATACAGCCTTTAATGTTATATAAAGCCTTTTATCCATACAATAAATACAGCCTTTTAATGTACTCTAACTAAGGAAATTTTTGTTGTCTAATTAATTTTAAAAATCTAAAAGGTTAAGTTAGATTGTTAAACGTAGACGCAACCTCCAAAAATCGTCTCCGTACTCTCTGTACCGTAATTATGTGTGATAAATAGAAACTAGGTTTTAATTTCTGTACTTCCAATAAATACAGCCTTTTAATGTACACTAACAAAGGAAATTTTAGTTAAGTTATATTTTTAATCTTAGAGATAACATCCACAAATTGTCGTGAGGTTATGTAGAGGGAAAAACAGCCGTATGGTAGTGATAAGCATCGATACAAGATTCTGCGGGGAGGTCCACAGAGCTGTTAACCGACTAATCTGGCGACATGGTGGGGGCACTGGAGGGGCAAGTGCCTGACCGACCGTGACACCGACACACCGTGCCACCTGGCGGGCTCAGCTGATACTTGTCTCAGCTGATTTTGGTACAAGTTTTTACACATGTAGTTTTTACCATGCGTGCTTTTGTATCTATTTTGGATGCGTGTTTGAGTAACCTAGTTAAAGGTAAGAATTGTCTTCTATCATGTTTTCTATATAACTATATTACAAATATATTTACTATATAACAAACATTATCATGTTAAATTGCTAAACTCAATGTCAGCAGCGATTATTTCTGTCTTGATGCGTTTACATAACAAATGTAAAACTCGAGTAAAACTGAAATACAAACAATTTAATGAAAACTAAAAGCAATTAAAATATCGGTATGGAGAACCATACATTACTTCCATGTTCAAATATTTATATTTAAAATCATAATGGAAATGAAATATTTCCACAGAAACTACTTCTTTCTACTTATAGATTCAGCCTGACCACAGTACTGTGCATGTGGCACTAACGTATACCACCTTACATTATCGCACTCGATTTTCACTCATGATGACAGTCGATGGCACTGCTGAAACGTCTGGTTTTCCAGATAACATTGTACTTTGCTCAAACAGCCCGGGAAGGAATTTTTACACTAAAAAAACTACTTCTTTTTGCCGATAACCTAGTACACATATAAAAACATAAAACGTTGCAGGTAAACTACCCCTTCTTCTTAACCGATCTTCACCAAAATCAAAAGACCTTGAATGCTCTACACATTAGGGACGTATGCAAAAAATTATTTGATTCTGTTTGACTTTACGGCAGTTATCGTTTGTCATAGAAAAAATTACCCTTATTAAAACATTAAATGTTGCAGGTAAACTACCCCTTTCTCTTAACTGATCTTCACCAAAATCAATAGGTCCTGAGAACTCTACAATTCAGGGCTGTATGCAAAAAATTATTTGATTCTGTTTGAATTTGCAGCTGTTATCGTTGGCCATAGAAAAAAATCTACACACAGACACTTTTCGAAAAATGACTTTTTTTCGTGTTTTGAGGGTAGTACATGTACATGTATGTGATGTCATTTTGATCAATTTTGCTGCAATTGTAATCAATGTTATGGAACAAACAAGTAAAAAATAAGTACTGTGTGTGTGTGTGTGTGTGTGTGCGCGCGTGTGCGTGCATGCTCATTACATTCAATTACTTGATATGTAATGCTTTCACAATTGAAATACATTTCAGTGAGATAACAATTACAGGTTTATCGTCAAGTCTACTAAGACTCGGATAGAGCGCAGCCGCATCCCATCCCATCTATTAATCGTACAGGCAGACGCTTATCAGCCCAGAATGCGAATGTATCACACAAGCAGTGTCTGCCCGTACGATTAATAGATGTGATGGGACGCACCTTTGCTTGCTCCTCCAGTGCCCCCACCACGTCGCCAGATTGGTCGGTTAACAGCTCCGTGGACCTCTCCGAAGAATCTTGTAGCATCGATGGCCGATGTTCCAAAAACATCGATGGTTAACGTTCGATGTTCGATGTTTTTACCATCGATGGTACAGTTGCGATGTTTTCATACTATCGATGGTTTCGTTTCGATGTTTTCCTTTGAACACTTTTTTAATTTGTAATGAAGACTTTTTTTAAGTTGATTGTTAAATTTAGTTAATTTTAAATCAACAAATTTTTATTTTAGATATTAATGGCTACGTAGTTTGCTCCCTAACCTAGGTAAACGATAAATACCATGTACAGTAATATTAAACAGACATGAATCAGCGCGCAGGTTGTAGTGGGGAGAAGACGGCAGCAGTGAAAGGCACGAGAGGGGAAAATGTCTACTAACGCAGTTGAAAATATTAGTCTACTCTCTGAATTGTCAATAAGACACACATATGACAGGAGTAATCTATTTTGACACGGGTATACCTAATGTGCCGAAGTTACGCTTCTTTAATAATTAAAGACGAAAGATAATAGTTAAATTTACGTTTTTCCTTGTAAAAGTAGTAAAATTAGAAAACTGATATCGCTTATAATGAAATTAATCAGTTACACTGCTTTGTCGATTCACAATTATTTTCGTTTTATTATATTTATAACTTTATTTATTTAGTTTTCTATTGTCTATGATTCTTATTATGATTCCCTTCCTAACTCCATGACTTTACCAAACTAAATTTTACAGCCCTACCAACACACACACACAAAACACACACACGCATGCACGCACAGATATATGTAACTTACTTTTTACTAACTTACCTAATTTTTTACTAACCAATTATTCTTATAATTGGAAAATTCTTTTATTTTTTTAATTGTTTTTAAGGTTTTTACCTTAAATTTGGTTACCTACGAAATTTGGTTGTAGGTAAAGCCGGCCATACACGCTGCAATTTGTAGCGGCACATGTTGCACTGCAACTTGTGCCGCCACAAGTGATAGCGTGTGTGGGCTGGTTGCACTGCAGCGGTTGCAGTGGATGTGTTGCATTGCCCCGTCTCGGACGGGTAACCGTGCAACAGCGCAACGTATACAGCTGCATGTTGCAACGTGAATGGTGTGGTGGCGCAACCGCTTCATTGTTTCTCAGTATAATTCCAGGCAGCATCTGCTAAACTGTACGAAAATAATTTAATAAAAAGTGTTATATTTATTTACTGTATTTTTTAATATCGTGAATACGTTAAAAATGAATTCTGATAAAAAATTTACTGAGAGTTCATTAACATGTATCAGTTGTATCCCTGTTTGTGGAACTCCAAATGCAAGGAATACTCAGATAAACATTTGAGAAGTGACGCATATAACGATTTGATAGAGAAATGTCGTGAAAGGTACCAGGACGCTAACAAAGATTTTGTTGTTAAAAAAATTCATGCATTAAGAAGCAGTTTTAGACAGGAACATAAGAAAGTTGTTAATTCTAAGAAAACGGGAAGCTCAGCCGAAGAATCATATGAGCCAAACCTATGGTACTACGACATTTTAAGTTTTGTAATAGATTCCGAATCACCAAGAAGTGGAAAATCGAACTTGGATGATGAAACCAGCGTTAACGAAGACCCTGAGGTAAGCTAGCTATGTTATTTTTCTTAATTTATTAGTTGTTATAAATCGTTAAAAAAATCAAGAAGAAACATAATCATGAAAAAATTAATTATTGTCAAGCGTGATTCAAGTCCATGCGTTCTCGGTAATTTGCCACAAGGATTTCATGGCAGCTATAAGATTGTAACTTTCTAAGTTATGTAATGCAGCTTGAATCAATCCTGAAATAAATTAAAGGCTAGTGCATCTTATTAAATATGTAATTTATTAATCTGTATATTAACATCTGCTATGATATTACAAAACAGTACATACTGTAATTTCAGTCCTGAAACTTATTTATTGTGTGTTCAAAGAAAACTGTCAACTTCGCCCTCTGAAAGTCATTCCCTCTTGAAAAGGAACACCCCCTTCAGTGTTAAAATATGTTTTATACTGATCCCTAATACATTTTGCTGCGCTGGAGGCTGCTCGTGGCGTACGCTGTAGTGGAGTCAATTTGACGGAGTTCAAACACCATTCTCCTTCCACGATGTCCCCTAAGTGTAAATCTTCTCTGTCTATGAATGAATTTGGAGAATACGCGTTTTTGGCATTACGTCTAAGATAATTGTAAAGAACGCATGCTGCTAGTACCACATAGTCGATGTTTTTAACAGATAGCCCGATATCAGTTGTAAATACTCGAAATCGTGAGGCTAAAATGCCGAAAGCATTTTCAACTATACGCCTTGCCCTACACAATCTGTAGTTAAAAATTCTTTCATCTTTACGCAAACTTTTTTGGGGATATGGTTTCAATAAATTCTCCATGAGCGGAAAAGCTTCATCCCCAATAAATGTATACGGTAGAGAATATGCCAAACTAGGAATGATTTTGGGTGCTGGGAGGTTAAGTGATCCGTTTAAAAGTTTATTGTAAAATGTCGTTTCTTGCAAAACTCCTCCATCTTAGATTTTCCCATTAATACCAACATGAACCATTAAAAATTCATAGTTTGCATTAACTATGGCAAGCAGAACAATGCTGAATTTTCCTTTGTAATTGTAATAGTAAGATCCACTGTTATGCGGTTTTACAATGTTGATATGTTTGCCATCGATTGACCCGACACATGTATCAAACTGCCACTTTTCTCTGAAGTCTTCTGCTAGGTTTTTCCACTCTTCTTCATGAGTAGGGAACTGAAACAAATTATTGTTATGAATTTTTAAAAATCAGTATTTTAATGTTATTATTACTATTTTCTTTTACTGTTTATTGTTACTTTATTACTTACTTTACTTACTTTTTTTACTTTTTGCTTTTACTGTTACAATTACTATGTTACTATAACCCATTCTTTTATTTACAGCAAATTCCTGATGGCGAAACGAGAAATTCAGATGACAGTATGGTATCGATTGCCTCTCCCGAGGTACAAGGAAGCCGCGCATCATCAGTAATATCAGTTGCGTCAACAAGTCAATCAAACAAAAAGCGTTCTACTTCAGAACGTGAATTTTTACAACTAGCTAGTACAACTTTAAAGAAATTCAACAATTTTACTGGAAGATCTGCGCAAGATGACATTGACGATGAATTCAGTGTTGCTGGAAAAAAATACGGATGTGACTTAAAGTTGTTAACTGTTGACCAAAGAGTAATCACAGAAAAATTAGCGAGTGACATTATTTTTTATGGAAAACTGAATAAACTGAATGAACATTCCTGAATTCAGTTACAACAACCGGTAGGATTGCAAAACATTTTTCTGAATGCAGGTAACACTTATCAGCCATATAGACTGTCGGAGTTTCAACCCCCTTTTAATACATTTAACACATTCAATTATCCTTCTACTACAGTAGGCCTTCAAAACACTTCAATCACACATCAAAATTTAAATGCCACTGAACAAACAATAGCTTATCCTCAAACTGCTATGAATACCGTTAACACTTCTGATCAGCCAGTACAGACGGGATGTGATGACGACTTGAATGCTTTTATACGTTTTAATAAATAATTGACAAATAACACCATTTTCACAATGCATTAAGTACTATTTAATTATTTGTTTTTGTATTAACTACTATTTAATTTTTTGTATTATCTGCTGTTTAATTATTCACTTTTGTATAATTAAAATTAAATAAATTCCTTTTAAATATTAAATGACATACGTTATTCATTTACACAATGACCAAATATGTGAGTACCATGTTTATTCCAATAGTACAGAAGCAATGAATAGATTAGTTATAAAATTTAACAGCCTAAAGTAATATATCCTTGTAATGAATAAGTACTTATTTAAAGTTAGTTATTGTTTTGACCTACCTTCAGATATTCTCCTTTAAGTTCCTCATATATGGCAGAACACGTTTCTGGTATGATTTGTCCTAATAACTGCGGAGAAATTCCGGTGGAAAATTTTGAATCCTCATAAGTGTTTCCTGTCGCCAAATATCTCAAGGTTGCGGCTAGGCGTTGCTCAGCAGGAATTGCATTTCTCATCACTGTATTCCGTCTTTCAATTCTATTACGGACTTTAGCAAGGAGTTCCTGAAATAAGCTTTCATCCATGCGTAAGTAATTTTTATAATCATTCGGTTTATGTAATGCCAATTTGTGTAAAATGTTATTACTAGACAACTTTCTACAGGTAAGCCATCTTTTAGTCCACTTTCTTTTTTTGAGGTTTTTATGTTTTTTACCGAGCAAATATAAAGACACGCCTAAAGAAATGAGAACTTCCGGAGGTACATCCATCATAGCTACTCCTGAACTACTATTTTTGAAACTGTATCAACGTGTGTGGAGTCACTGCAGCTGACACTTGTTGTGAGCGCATGTTGCACTGCAATATGTGTGCAACATGTGCCGCTACAAATTGCAGCATTTGTGGCCTACTTAAGTTTTGATTTTGATTACGACAGTAAACGTGGACATTTTGTAAGACGAAACAAGCGTCAGACACAACAGAAAGAGACAATGTAGACCTAATAAAGATTTCCATTATTTTGTAAACAGTGACTTGGCGTGTTGTGTCTGTTGCAATGTTTCTCGAAAGTCGAGGCTAGACATCAACAATCGTATATTTTGGAATGTGTACACTTTGTGTACATATTACGATTCACGAAAAACGTAGTAATATATTATCCACATTGCTCTGGCATCTTAATTTGTTTGAATAAGTAACATTAATAAAAGCCTCGTACGCGAAATGATTTTGTGTGTGTGTTTAAAAAACAAGCAGATGTAAACTATCAGTAAAGAACCGGAGAGACAATATTAATATATTATTATTATTATGACCTGGTGTAGGCTACACATTACAGTATCTGTTTATTCAGGTGCAGTCATGTAGTGCGATTCTGTCAGCTTGAGACTAAACTATAACGATAGTCACTCTTATTTGAATAGCAGTATGATACAGATCCAATATGTGGATATTGCAAAATGCTTATTACATCATTGTGTATGGGTGGTCATAATTATTGTTTGTGACAGGAGGAAGGAACTATAATTTTTGACAAGACCTCTTATAAACTTTTATTGAAAGCAATTATTATAATTGCGGTTGCAATGAAACACCATATCTGACGTCATATCGTACGCAAAAACAAAACTCTAGAAATGCGACATAGCACTGAAACGAGACTAGGAAAAAATTCGGAAGATTTACACCAAATTTCGTATTTTCTGGAACATTAAAAAAAAATCGGAAGGTCTTCCGAAATTTCGGAAGACCTGGCAACACTGCGCACTAGACACTAGATGCCGACTCACTGAGGCAGCAAAACAACTGACAAGAATGTAAACAAGCTGGTGAGTCATCAACAAGTCGGTTCCTGAGCCGCGGTCGGACCAGCCGGGGTCGGACTAGAGAGGCTTTACTGTACCTGTATAATTTGTTATAAAAAATAAATTGAATATAAAAGTATTAACAGTGTTACTTTACACTGTGATTTTATTAAGCTTTTACTGTTTAAAAGAAAATAAGAGAATTTATAGGCCTATCTCTCTTTGGGAATACTAATTTAAACTTTCACTAGGAGTAAACAAACCTGACATAGATTTAAAGAGGTTTCTGTTTTTGTTAAAGGGTGGTTTTATGTATGTTTGTTCAAAGCACTTTATAATCATAATAATAATAAATAATAATGAACAGATTTAGTTAATTATGAATGTGAGTTAAATTATTTTAACGTCACCTCGCCTTTACCTAACCTATTCTCAATGAGTTTGTCAACGGCCCTGGAAATTCTGATACGGGGAAGTTAGATGTATTTAAATTGTTTTCTCGGGTACAGTGTTGAGGTTTCCACATTCCGCCTGTCAAAATGTGGTGGTCACCCAAGGGCTTTTGGTTTTTCAGAATCTTCTGATAAGGTAAGTGAGTAAAGTATCGGGGTATATTATTCTTCTCTTTAATTATTTTTATTTAAATATCACTATAGTATTGACGACTCGGAACACTAAGTTTTTTATAAGTAAAAACGTAAAGTTTTACCTTACAGCCTAAACCGGCTTTCACCTTTAGAAGGCTTCATCAGAGGCTGCCATAGGTAGCGTTGTCCGTCTTGTTGTTGGCGACGGGATAGTTATTCGAAAGATTGAAGCTGTGTGTGTGTGTGGTGAGATGTGTTCGAATAATGCGTGCGATTTGAATTGTGTCTATTTTTATTTATTATTCATCCTCAATTATTTGTACTATTACAAACATGTAAAAAGCATAGATTTTTATTTGAATTGCAACATTGGCATAAAAACATCGATGTTTGAAGTCTTAAAACATCGATGTTTTCATACCGATGTTTTTTTAATATCGATGTACTCTTCACGATGTTAACATCGATGGTTTTCTGGCGATGCTCATCCCTATATACCGTATGGTACCAAGTGAGACATAGTGCGCATGCGCGCCGGCATAGTACTTAAGCAAATCAAGACACGGAAATGACCTGCAAAGTATGCACGAAAACCCCAAAGATCTGCATCGAGGTATGTCGATACTATCGCATATTCAAAACATTGTAAAATTAATATAGTGTCGGTCGGTGTAGGTATGGTGGGTCTTTCACTATAGCCTGCGGCAAAAGTTAACTTCCGTCTCCACGTTTGTACTTTTCTCCCGTGTTCGATGTGTACTAGAACTGTTTTCTTCACAAGTAACTAATGCCAGTTTATGGAGGTTATGTAGACAATGTAACTTAAATAAAATTTACTTTGTTAGTGTACAATAAAAGGGTGTATTTACTGGAAGTACAGAAATTATTTTCCATTTATCGCACATAATTACGGTACACAGACGATTTGTGGAGGTTGTGTCTACGTTTAACAATGCAACTTAACCTTTTAGATTTTTAAAATTGATTAGATTTAACAAAAATTTCCTTTGTTAGTGTACATTAAATTATTGTATGCATACAAGGCTGCTGTACATAACATTAAAGCCTGTATTTATTCGAAGTACCGGAATTAAAACCTAGTTCCAATTTAGAACGTAGACCTATAACCTATTTCCATATTTTATTGGGGTTTATTGGCACATATTTTATTAAAAGGGTGTATTTATTGGAAGTACAGAAATTATTTTCCATTTATCGCACATAATTACGGTACACAGACGATTTTTGGAGGTTGTGTCTACGTTTAACAATGCAACTTAACCAATTTAGAACGTATAACCTAGTAGGCTACGTTATTCGTACATACAGTATTTTATTGGAGTTTATTGGTACATATTTTATTAAAAGGGTGTATTTATTGGAAGTACAGAAATTAGTTTCCATTTATCGCACATAATTACGGTACAGAGACGATTTTGGGAGGTTGTGTCTACGTTTAATTATCTAACTTAACCTTTTAGATTTTTAAAATTAATTAGACTTGTAGGGGTGTGCATGGCAGAACTACTTGTGCACCCACTTTATAATCATATTTTTGGTAACACTGAGAACTTTAAGCCTTCTTTTATGCTTAAACAAATTATATATACACTTAATTATAGAAAAGCAAAAAGCAAATGTGTAATTCAAAAGACTAATTTGCTCTAATAAACACATGCTGAAGTTAAAAACAAAAGAGTTTTTACTTGCCTAACTAATCATTAGTTACTAATGTGACAGTTGGAGCTGCTTTTTCTGCAAAAGCTGGGGTATGTTGGATTCAAGAGTGGTTAAATTAAGTCATAAATCTGAGTGTGCGTCAAGTCTATTTGTGTGCTTGCTTTTCACTTGAGATGAAAATCCCATTTCACTCAAGAATGAGGTGGTGAATGGGATGAGCAACTCCGAAAGTTCAGGATATTCATCTCTTAAAGATATCCAGAACTTTGTTAAGTCAGAATCTAAAAGTTTATGGATTTTGTTGTCCATGACATGTCTCATGTTATCACTAACTATACAAAATAATTTACTAAAAATTTAGTTTTAATCCCAGCATCACAGATGATATCACACAATTGCTCATTTAGTTTTACTGACAACATGTTAGAACTTTCAAAATACAAGAATGGGTCTTGAATCCAATTGAATTCACTGTATCCCTCTGGGAAGCAACTTTCAATCTGGTTATAGAGAGTTAAACACCAGAGCTGGTAAAAAACAATGGTAGCGCATGAATAACAAAAATGTACAGTTTAGACTATGTACAAAACAGGTTGAATTTAAATTGTTAAAATGATATATCTTAGTTATTTACATGTAGTAGCTTTTTAAGACACAGTAAATAAATTTCCGAACCTGACTTTGCAACCCACCAAATGCCTTCTCGGGACCCTGCAGTGGCTCATGCCCAATAGGTTAAGAAATGCTGAACTAAAGGCATGTTTGTGGAGTGAAACATAAAAGATAACCCAGACTTCTAAAATGCTCTTAGTGAAATGGGATTTTCAGGAGTAACAACACACTATTTGGTTAACAAGCACATTTTACTAATATTCTAATACCAAGTCAATTAGATAGCTTAAATGTGTAGTACTCTATGTGATGCTGATCACATACTGTTAATCAGCAGCACTGCAGAATATTCTAGAGCCACACTCTTGGCATTCATCTGGAACTTTATCACATTAGCCTGATAATTAGGATGTTGCCACCAGCTGAGTTTTAGAAAGTTGGTGTAGTAGGTTGTGCATTCATATAGGATGATATTAGACAGCCGTTTTTAATAAAAGTGACAAATGATCAATTGTTTACTTGTGTTGTAAACTATTGTGATTTTTTTATTACTGTTTGTAGGCTATACAGTGTGTCCTGGATAATTATATAAAGAGAACTGTTGTAATATAAGTGTGTTTGTTTTAGCAATTGAGAGTATCTGGTATTCAGTAATTCATTCCACTGTTTTAAGTTCATAATTCTTGTCACTGGTTGTAAGAATATTATTCTCATTAATTTTCCAATTCTATGAAGTCTTCAGTAGTTTTACCACGATGAGACTCAACTTTATCACTGAAGATGCCACATCACTGAATGAGCAAAACTTTTCATTAATAATCTCAACAAAGCATGGTTATCAGCTGAAAAAAAGTTTTAGTATTAAAAGTTTTGATCACGCAAATCTATAAGGGATACTAAAAAGAAATAACATAATAATTGTATTGGACATAAAGTTATGTCCACAAAACAGATTTTGTTTGAAATAAATAAAACACAATTTGACACAAATATTAATTTTATGAATACTTGTTTGGCACATATTACAGAAGGTTACACCATTAAATGAGTTTGCCTAAGTATAAAATTCTTGTCAGATGAAAAACGTGTACAGTCAGAATACTATTTGTTATGTACAATACAAATGATTCACTATGGGTAGCAGTGACACATAAACACTAGACATTGACACTGAATTGTACTTGTTTTGAATGATTCATTGTGTCCTACC
Organism: Magicicada septendecula; assembly: GCA_034769895.1. Lineage (NCBI taxonomy): Eukaryota > Metazoa > Arthropoda > Insecta > Hemiptera > Cicadidae > Magicicada > Magicicada septendecula. The sequence goes on along the minus strand of CM068368.1, from coordinate 744,088,781 downwards.
TGACCAGAGTACAGGTATTAACCAAGAGATGTTTAGTATACTGCTGTGTAACTGCTACAATGATGAATTATAAGTAGTACTTTTTGTTTTGGTCATCAACCTTGAAAAGGATAATAGAAACTTTGTATACCATGCTTCCAGCAGTTTTACATGATACATTCCTAGCACAAATAAGAAAAGTTTAAATCTGCTGATGATCTAAAGGAGTGATAGTTATTTGCAGACTGACAGGGTTATAAAATAATTCTGAAAGAATTGTTGCTTTTACAATACCATCCTTTATCAAGTGGCTACTCAAATCTGCCAGCTTTTCACAGAAACTGAAGTTTGATTATTAGATCCATCATGATGACCTACTGATGCTCCAAACATTTCAAGGTTTCTCCTAGCCTTAAAAAACTAGACTGGCCTCATTGATTGACATGATTAATGTTAAATTTACTTTGGGATACTTCCAAACATAATACAGTTTAAAATAAACAAAAAAAATTGTATTTCTAATTTTTCCAGAACTGTATACACATAATTTGATCTGGATAGAACGTGTATTAAACAATAATACTATTTGATGCAAATAATGAAAATATCCGTGTGGAGAACTATACATGACTTCCATGTTTTAAGATTTATATTTAAAATCGTTTTAGAAATGAAATATTTCTACAGAAACTACTTCTATCTTCAGCCTCAACCACAGAAAACACACACACACACACACACACACACACACACACACACACACACACACACACACAATTCCTTTTTTCTTTATTTAATTTGAATTCAGAGTATTGGCACATATTTTATTAAAAGGGTGTATTTATTGGAAGTACAGAAATTATTTTCCATTTATCGCACATAATTACGGTACACAGACGATTTTTGGAGGTTGTGTCTACGTTTAACAATGCAACTTAACCAATTTAGAACGTATAACCTAGTAGGCTACGTTATTCGTACATACAGTATTTTATTGGAGTTTATTGGTACATATTTTATTAAAAGGGTGTATTTATTGGAAGTACAGAAATTAGTTTCCATTTATCGCACATAATTACGGTACAGAGACGATTTTGGGAGGTTGTGTCTACGTTTAATTATCTAACTTAACCTTTTAGATTTTTAAAATTAATTAGACTTGTAGGGGTGTGCATGGCAGAACTACTTGTGCACCCACTTTATAATCATATTTTTGGTAACACTGAGAACTTTAAGCCTTCTTTTATGCTTAAACAAATTATATATACACTTAATTATAGAAAAGCAAAAAGCAAATGTGTAATTCAAAAGACTAATTTGCTCTAATAAACACATGCTGAAGTTAAAAACAAAAGAGTTTTTACTTGCCTAACTAATCATTAGTTACTAATGTGACAGTTGGAGCTGCTTTTTCTGCAAAAGCTGGGGTATGTTGGATTCAAGAGTGGTTAAATTAAGTCATAAATCTGAGTGTGCGTCAAGTCTATTTGTGTGCTTGCTTTTCACTTGAGATGAAAATCCCATTTCACTCAAGAATGAGGTGGTGAATGGGATGAGCAACTCCGAAAGTTCAGGATATTCATCTCTTAAAGATATCCAGAACTTTGTTAAGTCAGAATCTAAAAGTTTATGGATTTTGTTGTCCATGACATGTCTCATGTTATCACTAACTATACAAAATAATTTACTAAAAATTTAGTTTTAATCCCAGCATCACAGATGATATCACACAATTGCTCATTTAGTTTTACTGACAACATGTTAGAACTTTCAAAATACAAGAATGGGTCTTGAATCCAATTGAATTCACTGTATCCCTCTGGGAAGCAACTTTCAATCTGGTTATAGAGAGTTAAACACCAGAGCTGGTAAAAAACAATGGTAGCGCATGAATAACAAAAATGTACAGTTTAGACTATGTACAAAACAGGTTGAATTTAAATTGTTAAAATGATATATCTTAGTTATTTACATGTAGTAGCTTTTTAAGACACAGTAAATAAATTTCCGAACCTGACTTTGCAACCCACCAAATGCCTTCTCGGGACCCTGCAGTGGCTCATGCCCAATAGGTTAAGAAATGCTGAACTAAAGGCATGTTTGTGGAGTGAAACATAAAAGATAACCCAGACTTCTAAAATGCTCTTAGTGAAATGGGATTTTCAGGAGTAACAACACACTATTTGGTTAACAAGCACATTTTACTAATATTCTAATACCAAGTCAATTAGATAGCTTAAATGTGTAGTACTCTATGTGATGCTGATCACATACTGTTAATCAGCAGCACTGCAGAATATTCTAGAGCCACACTCTTGGCATTCATCTGGAACTTTATCACATTAGCCTGATAATTAGGATGTTGCCACCAGCTGAGTTTTAGAAAGTTGGTGTAGTAGGTTGTGCATTCATATAGGATGATATTAGACAGCCGTTTTTAATAAAAGTGACAAATGATCAATTGTTTACTTGTGTTGTAAACTATTGTGATTTTTTTATTACTGTTTGTAGGCTATACAGTGTGTCCTGGATAATTATATAAAGAGAACTGTTGTAATATAAGTGTGTTTGTTTTAGCAATTGAGAGTATCTGGTATTCAGTAATTCATTCCACTGTTTTAAGTTCATAATTCTTGTCACTGGTTGTAAGAATATTATTCTCATTAATTTTCCAATTCTATGAAGTCTTCAGTAGTTTTACCACGATGAGACTCAACTTTATCACTGAAGATGCCACATCACTGAATGAGCAAAACTTTTCATTAATAATCTCAACAAAGCATGGTTATCAGCTGAAAAAAAGTTTTAGTATTAAAAGTTTTGATCACGCAAATCTATAAGGGATACTAAAAAGAAATAACATAATAATTGTATTGGACATAAAGTTATGTCCACAAAACAGATTTTGTTTGAAATAAATAAAACACAATTTGACACAAATATTAATTTTATGAATACTTGTTTGGCACATATTACAGAAGGTTACACCATTAAATGAGTTTGCCTAAGTATAAAATTCTTGTCAGATGAAAAACGTGTACAGTCAGAATACTATTTGTTATGTACAATACAAATGATTCACTATGGGTAGCAGTGACACATAAACACTAGACATTGACACTGAATTGTACTTGTTTTGAATGATTCATTGTGTCCTACCTGACCAGAGTACAGGTATTAACCAAGAGATGTTTAGTATACTGCTGTGTAACTGCTACAATGATGAATTATAAGTAGTACTTTTTGTTTTGGTCATCAACCTTGAAAAGGATAATAGAAACTTTGTATACCATGCTTCCAGCAGTTTTACATGATACATTCCTAGCACAAATAAGAAAAGTTTAAATCTGCTGATGATCTAAAGGAGTGATAGTTATTTGCAGACTGACAGGGTTATAAAATAATTCTGAAAGAATTGTTGCTTTTACAATACCATCCTTTATCAAGTGGCTACTCAAATCTGCCAGCTTTTCACAGAAACTGAAGTTTGATTATTAGATCCATCATGATGACCTACTGATGCTCCAAACATTTCAAGGTTTCTCCTAGCCTTAAAAAACTAGACTGGCCTCATTGATTGACATGATTAATGTTAAATTTACTTTGGGATACTTCCAAACATAATACAGTTTAAAATAAACAAAAAAAATTGTATTTCTAATTTTTCCAGAACTGTATACACATAATTTGATCTGGATAGAACGTGTATTAAACAATAATACTATTTGATGCAAATAATGAAAATATCCGTGTGGAGAACTATACATGACTTCCATGTTTTAAGATTTATATTTAAAATCGTTTTAGAAATGAAATATTTCTACAGAAACTACTTCTATCTTCAGCCTCAACCACAGAAAACACACACACACACACACACACACACACACACACACACACACACACACACACACACACACAATTCCTTTTTTCTTTATTTAATTTGAATTCAGAGTATTGGCACATATTTTATTAAAAGGGTGTATTTATTGGAAGTACAGAAATTAGTTTCCATTTATTGCACATAATTACGGTACACAGACGATTTTTGGAGGTTGTGTCTACGTTTAACAATGTAACTTAACCTTTTAGATTTTTAAAATTAATTAGATTTAACAAAAATTTCCTTGTTAGTGTACATTCAAAGGCTGTATTTATTGTATGGATAAAAGGCTGTATATACTGTGACAGCAGCGGTATGCGAACATCTGCTCTCCGGTACCAGCGGTGGACACAGCGAGCCAATCCGGCATCAGCACCGCCGAGACGTGACCAACTACGTGTTCGAAGCGAGCCAATCAGCGATCCCGGTTAGTTAATAAAACCCGGGCCGGCAGAAAATTTTGCGCAGAATCAGAAGGTCAGAACACACACTTCTGCTCCAGCTTCTGACCTGAAAGGACGCTCTCATTGGACTGCTCTTCTTCAGCTCTCTTCGCTGGACCATCTACGGCTTTGCTGCCTTCGGCCACCTCGCCTTTCGACGAGGAATAACTCTTCTCTTCGTGGGAACCAAGCCAGCTGCTGCCGGTGAACTTAGTAGCTGGTAGAAGAAGCAGCTGGCCGAAGTTTGCCCTTGTAAGGACCACCTGAGCCGGAACAACATCTTGCCGGACAGGAAAGAAGTGGATTGCTCTGGGCTCACCTGGTGAGTGCCGCATTTCCAGTGTGTAATTCCTAACTTGTTCACGACTGTTAGGTAGCGCTGCCCCGGACGATCCTTGCAAGCCCCCACCAGTGGTAAGCGAGCTAGGATATCGCCGGGGTAAAGGGGCCAGTGGACACCAGTCTTGGTAAGGACTGGTATTCAACGAAGCTGGTCGTTAGCCCAGCTCCTCCCGCATCGTCGTGAACAAGGAAGACGCGCGGGTAATCCGGCTTCGGCCGGACCCGAGATCCCTGGCGTCTGGCAGTGACTGCCTAGCAGTCTCTGCCCGGCAGCCGTCGCACCTGGCCAGCATGCCTTCTACAGGCAACGGCCCAAGTGCCGAGTCGCTCGGCCCCGCCTTGCTACCCCATCTGGGCGACTCGCCCGATTCGCCTCGGGCGATGGAGACGGACGATCCTCTCCCCAACCCGCTCCCCCCTCTGCCGGCAGACGAGTCGGGCGAGTTCGCGACCGTTGGTCGGCGAAATCGCCCGGCTAAGAAGCCCAAGAGGACCCACGCACCTGGATCCACTTCCTCACAGACCTCGGCCATGGACATTGGACCTTCTCAGGGCCCACAGGTCGCGGTTCCGACTACTTCGGCAGCAGCTCCGGCTGCTGCCGCTGTTGGTCGTGCGCCGCCCCTGTACGTCCATAGCGTATCCAATGTCGCCGCCTTGTACAGACGGCTGATCGCGGCCCACGGCCTGTCGGCCGACAAGCTTGACCTGAAGCTGCTTGGCGGTGATACGGTCAGGATTGTCGTCCGCCAGCTCGAGGACCATCGCTTGGTCGAGGCCTTCCTCCAAGCGCATAACCTGCAGTATCACACCTTTACTCCTAAGCGCGTCAAGCCCTTGTCGGTAATTTTGCGAGGGCTCGACGCGCACACTGATCCTCAGGAGATCCTTATGGAACTCCGCGACCTCGGGTACCCGGTGCAGGCAATTTTCCGCCTGTACACTCACTCAGAAACCCGAGTACCTCTCCCGCTCGTCCGTCTCCAGCTCGAGAAGGGCGAGGCTGCAGACAAAATTTTCCACCTGACGCGGCTGTTTGGCTTCCGCGTCCGGGTGGAAACCAGTCGACCCCAGGGCAAGCTTGCGCAGTGCCACCGGTGCCAGAGGTTCGGCCACCACACCGACGTCTGCCGCAATGCCCCGGCCTGTCTCCGATGTTCTCTGGGACATTCAACACAGGCCTGCACTGTGGCAGACAAAACCAAATTTCGCTGCATAAATTGTGGTCAAGGCCACGCAGCGTCTAACGTAAACTGCCCGGTCTATAAGGCGGAGCTCCTGCGGAAGCAAAAGCCGCAGGGGCCCCTCCCGAAGCCACGGCAGCCAGTTATGCAGCCCCAACCTAGACAGCCTAAAATGCAGGCTAGGCCTAAACCTCAGGCACAACCGGCACGGCGCGCGCCCTCTCCGGCTCCACCTCCAGCCCCTACAAAGGCAACTAAACGTACCGCGTCTCCTTCCACAGCAGAGACACGCCCAGTAGCTGTTATCTCGGTTTTGGAGCCGGAGAATGAACCCTCCACCTCCGCGGAACCTCCTACTCCCGCCTCTGAACCAGAGGTAGCCTCGCCGCCCCTGCCACCTCCGCGATTTCCGCGAGCAGGCATCAAACCCAGGAACAAAGGGATACCCACACCGGATGCTCGGCCCCGAGCTCCTGCCTGCCCACAGCCCAAGAAAAGTCCTGCTTCCCGGTATAAGTCCGACGAAGCGCAACAGCGTACTTTTCCTGCCGCTGATCCAAAACCGTCTGGCCCTGGTCCTATGGCTTCCACCATGACCCGATCTGCCGTAACACCTGGTCGCTCTTATGCGGCCTCAGTTTCCAGGCAAACCACCCAGTCCGTCAGTTCCAATGACGCACAGTTCGTCCGCGGCTTTCTGTCTAGCTACGACCTCCCGAAAGTCGCATCTCTCTTCAGGTCCATCCGAGCCCGCCTGGAAACTGCTGCCCCAACTGAGAGATTCATGCTCTTGGTGGAAGCCTGCGAAGTCATAGGTCTTCTATGAACCGAGCCCTTAGACGAGATCTCTCGCTCGTAGCCTGGAATGCTAATAACATCGGTACCAAGCATTCCGACCTTCTTGAATTCCTGGCTCGGTTCAAACCCGACGTACTTCTCCTCGGGGAAACCCACCTGACCCCGGCGAACCGGTTTCGATTACCTAATTACGTGGTTTATCGGGATGACCGAGTTGGCCGACGAGGAGGCGGCACGGCGATCGCGGTGAGGACCTCCATAGGTCATCATCGTGTCGCTTTGCCGCAGCTTACCAACCTAGAGGCCACCGCCATTGAGGTCCACGGAGCTCTTGGCGGCGTCCTCGTGGTCTCAGCTTACAAGCCCCCACAAGCTGAACTCCTTGTCAGCGACCTGGACGTCATCTTCGATTCCCATCGAAGGGTAATTTTGGCCGGCGATCTGAATTGCAAGCATCGCGTTTGGAATAGTCGCCTGACTACTCCGAACGGGAGGCGCTTGCTCAGTTTTGTTGAATCGCGCCGGGCGATGGTGTTTGGTCCAGCGCAACCCACGTTCTTTCCGTCACTGCCTAACGCGGCTCCCGATGTTCTGGACATCGCGGTGACCCAAGGAATTGTCTGTCCGGTCGAGGTATTCTCACTTACGGAGCTGACATCCGACCACAACCCTATCTTGGTCCACGTCGCTACCCAGCACGCCTATGCACGTTCTGACAAGCAGAAGGTCATCGATTGGGATCGCTACGGCCCGGCCTTGTGCCGTAGATTGCCGCCAGCGGCCCCACTCGATTCCGTTCGCCTCCTAGACGAAGCAGTTGCGGGAATCGAAGAGGCAATCATCTCGGCTATAGGCGTGTCTTCACGTACGCGAGCTGGCTTCACGCCTGACTACCAACGCATCCCTGAGGAAGTCTCTCTTCTCGCTCGCGAGAGGAATTACTTCCGGAAACGTTGGCAGAGGACCCGTGATCCGGCCGATAAGGCAGCATACAATCGGCTCACCGGACGACTGCGTGGCAGTCTGAAGGCGTTCCGACGTAGCTGTTGGGAACTCGACGTGGCCCGAACGGGGGATGCGGACCCGCAATCTCACCCGTACAGAATACCTACCGCATTGACGGGACGGAGGCGCCGACCTCCACTTCCCGCCATTGTTGGACCGTTCGGTCGACTCCTGGGTCGCCCGGAGGAGAAGGCCGAGTACTTGGGCTTGTGTTTCGAGCGTCAGTTCGCTCCCAACCCGCCCATGGACTGGGACTTCGACGAACAAGTCGAGATGGCTGTGGAAGACTTTCTGTCTCTTCCGATCACGGCGGAGCCCGAACCCATCTCTTTGGAAGAGGTCTCAGATCGGCTCGCTGAACTTCAGCCAAGAAAGGCTCCAGGCCCGGACGGTGTTACCAACACCGCTCTACGACTTCTTCCCGAGCCTGGAGTTCAATTCTTGACTGAATTGTTCAACGCGTGTCTTAGACTGGCCTACTTTCCCAAGAAATGGAGAAAGGCGACGGTTATCGTGATCCCGAAGCAGGGAAAGGATACCACCCACTCGGAAAACCTCCGGCCTATCAGCCTACTTTCCGCTACGTCCAAGGTTTTTGAGCGCCTCGTGCAGCGTCGTGTACGAGAGCATCTAACCAACTTTGACGTGCTGGTCCCCGAACAGTTCGGCTTTCGTGTGGGGCATTCGACCACTCATCAACTGATGAGACTGGTGGAAAGCATCACGGAAGCCGGGTGTCGGAGAGAACGGACCGTTGGCTGTTTCTTAGATGTTGAGAAAGCCTTCGACAGCGTATGGCATGATGGCCTTTTATTCAAACTTAGGGAAGTCCAGCTCCCGGACTGCTACCTCCATCTGGTTGCTAGCTTTCTGACGGAGAGGACCTTCTGCGTGAGAGTTGGCGATTCTGTCTCTTCCGAGAGACGAATCACAGCCGGCGTCCCTCAAGGTAGCGTTCTAGGCCCCCTTCTGTTCTCGATCTACGTCAACGACGTGCCGAGACAGCCTGGAGTCCAGATGGCCCTCTTCGCTGACGACACGGCCGTATTTACGGCCGATCGTCATGAGGAAAGGGCCGTCCTACGACTGCAGCGCCAGCTCGACACGCTCGTGGACTGGACTGAGAATTGGAGAGTGCAACTCAACGCCACCAAGAGCGTAGCCGTCGAATTCTCCAAGCGACGGAAGAACCCCGTTAGGCAACTACGTATCGGCAGAACGTACTTGCGCTGGTCCAACGAGGTCAAGTACCTCGGCTTACACCTCGACCGTCGGCTCACCTGGCGTACCCACGCACAGACAGTTCTAAAGCGAGCATCCACTCGCCTGTGCGCACTGTTTCCACTCCTGATCAGCTCAGCCATGACCAGGAAATTGGGTAGGATGATCGTCGGCGCGTATCTGCTGCCGGTCATTACCTACGCCTGCCCGGTCTGGGGTTACCTCGCCGCAATGCATAAAAAGAAGTTGCAGAGCGTCCTCGACAGGGGGCTTCGGCTAGCGGCCAAAGTCCCCCGTCGCTTCTCATCTCGCCTTCTAAGGAGAGGACTTGGCGTCCGCTCCTTAGACGACACTTTCAGGCGGCTTGCACGCAAATTTTATGCACGTGCGGCGAGGTTCCCAGGCAATCCTCTAGTGACTGGGCTGGGAAGGTACCGTATACGCCCAGGTGATTCGTGGAAACGCCCTCGGTGCATACTGCGCTAGCGTAGGCTAGCACAACAGCCGAGAATCGGCCTGCTATAGAGCACGCGCCCTACTTGGGCAGGGCCACGAGGCAGGAGCTCCAGAAGGTAGCTCGGAACTCAGTTTCCCGTGCGGTTCGTCTCTGCGACGCACAACCGCAAAGCCCAGAGCGAAAAAAAAAAATTTTGCGCACTCTTCATCGCCACGCCATCGAACGCACTTCATCTCCTCTCCTCTCTCGGACGACATCGGGGCGGAGTCAGCCGGAAGGAACAGCCGAAGAATAGAACCGCCGCCGTTCTTGCGTCTTCGCACTCCCGTTCCGCGCCAGCGATGGATTTCGCTGGGCCGGCAGCCGACTCTACAACCGGTGCCGAAAGAAGAGGAGGACTGCAGTACGCCACGATCAGCGGGCGCAGCCGCCGAACACCTCAGCGCGGCACGACCAACATCACAGTTCTCGCCACTCGGTCCTTTTTAGGGCCACCAAAATAACTAGAGTGTACGATTGGCGCCATTTGTCATGCGGCAAGCCTTTTGTCCGGTGACAAGTGGCGCCCAACGTGGGGCGACGATCATCTTGCGGATGCAAGATCCAGCGAGCTACCAGCCGGCACACCAATCAACATGGCGCCCAACAGACACCTCTGCAACATCCGGAGAAGAGCAGTAGGCTGGGTACCGGAGAGCATTCAAGACCCGGGGGAGTTGTGACAGCAGCGGTATGCGAACATCTGCTCTCCGGTACCAGCGGTGGACACAGCGAGCCAATCCGGCATCAGCACCGCCGAGACGTGACCAACTACGTGTTCGAAGCGAGCCAATCAGCGATCCCGGTTAGTTAATAAAACCCGGGCCGGCAGAAAATTTTGCGCACTCTTCATCGCCACGCCATCGAACGCACTTCATCTCCTCTCCTCTCTCGGACGACATCGGGGCGGAGTCAGCCGGAAGGAACAGCCGAAGAATAGAACCGCCGCCGTTCTTGCGTCTTCGCACTCCCGATCCGCGCCAGCGATGGATTTCGCTGGGCCGGCAGCCGACTCTACAACCGGTGCCGAAAGAAGAGGAGGACTGCAGTACGCCACGATCAGCGGGCGCAGCCGCCGAACACCTCAGCGCGGCACGACCAACATCACAGTTCTCGCCACTCGGTCCTTTTTAGGGCCACCAAAATAACTAGAGTGTACGATTGGCGCCATTTGTCATGCGGCAAGCCTTTTGTCCGGTGACAATACATTAAAGGCTGTATTTATTCGAATTAAAACCTATCCGTACTTCCAATTTAGAACGTATAACCTAGTAGGCTATGTTACTCGTACATATTTTATTGGAATTTATTGGTACATATTTTATTAAAAGGGTGTATTTATTGGAAGTACATAAATTAGTTTCCATTTATCGCACATAATTACGGTACAGAGACGTTTTTGGGAGGTTGTGTCTACGTTTAATTATCTAACTTAGATAGTAGGCTTCGTTATTGGTGCATATTTTATTGGGGTTTACTGGCACATATTTTATTAAAAGGGTGTATTTATTGGAAGTACAGAAATTAGTTTCCATTTATCGCACATAATTACGGTACAGAGACGATTCTGGGAGGGTGTGTCAACGTTTAATTATCTAACTTAACCTTTTAGATTTTTAAAATTAATTAGACTTAACAAACATTTCCTTACTTAGTGTACATTCAAAGGCTGTATTTATTGTATGGATAAAAGGCTGTATTTATTCGAAGTACCGGAATTAAAACCTACTTCCAATTTAGAACACAGTACAATCTAACGTAGGCCTATAACCAAACAAGTACATTAAAATCCTTTTTTCAACATAATGCAATAAAAAGCAATGTGCAGTTTCTGTTAACACCCAAATGATTAAGTATTAATAATGGGTTAGAGTGGAATACTGTTAGCCAATTCATTTGTAATAGCTAAAATTGCCAAATTATTAAGCCTTTCTTGGTAGGTAGTGCTTCTCTGCCAAGTTTTCAGTGAATTCGCTATACTGCTCAAAGATTTTTCAGGAGACGAAACTGTAACTGGAATAGTACAGAAAAGCCTATAGGCAAGACAGAAGTTCACAAATACAGTTTGAAGGTTTTTGGAGTAGGCTTAGTGGATTCTTTTCTGATTCAAACTCTGTTTTATAAATGTTCTTCAAGTGTAATATTTCTTCAAATAGATCCATTGCCAATTCCTTTTTAAACTTGCTAATGAGAACTTTTACTTTCAATTCTAATTCATCATTTTCCATGTCCGTAAAGTTCAATACTGGTGGAAACAAGTCACGAATTGAACTAATTGCAGTGAATCGTGTTTTTATGTTGCCCATTACAAACTCTAATACTGGGTACATGACTGAGGTTTTAAATTTATTTTCTTGATCTTTGTTTACTGAAAAATCACTATTGGATTGATCTGTACTTTTTTTCCACCTTTTGGGAGATTCAGGAGGAACTTTTATTAGTTCTTTTGCAATTAAGTTTGGTTCTTCAATTATGCTGTCTGGGTTATCACGCAACAATTTTAATTCTGTCAGCAAATCTTCCACTAGAGTTATTTCAACGAGTGTGATTCCTTTGCTTTGAATAACAACATTTTTTTAGTCAATATATGAAAGCACTTTGAACCAAAATGATGCCAACATTAAGCTCTTTGTGGAATTGAAATATTTCTTAAACCCTAATATGATGTTGTAGGCAGAGGGAGTTAGACTAGAAGACATCTCTTCTAAAGTATATCCAACAATTTAAGTACTCCTGGGTAGTGCTTAACTATCGGTTTGACAGCTTGGATCCTCTCACTTCATCTTGTTTCAGGGAAGCTCTGCAGTGATAAAGGAATGTGCTTTTTCAAAACTTCCCAACATTTTTCTCTAGGGCTGCTAGAGAAAAATGAGTAAAGACTTGCAACATGCCCGAAAAATGTCATCACATCTGCATTGAGTTTTGCAGCATTAACACCCACATGTTTCAAGGAATGCGCCCCACATGGTAAAAATATTATGGATTCGTTCTTTTCAAGAATTCTACTTCCAATTTAGAACCCAGTACAATCTAATGTGTGGAGAACCATACATGACTTCCATGTTTTAAGATTTATATTTAAAATCGTTTTAGAAATGAAATATTTCTACAGAAACTACTTCTATCTTCAGCCTCAACCACAGAATTGTGGTCACTAACATCTACCACCTCACATTAGCGCACTTGATTTTCACTGATGATGGCACTTCCGAAACGTCTGGTTTTGCAGAATACATTGGACCACGGCCAAACAGCCTGGAAAGGAATTTTATCAACAAACTACTTCATCGTTGCCGATAATGTAGTACACATATAAAAAATTATCCCCTCCCCTTCACCTATCATTTTAAATTATAGAAAATTATCCCCTCTCCCTTCAACTTCCCCCTACCCCTTTTCATTTATCGATATTTCATCTACCTTTCTAGAGTGGATTATTATGACCTTTTCAGGATACTTTATTTATCAAAATTAAGTACTTTACTCTTGTTAAAACATAAAACGTTGCAGGTAAACTACCCCTTCTCCTTAACCGATCTTCACCAAAATCAACAGACCTTGAGTCCTCTACAATATGCAAAAAATTATTTGAATTTGCGGCAATTATCATTCGCCATAGACAAAATTCTATACACAGACATCTTTCAAAAAATTACTTCTTTATGTATTGAGGGTAGTACAATCAGAATCAGCCCTTATCTCGAACACGATTCTTTCTCCATCCATTTCCTTATGGAACATGGAAGTAAAAACAATATCCTTCTTTTTATAATATGTATTGCACATGTTTTCTAACACGGGACACTAATTATTAGATAAAATGTTTACCTTCATTTAAGCCAGCTTCCACTCACTGTGTACTTTCTCAGAGGCCATAACATGTTCTTTTTAACGTTGCCAAACATAAATTGATGTTGAATTAAAAATAATGTAAAGGATTAGCACCTGAAGTTTGCAACGTGCAAGTTGAAGAATCTATTTAATTATTGCACTTAACTTGATATAAGTACTGATTACATTTCAGGATTATTATTTTCAGAAATAATGTATGTAAACCAGATTCCCCCATATAAAGTTAATTAAAATTCTTTAACGCATAGCATTCCAGGCCTTTATGGTAGTAGATTTGTATTACTAAATTTGAATTTACACAAATAATTCTCTTTGATTAACCAGAGTTACACACACAAACTAAATGCTGAGTGTCCTCCTAGTGTATAAATTCAGCTAAAACACTATTCCAAAAACTTACCTTGTTACTAGAATATGTGACATGATGAACTTTTCATGTTAAATAGTTTAAATACTTTGTGTTGAGAGTTAAGCAATTTACCTAATTTTTATTTATGCAGGCGTATAGCAAAATCTGATCATCATGAAAAAGGAATAAGGCATTTTGTAATAGCAATTAACTGATTAGTTCCTGCTGTATTACTGACTCATATTACAAGACCAATTTTTGTTTAATTGAAGATATATTTTAACTGTTTCTTTTGGTGCAATCTGTAAATTACATGACACACATCCATAAAGGTTTGAAAATATGCTTATTGCAGTTTGATAGGAATACATTCTCAAAAAACTAATACAAATTTGTTATGTCTGATCACACCAGCTATCCTTTCTATTTGAAATGAGCCTTTTATCCAGATTTATTATATAGTATTGTGCCAAGATATATCACTACATTTGTATACTGTAATACAGTAGTGGTAGAATATTATCATTCCACTAATATTACCCTAACATAATAAATGAAAATACATTATATACACATCTTTTGACATAATCATCCTTTCACTTATCACTTTTTGCCTATCAATTTATTTGATGAATATATATTTTACGATTTATGTAAAATACAACAGGTGTTTAACGGACACGTACTATGTGTAGACCTCTTATTTCCCTCCTCGGCAGGTTGAAGCTCAACTGGCACTAGAGTTGGGTATGAAATTATACTATGCTCATAGTCTGTCTGTTAGCAGCTACTGGCATCTATTGACATTCACTCATGTCAAATTACAGAGTCGGTAAAGAATGTTCGAAATTTGAATGTAAACAAATTAATAGTTAAATAATTAATATAATGGAAGTATCACATATATAATGTATGTAAATGTAATTGTGAAAAAACGATGTAGGGCCTACTTCATATACAGATCAGAAGTAAATGATGAACTATTCTCTTTATGTAATAAGCCTTGTTACTAAACAACATATACTGTATTTTTAAAAGCTTCTTATCATATTGAGACGAAATGGAGTGGCATTTGAAACATCTCTTAGGTATAAAAACAACATAACAACCTTTACAAAATTTGCCGCCCGTAGGCAGTAGCCTACTTTGCCTATGCATAAATCTGCCTCTGGTGTATATGCTAAATGCATCTGAACAGTAGTAAGAATGACTTAGTATCCTGTTGAGTTATTCACTGTTCTGACGGATGATACGCAAATACTGGAAGGTAGGATGTGAGAGCCAGCAATAACCTTAAATAAAACTCTCATGTATTTCAGTTATTACACAGTGTTCTGTTCATTACAGACAAGTGCTTGATTTGATCATTTTTTTAAAATAAAATTGTATATTTTAATGTAGCTTTACAGTAGCTTGACAGAAAGTGTAAAAATGTAAAATAAAAACGGCATGACTTAGGTGTAAATAAAAAGTGAACACTTTACAGTAGCACAAAAAATGACAAAAAACTGAGACAATGAAATGCTACAGTTCAGTTAAAAATTTTGCAATCTCCCTCACACAAAATTTTAAAGAATAAAGACATCAATACCACAAAATATTTTTTTTTGGAGCAAAAGGAAACACAATGGAAAGGCGTCTCAGGTAGTATCGCTTTGAAATTATGGTTTCAAAATGTTTAGGGAAAAGAATAAAAAAATGCTAGCATTAACAATCCAACAATGTATCGAAAAGATCAGGATCTTGCTAGGTACATTATAGGGAAAATTGGTTTTGTAGCTGCTAGTGGATGTTTGTTTCTATAAAAAATAATTGCAGTATCTAATAAATTATGGTACATATTTAATCATTTATTGAATAATTTGTCATTTATATAATTGTGTTTTTTTTTAATTTCTATAGATACTTTTGGTGTGTTTGTTGTAATTTTGTGTTTTACATAATCTTTTGTGATTAAATCATTTGGTATAAATGTTCCAGATTATAAAATACACCTCACAGTTTTAACATACAATATATATAGTAACTCCTCTATACATAGTAACAGGTATATCAATATGCCTGTAATCACAGGTATAGGAAAGTAATGGCAAATCTTGCATAATCTTGTTATCAGTTATTGTTATTATTCGGCTAGTGCTATTAAATTCATATTGGCCCAAAGTGATCACAAAAGGAATTTATTGTATTTGTTTACAGTCAACAGTGTAGATTCCGGTGATGATTTGAGATTTATATAAATTAATTTTCACTCACATGAATGAAGTTGCAACCATAAAGAAATACAGAATATATTTTCTATGACAGCAGGCAAGACAGAACACTTGTATTTTGCCTGTTATGTGTGTACATACATTCAGACATAATTTATTTGGATTGACTCTGCAAGCTTGAAATCAGATAACAATAATGTTTTATATTTTACATTAGTGTATATGTAAAATTATAATCCTCAACGTATAATATTGAATTAATTGGGATGTTTCGTTAAATTGTTACGACAGTCTCACCGATCGTCACATAGTACAGT
Source organism: Magicicada septendecula (assembly GCA_034769895.1). Lineage (NCBI taxonomy): Eukaryota > Metazoa > Arthropoda > Insecta > Hemiptera > Cicadidae > Magicicada > Magicicada septendecula. The sequence continues at coordinate 744,072,699 of CM068368.1, read as the reverse complement.
GGAAACCAAAATAAAACACACTTATGAATTTGCTAATTTATTGGTGTTGTTACAGCTTGTTCCAGTTTCATTACATTTTTAATTAGTGTTGTGTTGTAAGTAGCTACGATGGTTGAGTGTTATTAGTACATAAGAGGATGCTGCAGTTTCTTTTCTTCAAGAAAAAGGTTTGGTTCACAATCCTCGTCAATGTGAACAAGGACACGACATGGTATTAGCCCTTGGGCAGCAACAGCGTTGGTGTTGCAGTAAGACGACTTGCCGTGAGTATAAGGTAGTTTGCAAGGGCACATTTTTACAGGGGTCCAAATTACTGCTGGGAAAAATAATAAAATTTATTTATTTCTGGTGTGAAGGCCGTAGTAGTGTGAAAAACAGTAAAAATCAACTGGAAATCGGCGTCAACACACACACAGAGTGGACGGCTTACTTAAGATATATCTGTGCCGTAACGTCATTTTAAACCCACGGAAAATTGGAGGACCGAATTTAACAGTTGAAATTGACGAGAGTGTGTTTGCCAAGAGAAAAAATAATGTTGGCCGGGTGTATCCACAACAATGGGTATTCAATGGATACTGCCGAGAAACGAAGGAATGCTTTTTGTGTAGTGTGGAAGATAGATCAGCAGCTACCCTCCTACCTCTCATAGTGGCAAATACTGAACCAGGGTCTACTATAATGTCAGATGAGTGGCGTTCGTACCATTAAATTGTTAATTTGCCACAACAGTACAGTCATTTGACTGTAAACCATAGTTATAACCGTAGCCGTAACCGTAGTTATAGTTAGGTTTGTGGACCTGAAACGGGAGCGCATACACAAGGCGTAGAAAGCATGTGGCGGTCCTGTAAACGCCGAAACATGATTGAATGTGGTACGAGAAGGGAACACTTAGATTCCTATTTAAGTGAGTACATGTGGAGGTCCGCAGAGGTCCAGAATATCATTCCAGGTGATGTATCGAGAAGCGTATAGAGTCACCTCCTTACCACTCATGACCACCTGTGGCTAGCTGGTGTTTCTGTAAAAACAATATTCAACGGAACATGCATTATGGTTAATAAGTTAGTATTATTAAATACACAGTTTTAATAGGTTAGTATTACATATCTACCACTTTTTAGATAAAGAAGGAGTATGCACTACGGTTAATAGCTTATGCTACAAGATACATGTTTATTTTAAAAATTAGTACAGTAACATACAAGACAGGTTACAAGAACAATTGCTGGAAGAAACGGAGAATAAACAGTTACAGTGAGGTCAAAAGACATAGAATTGAGCACTACAAATAGACAACTAAATACATATAAACACTGTTTGGCAAAAATGCTGTGTAATTCACCAAACATTAATTGCTATATGAGTGAATGTAGAGAATGCCCTGGTGTTGCCCCAATTCGCAAAATCATTGAAGAGGCTTTTGAAGAAAATCTTATAGAAAATGTCACCTATCGTCAGTGGGTGTCTGTTGATCGTTGCAACCTTGAAACTTTACAGAAATCTAATGAAGATTTTATAAATGTTTTTTGTGACAAACTGACTCTCTTAATCAAACATGATTTTATTGCAAAGCAGCAGTCTTCATTCATTAATGACAAAAAAGAAAATTTAAAAGAGTCAGAGTTTGTAGTAAACTTAGATTTCTCTGAAAACTATAACATTGTCGTTCAGGACGAAGCTCAAAGTTATCACTGGGCAAGCGAACATGTGACAATACACCCTTTTGTGATTTATTACAGAGAAGATGATAAAATTAAACACTCAAGTTTTGTTGTAATTTCACCTAGTTTAGAGCATAACACTGTTTCTGTGTATACATTCCAAAAAAAACTTGTCGAGTTCATGACAACAAAGTTTCAAACAGTGCCAAAAAAGATTTTTTATTACTCAGATGGGTGTGCTGCACAATATAAAAATAAGAAAAATTTTATCAATTTATGTTATCACAAGCAAGACTTTGGTGTAGAGGCTGAATGGCATTTTTCCGCAACTGCACATGGGAAAGGACCATGTGATGGGGTTGGGGGCTCAGTCAAGAGACTTGCTGCAAGAGCAAGCCTGCAACGTCCATATGACAACCAAATTTTAACACCTATCCAACTTTATGAATGGGCAGTTGAAAATTTATCTGGAATTAATTTCACCTTCTCCACACAAGATGAGTATGTTGAGTCCGAAACATTTCTGAATGACCGTTTCAGCCAAGCAGTAACTATTAAGGGAACTCAACAGTATCATGCTTATATACCTGTTCATTCAAGCGTATCAGAGATTTGTGTAAAAATATTCTCTGAAGATACAACAGAAGGAACAGTGATCATCCAAAAATCCTCAGAAAAACTACAAATGTCAGAAGTAAGCGGTTACATAACGGCCGTATATGACCAAAAGTGGTGGCTGGCATATGTGTTGGAGAAGAATGAAGAAGAGGATGAACTAAAAGTGACATTTCTACATCCTGCTGGCCCTTCATCATCATTTTCATATCCAAGGAAGCCGGACGTATTGTGATATCACTGACAGACGTGCTTAGCAAAGTTGATCCTACAACTCCTACTGGAAGGATTTATGTAATACCACCTGAAGAAGCCACAACAACTTCACAAGCTCTATCATCAAGTTCTACATAAAATTTTGCTAAAGATGTAAGTGTTAAAGATTTAATGTAAAGTGTATAAATAATTTAATATAGTAATGAAATATGTTTTAATATCTAGGCCTACTATCAGTTTTATAAAACGTTCTTTTTTAAATTATTATTTAACTATGAACCCATTAGCCTCCCACTTTGAAATTTCGAGAATCACTTACCAAAGGTCTAAACTATTTGTAGGAATTTTTAAAAAATTTTCAATAATGCACTTTTTGAGAAAATTAAATTTAAAATTTTGATTTGTGTTTACAAAAAAACTTTTTATGAAAAGGTATGTTGTGCTGTATATCATTGAAAACTGCATGAAAAACTGAGTAAAATAAGACCACTCCCATCTCTCTAGCTCAATTAGGAGAGCAGCTGTGGTGATTTCAAAATATGTCAGACGTGCGTTTTTGGCCGTTTTTTGAAAACTTTACATAGCCGTAATTTCTAAACCGTTTGAGATATTTGAAAAAAATTTGTATTTTTATTAATCTCCATGAGGACTACCTACATACCAAATTTCATCAAATTCTGAGATGGTCAGGTTTATACCCTGCGTTGATTTGATGTGGAATGGCTCCCGATTATATTACTTCTTATGGTATAAGAATATGATATCGGTTTTTTGTTTAATATCCACTTGTAAAGGAAAAAATACAGCAGATAATTATTTTATAAATAACTTTGTTACAGCTGCTGTGAAGTTGTTTAGATTAAATAATGTAACCTAACCAACTTTTAAGTATTGAATATTAAATCCTTAAATTTTTAGTGACCGTCAATCAGTGAATGTTTTAGTGGATAGTTAGTGAGGATCGGTCAATAATACAACTTTTAGTTATTTTGCGTCGACGTTTCGACAATATTTATTGTCATCTTCAGGACCTGTGTATGAAATACAATAGAAATATCAAACATAACGAAACAATTAAATATTTGGGTGAACGTGTTGGTGATGTGAGTGTGTGCGTGTGTATGTATGTATCATTTTTTATGTGAAGACTTATGATAGTTTGTTTACATCTTCAAATTATCTTTAAGAAAGCGAGCAAATTATAGTATGAGAGAACTTAATTTATACAGTATTACAATTTAAATTACTAAATATAATGTTATTTTAATTAATTAAACAAACAGTAACCAACAATTGGATATTAGATTAGATTACTGTTCGTTTAATTAATTAAAATAACATTATATTTAGTAATTTAAATTGTAATACTGTATAAATTAAGTTCTCTCATACTATAATTTGCTCGCTTTCTTAAAGATAATTTGAAGATGTAAACAAACTATCATAAGTCTTCACATAAAAAATGATACATACATACACACGCACGCACTCACATCACCAACACGTTCACCCAAATATTTAATTGTTTCGTTATGTTTGATATTTCTATTGTATTTCATACACAGGTCCTGAAGATGACAATAAATATTGTCGAAACGTCGACGCAAAATAACTAAAAGTTGTATTATTGACCGATCCTCACTAACTATCCACTAAAACATTCATTGAATATTAAGTATAAGTATATTTAATCCTGAGAGAAAATGAACAATTAACACCAGTTTTTGAAAGAACCATGAAAGGAGAGAAGATGAGCTTGTGTACGAAATGCGAAGTGGAGTATCTTATGTAGAGATGAAAGCTCAAAAGTTCAAGGCAAATACATATGAATGGAGATGATTGGTAATATCTGGGACCTGTCACACAACAGAACACCATACAATGATGATACTGTGTATGTATGATGTAATGTGCCTGCTTTTAATATTCTCAAAGGATTTTAATACTTTGTTTCGACTGGTTTCACTGTGTAAATTACAAACCTGAATATAGTGCTGGAAGTTTCAGTTCCTTAGCCTGCGTAATGATGATGTAGGCCTAAATGTTTCTACCCTTTTCTTGTGCCTGCAAAGAAAAATAAATTAGGCCTACATCACCGGACACACAAAGTACTGACATATGAACATTAATCAATTATTTTGTTTAATCAGTCAACATTCTAGGAGACCAATATTAAAGGGTTTACAGATTAATGACCCGTCCACCAAAACACACACACACAGGTTCTGATATGTGTTACAATTGTGTCTTATTTTCAGCCAACCGTTCTTTTACAGGTGAAATCAGTACAATTATACCTCGTGAGTATAAGGTTAGTTTAATCTGTAACCTATGATATTAAAAATAATAATACACTGCACATGATTATTACACTTTATATGATATCGGTTTTTTGGCTTAAAATCCACTTGTAAAGGAAAAAATACAGCAGATAATTATTTTATAAATAACTTTGTTACAGCTGCTGTGAAGTTGTTTAGATTAAATAATGTAACCTAACCAACTTTTAAGTATTGAATATTAAATCCTTAAATTTTTAGTGACCGTCAATCAGTGAATGTTGTAGTGGATAGTTAGTGAGGATCGGTCAATAATACAACTTTTAGTTATTTTGCGTCGACGTTTCGACAATATTTATTGTCATCTTCAGGACCTGTGTATGAAATACAATAGAAATATCAAACATAACGAAACAATTAAATATTTGGGTGAACGTGTTGGTGATGTGAGTGTGTGCGTGTGTATGTATGTATCATTTTTTATGTGAAGACTTATGATAGTTTGTTTACATCTTCAAATTATCTTTAAGAAAGCGAGCAAATTATAGTATGAGAGAACTTAATTTATACAGTATTACAATTTAAATTACTAAATATAATGTTATTTTAATTAATTAAACAAACAGTAACCAACAATTGGATATTAGATTAGATTACTGTTCGTTTAATTAATTAAAATAACATTATATTTAGTAATTTAAATTGTAATACTGTATAAATTAAGTTCTCTCATACTATAATTTGCTCGCTTTCTTAAAGATAATTTGAAGATGTAAACAAACTATCATAAGTCTTCACATAAAAAATGATACATACATACACACGCACGCACTCACATCACCAACACGTTCACCCAAATATTTAATTGTTTCGTTATGTTTGATATTTCTATTGTATTTCATACACAGGTCCTGAAGATGACAATAAATATTGTCGAAACGTCGACGCAAAATAACTAAAAGTTGTATTATTGACCGATCCTCACTAACTATCCACTAAAACATTCATTGAATATTAAGTATAAGTATATTTAATCCTGAGAGAAAATGAACAATTAACACCAGTTTTTGAAAGAACCATGAAAGGAGAGAAGATGAGCTTGTGTACGAAATGCGAAGTGGAGTATCTTATGTAGAGATGAAAGCTCAAAAGTTCAAGGCAAATACATATGAATGGAGATGATTGGTAATATCTGGGACCTGTCACACAACAGAACACCATACAATGATGATACTGTGTATGTATGATGTAATGTGCCTGCTTTTAATATTTTCAAAGGATTTTAATACTTTGTTTCGACTGGTTTCACTGTGTAAATTACAAACCTGAATATAGTGCTGGAAGTTTCAGTTCCTTAGCCTGCGTAATGATGATGTAGGCCTAAATGTTTCTACCCTTTTCTTGTGCCTCCAAAGAAAAATAAATTAGGCCTACATCACCGGACACACAAAGTACTGACATATGAACATTAATCAATTATTTTGTTTAATCAGTCAACATTCTAGGAGACCAATATTAAAGGGTTTACAGATTAATGACCCGTCCACCAAAACACACACACACAGGTTCTGATATGTGTTACAATTGTGTCTTATTTTCAGCCAACCGTTCTTTTACAGGTGAAATCAGTACAATTATACCTCGTGAGTATAAGGTTAGTTTAATCTGTAACCTATGATATTAAAAATAATAATACACTGCACATGATTATTACACTTTATATGATATCAGCTTTTTGGCTTAAAATCCACTTGTAAAAGAAAATATACAAAATGATTATTATTTTATAATTAACTTTGTTACAGCTGCTGTGAAGTTGTTTAGATTAAATAATGTAACCTAACCTACTTTTAAGTACTGAATACTTTTAATGTGTCATGTACTGTGTTCAATAAGGAAACAAAATACTTTTACAGAATACTTAAAATCTTTGAAAATGGTATTGGATTAAGCTTGAGCAATGAATAATTAAACTAAGCATGTGATTTCAAAGTCAATATCATTATGAAAATGTATTCTAAATGCCAAATATATCATATGTACTATATAAATATGGTTAAACAATGTATGTACAATACGCATGCGCGTATTATTATTGTTATAACGGATGTATGTATTCTAGGAAGGTTAGTTCAGTGAATAAAGTCTTTTCTAATCAACGTGTTGTCCAACTGTATTTGGCAATATAATTCCAATATTAAATAATATCTCTCACACTAAATAGAACATACTTACCAAAATTGATAACACTTACCAAAATCATATTTGTTTTTAGTAAGATGGGGGCTCATATTTGTTGATGGTTTCCAGCATTTTCTGGAACAAATCCTCATTTCTATTTCTTGTTCGCCACATGAACTCACTTAAATAGGAATTTAAGCGTTCCCTTCTCGTACCACATTCAATCATGTTTCGCCGTTTACAGGACCGCCACATGCTTTCGACGCCTTGAGTATGCGCACCAGTTTCAGGATCCACAAAGTTATAACTATGGTTTACAGTCAAATGACTGTACTGTTGTGGCAAATTAACAATTTGACGGTACGAACGCCACTCATCTGACATTATAGTAGACCCTGGTTCAATATTTGCCACTATGAGAGGTAGCAGGGTAGCGGCTGATCTATCTTCCACACTATACAGAAAGCATTCCTTCGTTTCTCGGCAGTATCCACCGAACACCCACTGCTGTGGATACACTCGGCCAACATTATTTTTTCTCTTGGCAGACACGCTCTCGTCGATTTCAACTGTTAAATTTGGTCCTCCAATTTTCTTTGGGTTTCTCGTGACGTCTACGGTACAGATATATCTTAAGTAAGCCGTCCACTCTGTGTGTGTGTTGACGCCGATTTCCAGTTGTTTTTTACTGTTTTTAACACTACTTCGGCCTTCACACCACAAATAAATAAATTTTATTATTGTTCTCAGCGGTAATCTGGACCCCTGTAAAAATGTGCCATTGCGAACTACCTTATACACACGGCAAGTCGTTTTATTGCAACACCAACGCTGTTGTTGCCCAAGGGCCAAAACCATGTCGTGTCCTTGTTCACATTGACGAGGATTGTGAACCAAACCTTTTTCTTGAAGAAAAGAAATTGCATCCTCTTCTGTACTAATAACACTCAACAGTTCATCGTAGCTAATCATTCTTTAATTAAATGAATGTCGAACTCACAACACAACACTGATTAAAAATGTAATGAAACATGGGAACAAGCTTCATATCTATTCGTGCGTCAGCCATTGTAACAACACAATTTTACCTCGTGGTGTAAAGTGTAATGTAAAATAAAAGACCACGTGATGTCTTTGGCTATTCTAAGCAAAATTGTGTATACGTTTTAAAATTGAAATAACTGCAAATATTTCAACCTTTTGTTATTATGTTGCGTACAAAAAATTGTTTAAATATATATAATAAATACAGCTCTAAAATTCAATTTACGGGTACCCCAATTTACAATTACCCTTGACATCTTAGAAGTAATTGTAAACAAGTGTTTTCTTTATCCTTTGAAACTAAAAAACTGACACTCCTCTTGAAATTGAAAATATCGGTATGGAGAACCATACATGACTTCCATGTTCTAATGTTTATATTTAAAATCATTTATTTGAATTCGGTTCGATAATTTCTAACAACTTATGTGTGTTCCTTGTAAATCGTGTTTTATGTTTGACAAATTGAAGGATGTTTTATGTATGATTTTCTTTTCAGGATACTTTATTTATCAGAATTAAGTACTTTACTCTTGTTAAAACGTAAACCGTTGCAGGTAAACTACCCCTTTCCCTTAACCGATCTTCACCAAAAACAATAGGTCTTGAGATCTCTACAATTCAGGGCAGTATGCAAAACATTATTTGATTATGTTTGAATTTGCGGCTGTTGTCATTTGCCATAGTAAATACCCTTGTTAAAACATAAAATGTTGCAGGTAAACTACCCCTTTCCCTTAACCGATCTTTACCAAAATCAATAGGTCTTGAGAACTCTACAATTAAGGGCTGCATGCAAAATATTATTTGATTGTGTTTGAATTTGGGGCTGTTATTGTTTGCCATAGAAACAAATTACCCTTGATTAAAAAAAAATGTTGCAGGTAAACTACCCTTTTCCCTAAACCAATCTTCACCAAAAACAATAGGTCTTGAGTACTCTACAAATCAGGGCTGTATGCAAAAAATTATTTGATTCTGTTTGAATTTGCGGCTGTTATCGGGTGCCATAGAAAAAAATCTATAGACACACACACACACACACACACACACACAGACACTTTTCGAAAAACGACTTTTTTTCATGTTTTGAGTGTAGTACAATCAGAATCTGCAATAATCTCGAACACGATTTTTTTTGCCATCACCATACTTCCATTTCCTTAAGGAACATGGAAGTAAAAAGGATTTTAATGTACTTGTTTGGTTATATGTTATTGTACTAGGTTATAAATTGCAAGTAAATTCCAGTACTTCGAATAAATACAACCTTTAACGTTATATACAGCCTTTTATCCATACAATAAATGCAGCCTTTGAATGTACACTAACAAAGGAAATTTTTGTTAAATATTAATTCATTTTAAAAATCTAAAAGGTTAAGTTACATTGTTAAACGTAGACACAACCTCCAAAAATCGTCTGTGTACCGTAATTATGTGCAATAAATGGAAACTAATTTCTGTACTTCCAATAAATACACCCTTTTAATAAAATATGTGCCAATACTCTGAATTCAAATTAAATAAAGAAAAAGGAATTGTGTGTGTGTGTGTGTGTGTTTTCTGTGGTTGAGGCTGAAGATAGAAGTAGTTTCTGTAGAAATATTTCATTTCTAAAACGATTTTAAATATAAATCTTAAAACATGGAAGTCATGTATAGTTCTCCACACGGATATTTTCATTATTTGCATCAAATAGTATTATTGTTTAATACACGTTCTATCCAGATCAAATTATGTGTATACAGTTCTGGAAAAATTAGAAATACAATTTTTTTTGTTTATTTTAAACTGTATTATGTTTGGAAGTATCCCAAAGTAAATTTAACATTAATCATGTCAATCAATGAGGCCAGTCTAGTTTTTTAAGGCTAGGAGAAACCTTGAAATGTTTGGAGCATCAGTAGGTCATCATGATGGATCTAATAATCAAACTTCAGTTTCTGTGAAAAGCTGGCAGATTTGAGTAGCCACTTGATAAAGGATGGTATTGTAAAAGCAACAATTCTTTCAGAATTATTTTATAACCCTGTCAGTCTGCAAATAACTATCACTCCTTTAGATCATCAGCAGATTTAAACTTTTCTTATTTGTGCTAGGAATGTATCATGTAAAACTGCTGGAAGTATGGTATACAAAGTTTCTATTATCCTTTTCAAGGTTGATGACCAAAACAAAAAGTACTACTTATAATTCATCATTGTAGCAGTTACACAGCAGTATACTAAACATGTCTTGGTCAGGTAGCACACAATGAATCATTCAAAACAAGTACAATTCAGTGTCAATGTCTAGTGTTTATGTGTCACTGCTACCCATAGTGAATCATTTGTATTGTACATAACAAATAGTATTCTGACTGTACACGTTTTTCATCTGACAAGAATTTTATACTTAGGCAAACTCATTTAATGGTGTAACCTTCTGTAATATGTGCCAAACAAGTATTCATAAAATTAATATATTTGTGTCAAATTGTGTTTTATTTATTTCCAACAAAATCTGTTTTGTGGACATAACTTTATGTCCAATACAATTATTATGTTATTTCTTTTTAGTATCCCTTATAGATTTGCGTGATTAAAGCTTTTAATACTAAAACTTTGTTTCAGCTGATAACCATGCTTTGTTGAGATTATTAATGAAAAGTTTTGCTCATTCAGTGATGTGGCATCTTCAGTGATAAAGTTGAGTCTCATCGTGGTAAAACTACTGAAGACTTCATAGAATTGGAAAATTAATGAAAATAATATTCTTACAACCAGTGACAAGAATTATGAACTTAAAACAGTGGAATGAATTACTGAATACCAGATACTCTCAATTGCTAAAACAAACACACTTATATTACAACAGTTCTCTTTATATAATTATCCAGGACACATTGTATAGCCTACAAACAGTAATAAAAAAATCACAATAGTTTACAACACAAATAAACAATTGATCATTTGTCACTTTCATTAAAAACTGCTGTCTAATATCATCCTATATGAATGCACAACCTATTACACCAACTTTCTAAAACTCAGCTGGTTCCAGATGAATGCCAAGAGTGTGGCTCTAGAATATTCTGCAGTGCTGCTGATTAACAGTATGTGATCAGCATCACATAGAGTACTACACATATAAGCTATCTAATTGACTTGGTATTACAATATTAGTAAAATGTGCTTGTTAACCAAATAGTGTGTTGTTACTCCTGAAAATCCCATTTCACTAAGAGCATTTTAGAAGTCTGGGTTATCTTTTATGTTTCACTCCACAAACATGCCTTTAGTTCAGCATTTCTTAACCTATTGGGCATGAGCCACTGCTGGGTCCCGAGAGGGCATTTGGAGGGTTGCAAAGTCAGGTTCGGAAATTTATTTACTGTGTCTTAAAAAGCTACTACATGTAAATAACTAAGATATATCATTTTAACAATTTAAATTCAACCTGTTTTGTACATAGTCTAAACTGTAAATTTTTGTTATTCATGCTCTACCATTGCTTTTTACCAGCTCTGGTGTTTAACTCTCTATAACCAGATTGAAAGTTGCTTCCCAGAGGGATACAGTGAATTCAATTGGATTCAAGACCCATTCTTGTATTTTGAAAGTTCTAACATGTTGTCAGTAAAACTAAATGAGCAATTGTGTGATATCATCTGTGATGCTGGGATTAAAACTAAATTTTTAGTAAATTATTTTGTATAGTTAGTGATAACATGAGACATGTCATGGACAACAAAATCCATAAACTTTTAGATTCTGACTTAACAAAGTTCTGGATATCTTTAAGAGATGAATATCCTGAACTTTCGGAGTTGCTCATCCCATTCACCACCTCATTCTTGAGTGAAATGGGATTTTCATCTCAAGTGAAAAGCAAGCACACAAATAGACTTGACGCACACTCAGATTTATGACTTAATTTAACCACTCTTGAATCCAACATACCCCAGCTTTTGCAGAAAAAGCAGCTCCAACTGTCACATTAGTAACTAATGATTAGTTAGGCAAGTAAAAACTCTTTTGTTTTTAACTTCAGCATGTGTTTATTAGAGCAAATTAGTCTTTTGAATTACACATTTGCTTTTTGCTTTTCTATAATTAAGTGTATATATAATTTGTTTAAGCATAAAAGAAGGCTTAAAGTTCTCAGTGTTACCAAAAATATGATTATAAAGTGGGTGCACAAGTAGTTCTGCCATGCACACCCCTACAAGTCTAATTAATTTTAAAAATCTAAAAGGTTAAGTTAGATAATTAAACGTAGACACAACCTCCCAAAATCGTCTCTGTACCGTAATTATGTGCGATAAATGGAAACTAATTTCTGTACTTCCAATAAATACACCCTTTTAATAAAATATGTACCAATAAACTCCAATAAAATACTGTATGTACGAATAACGTAGCCTACTAGGTTATACGTTCTAAATTGGTTAAGTTGCATTGTTAAACGTAGACACAACCTCCAAAAATCGTCTGTGTACCGTAATTATGTGCGATAAATGGAAAATAATTTCTGTACTTCCAATAAATACACCCTTTTAATAAAATATGTGCCAATAAACCCCAATAAAATATGGAAATAGGTTATAGGTCTACGTTCTAAATTGGAACTAGGTTTTAATTCCGGTACTTCGAATAAATACAGGCTTTAATGTTATGTACAGCAGCCTTGTATGCATACAATAATTTAATGTACACTAACAAAGGAAATTTTTGTTAAATCTAATTAATTTTAAAAATCTAAAAGGTTAAGTTGCATTGTTAAACGTAGACACAACCTCCAAAAATCGTCTGTGTACCGTAATTACGTGCGATAAATGGAAAATAATTTCTGTACTTCCAGTAAATACACCCTTTTATTGTTCACTAACAAAGTAAATTTTATTTAAGTTACATTGTCGTACATAACCTCCATAACCTGGCATTAGTTACTTGTGAAAAAACAGTTCTAGTACACATCGAACACGGAAAAATAGTACAAACGTGGAGCCGGAAGTTGTTATTGGGAAGTGCCGAATAATTTATATAAGTACTCCCGGTCTCCCCACTACCAATTCTTGGGATTGAATTTGAAAAAAATAAAGGATATGAAATTGTTTATTTGAGATATTTTTGAGGACTTTAAATGTATGTATGGAAATTTGGGATAGTCGGCAAAAATTCATTACTGAAAGAGGTAATTTATTTGATAAAAGTTGGCAACACTGTTAAAACTAGATATAAGATTAAAAAAAGATGAAGAAAAAACGGTAACCAGTATAACCTAAAAATGTGTGCGGCAGTACCACAGGGTTTTGATAATGTTAATCCTGAACAAATTAAATCGGTGAGTTGCTTATGATAAAACATTTTGTTTCTCATTTTGCGTAATAGTTCAGTTGAAATTGTAAGCTATTTTTCGCGTTAATAATTACCAGTTCATTGAATTACAATGTGCCAGTTGAGAATGCGTTTTAGTAAATGTAAAGTCGGTATTAGTTTATTGTAGTTAACTAGGTTCTGGGAGGCATTTATGCTTAATAAAGGGTTTACGCTTACATGTAGGGTACAGAACATGTAAGAAGAAATTTGTAGGTTAAGTTTGATGTTAACGTGCAAATAGAATTCATGCAAAGAAAAAAAAAAAATTTTAGCTGTACAGTATTGTACAAAAGTTATACAGTTCTTGAATGGGGATCTGTGTATGTACCATACTATTTGTAGTATATTTATAATTACTTTCATGCAGATTGCCATTTTGTGTGGTAAGCATTTTAGAATTTCTGGTGAGTGATTATAGTTTCTAGTATTGTGCTGTAGAAATCATTAAATGGCCTATAATTATCAATATCTTTATAATGTACATTCTGAAAAATTATTTATTTGAACCACCATCCTTTCCAATTCCCACATTTGGAAATTTTATCGAGATGTCAACCAGAGGCATGTTACTTAGGACGCTGTGTATTCATAAAGTGGCATACTTTACGAAGTAGTTGTACTTTACATCAGAATTGTATGAGTGAGTGGTAAAAGTGAGTTACAGAGTTATGTATTATTATGTACATTATGTTTTTGCATTGTAAAATAAAAATCTGTATCACCACTTTTGTATAACTTTGTTTCTCTTTTTTTTTTGTAGTGTCTGCCACTTTTTGAGTTTAACAAAAAACATGATAAAATAAAAAATTTTAATTAATTATTTTTTTAACTTTTGATAATTAGAAAAGTTAACCTTTACCATATAATCTCGAGGCCGACGAGAAAGACAGGCCGTGGTGCGTAAGACGACTATTGTGGTCACGTGACTCTACTAGTCTTACGGTTTCAGTATCGCCGTATTTATTCATGTAATTTACTCACTTCTTATTACCAAATTTTATCACAGACTTTAAGGCATGTAAATTATGCGGGAATTTTTACGAACATTAAGGAATAATAACAAATTTCAGTTTAAAACACTGATTTCAGTTTTAAATACGATATAAGGATAGGCCTAAACATACAGTAATTCTAATTTTTGTGACAAATTACACAAATTTCTAGAGATTTTGCCACTGGGCTTCTTCATTATACTAATATTATCGTATAACATTACCTTATAGAATGCATTGTACTCTGATTGCTGATTAAATAAATAAAAAAAATTACACATAAATTTTGTAATGTCTTGGTACATTCCATAAGGAAAAATAAAACATTTGTTTATAAAAAAAGTATATCATTTATTTCTTAAGTTTTTTAATCTTTCTTTCTTTTTCTAGTTTTTCTTTCGATAAGACTGACTATCATTTTGTTTTTTAACAAAATTGTTTAACATAATTTTACATGCTGTCAAATCCTCTAATTTTTTGTATAAATTATTATTACAGCAACAGACGTCATCAAAATCTTGTGAGAATACATCTCGTAAATATTTATTAAGCACAATACAACTCAGTTTATGCAGTACTGAAAGCTGATTCTTAACACTTAAAAAAAATTATAAAATTTGTCACATAATTTTTGCAGTATATGCCATGAATTTGAAACTGATACTAATGCATATTCAGAGGGTAACATTAATTTACCTCTATCCATTTCTAATGTTAAGTCTGTGGGAATCTACTTCTATTGCTTTATTTGATTGTAAGCAATCACTACACAGTCGACAGATATTATTTCTCACTTGTTTTCTAACAGCATAGCCAGCTATATAAACTAAAATGGTAAGCTTATCGTTAGGGACACAGTCCAAAGAAAAGTCATAATCTGTAATTTTGTAAAATGAATCTGTGTTTACTACAGTTTCACAAGACTCATTTTTACATGGAAGCAATGTCTTTAAAGATATCTCTTTATTTTCACATAACAAGAGAATAGTGTCTTTAAACCTGATTTTTTTTCTCACTCTCTAGAACTTGCATGAAACTAACATAGTAATTGGCTCCACTTAATTGTCTATAATATCCAAATCTACCTTATAATACATCATTTTGAAATTTACTTAACAACAAATAATTAGTTTTATATTTTTCAAATATGTAGGGTATGAGATGTTTATAGATTTCAGGCAAGCCTTCGATAGTGTAAATCGAAAAATGTTGCGAATAGCATTGGAAGAATTGGGAGTACCTCAAAAGATTGTGAGACTGGTACTGCTCAGTCTGAACGATTTCAAGGGAAAAGTAGTTCTGGGAAGAAACAAAAGCCGAGATTTTACGGTTGGTACTGGAGTAAAGCAGGGTGATGCACTATCTGCAACCCTCTTTAACTTGGCACTACATTATGCTATAAACAAGATAGACTTCAGAGGACACATCTTCAAAAGGACGAGGCAACTAGGAGCATATGCGGATGATATTGTGCTGGTAGCCAGGAACAAAAATGTATTAAAAGATACCTTTATTGAAATGGAGAGGGAAGTAAGCAAAATTGGTTTGGAAGTCAATGAGGCTAAAACAAACTACATGAAAGTGTCTGCGAAGGAAAATAGAGAACTGCTAGACCTTCATACAGGCCATTACTGTTTCCAAGGAGTTACAGAATTTAAGTACCTAGGTGTTATTCTGAATAATGAAAACCGAGTGAGCAGCGAAATAGTAAATAGAATCATAACCGGCAATAGAGCCTACTATGCAAACCAATCATTACTGAAATCAAAGCTTCTAACTCCAAGAACCAAATTGATGTTATATAAAACACTGATCAGACCTGTTGTTACTTATGTATCCGAGACATGGACTCTCGTAAATAAGGATATAAGCGCTCTAAGAATTTTTGAAAGAAGAATATTGAGACAGATATTTGGACCAGTGAAGGAAGGGAATATGTATAGGATCCGAAATAACGGTGAAATAAATGAGTTGATTGGTGGACAAGACCTGGTGAGGCACATAAAATCAGCTAGAATTAGATGGCTGGGACACGTATCCCGTATGAATGTTACGAGGATGCCCAAAACTATATTAAGTGGAACGATACTGGGCAAAAGAAGAAGAGGCAGGCCTCGAAGAAGATGGCAGCAGGATGTGGAAGAAGATCTGAGAAAGATGGGCATTAGGAACTGGAGACTGAAGGCAATGGACAGAAATGAGTGGAGACGGGTCATAGCGGAAGCCAAGGCTCATCATGGACTGTAGTGCTGGAGAGTAGTAGTAGGGTATGAGATGTAAAAAAGTGTCAGTTGTATGAATAAGAGACTGAAAGGGGTTTGTGCTGATAGTGACTGAGAAATAGGTACAGTCTGCTTCCAGTTTTTGAGCCACAGAGACATTTTTCTTAGAAAATCTATTTGTAATGTGCTGTTAGAGCGAATAGGGTCTCTATAGTCATCATTAAACCTTTTGCCTTCCCAAGCACTTTTTACATTAACAATTTTCTACCATCTAATAATAATGCTTAAAAACAAGGATGTTCCTTGAACATCTGGAAGTAGAACCACTTTGTCTTTTGAAATACATTGAAGAGCAGCTACATTTGTTTCACTAAAAATTTTTAAAAGCAGAATGATCACTGTTGCACACCACTATATAAAAATTATCCACTATATTTTTATATAGTGGTGTGCAACAGTGATCATTCTGCTTGTGATTTCAACCACTAACACAACTTTCTTCATTAAACATTTTTAGCGCTAATTTTACATTTTGTTTTTGAATAGTAGAACGGTATAGGTACTTTATATGATAATAAGTGAGCAAATATTACAAGAGAATTTTTTTCCAACTCATAAAATTTCAAGATGCTTAAACTGTTTTACATGTAAATTATCATTATTGGTAAATTCAAAATCAGGAAATAGAAGTTTACAGTTATCTGTTCTTCTACTAATCCAGTTGTTACGAACACATTCAAGTATATGGACTTTTTGGATCTAGAGGATGAGGTAGGTATGGTTGCAAAATACCATTTTCAGAAAAAAGTTCAAAAGCTTTTCTGTTCACAACATTGTTGTCAGATACAAAAGCTGTAACTATAAAACCAATATTTTCTACTTGCTGTAATACATTTAACATTAGAATTTGTAGTTGTTGGGCAGTTAAATTGTTAACAGATATTAAGCTCACTACATCTTTGTATTTAGAAAATATCCTGGAAATCATGAAAACTTGCACTGTCTTTGCTATCTTTGTTGAATCTGTTTTACTACAACCTACAATATTAGCTCCCTTAAAATGTAACTCAGGATTTACATAAATTTTATCTATGTGTATGTTGACAATGTGTTCATAATCTTTTCATAAAGGTAGTTTAGTTTTTAAATACTCAATACTTCCCTCAAGATCAGGTCCAAGTAATGAAAATTTACCTATTAATTTTTTAATATTTCTAGGATGTGGAAAACATACAAATTTACTATTATAAAGAGCAATGTATGAAGCTGAAGATTGCACATATAATGTAGAAGCTAACATTAATGTATGCCCAGTGTATCATCTGTTATTAATTGGCTGTTTATATTATAACACTAACTGTTCAATAATGAATGACAGCTGAAAATTTTCATCACTGTTTTTCACTCACCTCTGATAAGAGTTCTATTGCTTTATCCAACTTGTTCTCATCTACACTCTGAGCACTATCAGCAACTCTACGAATAAAAACAAGAACATCGTCTAAGACATTAACAGATTTTAAAACTGCAAGTCTTTTTGGGATTTTTTTTCACTGAAAACTTTACATTATTTTTATATAAATTTCATAGACCAAACTCAGATTTTTATGAATCACTAGGGAAAACATGATAAAAGGTACACTCTGCTTTATACTTATAATACTAAGATAAACGTTTTCATTTTCATGAATTAAAATCTATTCTGAGATTTTAGTCGAATTATATTAATAGGATAAAATATCTTCCAGACTACTAAGTTTTCTTTCTTCTACATATGTTTTTTGTGTCTGTAAGCTATCTTTAAATGCCTTTTCAATGTTTTCTTGATCAACTTGGTGAAGCCTTTTCACTGGTTTCGAGGAACTTTGGAGTCTCACTTAAATATTGGAGTAAATTGTTAAAAATTGTAGGAATTGCACCGGCTTTTAGTTTAGGTCTTCTCTTTGACATTCTTTTACCTCTCCAGCCACTACACACTTGTCTGTTTTAACAACGTCACTGTCACGAAAATGATTTATACATATAACAGGATTTTTCAATATACTTAAGTCTGTAGGTATTTTATTTAACCATTTTTGTCGCAAACTTTTTCTGAAGGAAGAGAAAAATATGCTAGGCTAACCTTTTCTTCCTGGCTATCATAGTTAGACTTGCAACCATAAACACTACAAAGTCTTGGCATTTTTGTGTAATACGGTATTCTTAATAACACTGTAAATTACGTAAACAGTATACTTTTAATCGTTATTATGATACACCAAAATTTAGGTGGAAACTTTTAACCTAAAAACACGTGCTTGTTTAACTTAACCCATACAAAGTTTTGGTACTTTTTAATATTTGTAATAACACTGTAAATCACTTGAATAGTTTATAAATAAACCGTCAACAGAAAACTTTAAAATCACTATAACATCCTGATACACTAATATTTTCGAAGAAACGTTTAACTTAACCACACACACTTAACGATTATAATGCCGGATCTCAGACTACTAAAGTCACGTGACTTTTTCGCGCCAGGGCCTGTCTTTCTCGTCGGCCTTGATATAATCTAAATGATAAAACAAATATGGGTATCTGATCTGTCAGATGTGTTAATGTTTAGTGTGTCCGATTCTTACTGGAATGTAATTAATTTGAAAATTAATATGATAGTAATATTTAATTATCCATCCAAATCCCATGGCATGTGTAATTTCAATTAATGTGACAACATACTAATAGAATGTGTTTTTTAAAAGAAGTATTGTTTGAATATTTTTATGTCCTGAAAAGAAAAACAGAAAATCTAACAGTGTTATCAATGGCGTTCCTAGACCATTGGAGGCCCGGGGCGGATATCTTTCTGAGGCCCCCCTCCCATAAGATGGGTGTTTATAATCCAATTTATATTTAAGTAATACATAGCAAAACACTTTACTGTTATATATTTATTGTCTAATCATTGTATCAATACATCTAGGTAGGAAACTTTATAAGAAGCCTGTAGTAATGTTTAAAATAAAAATCCACTTTCATATTGTAAATACAAAGTTTAGAGAAATAATAGTAGTTATTTATAGATTGCATTAAATTTAATATACTTTATAATATACAATAAACCTATATACTGCAAAACAAATTTATCATTGTTTTAAACATTACTTGGCAATTTTTTGTCAAGTCAGCAACTGTTTTAGTGTATAACATAACACATGCTATGTTACTTATCTGTACAGTTGTCTTTGATGTCACTCATGGTTTTGTTCACTCATGCAATATGTTATGCATTTTTTTGTGAATTCATTCATTTGAATAACTGACCTGATTTCTGCGCTCTGAATTATCCACTGTTTGGGAAATATTCTGATGAAAGGTTTTAAATAAATTGTTGGTCTCTTAAACTTAATTTTCCTGATCTGGAGGCTCCCTACTAAATGAGAAAGAAAGAAATATTATCCAGCAAATAGCAGTTAAAAATGGATACAAAATAAAAATTATCAATAAATTAGAAAATAAAATAAAACAAACTCACTAAACATATTCACTGTAACACTACATCTAAAAATTCACCTATTAAAAATAATATAAAATATACAACCTTTAATTATTATGGAAATATAACTCAAAAACTAAAATATTTAAAGATACAAATTTAAAAATATCTTATAATACAGATTATGTAATTTTTAATCAAATAAAACCTAAAACTAAATCCAATATTGTAACACCACAAAATGTTACATAACCAAAACACACACCAGAAGGGTAAATTATGACACTAAAGTTATAAAGTGAATCATTGTAATGAATGTAACCAAGAAGAGAAGGGACCAGCCTAGAAGAAAGAAGAGGAAGGATCCCAAGAAGCAGTGATGAATACACTGCATGACACTACAACTTGAAAACAATGACTGACTATGACTAATGGACATGCAAAGTTCACAAATAAGCTGTCAAGCTAGCCAGTTCATGACATTAATGTGTAGAGTCATGTAATTAAGAAACTAAATAACCAATGACTTTAATAAAGTAATAACAATAACAGCATTTTGGCTGAAAATCGAAGAACTATGATATAAATAACAAAGACTATTACCATACTAGCTGTAGCCACAAAGCTATAAAAAGCTAGCTTTACCAACCAAGATGTAACATTATAGAATAAGGATAATTGTAAACGGAAGTCTTATGTGTATAAGCAACTTCCTAATTAAAAGAGATGTGATTAAAAGTAATAATTAACAGGGAATAAACCTGGTACCATAATTGTATCTAGACCCTGCATAAACGAATCTATGTCAGTAATTTAATAGGGAAACAGGACCCCTAATGAACATTAAATTTACTGAATAGTAAATATGACGAATGAGGTGTGAAATACCACCACTCAATTAATATTGTATGCCTTTAAAATGAGTAGGCCAAGTAAGAATGTATTTAGAGAGTAAGGAATTGTCATAATAACGTATTGTCATAATTAGACTAAGATTTTATATTGTTCAGCTGTAAACAGCTTTTAATTGTAATAATGTATGTATTTTATTCATGTAATAACGTTCAAAAGAGAACACAGTGTAAATAACAAAATGTAAAAAGATAGGGAAATAGTCACAATTTGCGTTATTAGCAGACGACAATAAGAAACCATATTTCAAAACACTATTTTTATGTATTGTCAGTGAAAGCTAGGTTCAAACCGGCATTAAGCCACATCAAAATAAAGAGCAGAGACTAAGCTTTAATTTGATGATAATAACTTGGAGATTGGAATTGTAATAATTTAATAGTGAGTGTTAGCATCATTTTTTAACCAGATTTAAGAAATTGTCAGTGAATACGAACAATAACGACAGTCTGGGTACGAAAGCGCCCCGGTGGCGGCTAACAAAAACATTACGTCACTGTAACGGAATTTTGTACCAATCACAAAAGAGTTTACTTAGCGACAATTGTACCTAAGGGTGATCAAGCAGAGGGGTACATAATCAGAGAGACGTTGAAAAATTCGCATTCTCTTCCTTCATCTCGAGCTAACCAGTCGCGGCTCGACGTCATTTTATATTTTATTAATCTACTACAACACAATAGTAGTAAATACTTTCAATTTCATTAAAATAACTATTGGAAGGCCGATTCATCATATATAAGTGCATCGAAAGTTAATAGTGAATCTTTTTAAACAGTGCGTGTGTTCGGAACGAGCAAATTGAACTTAACCTGTAAAGTTAACAACCCGTTATCAGTAAGAAGAGGGTTATTTCTCGTTCCAAGTGCGATTAAAGTGCAGTTATATAGCGATCAATATAATCCGATCGTTAAAGTGTTCATTTTAATGTAAACGATTAAAATCAAGGTAGTACAGTGACCAATTTCATTGTTAAATGTATTCCATTGATCGTAGCTATCAACACTTTTCTACTGACGCAAAAAACAATCAAACATTTTATAGAAAACACTGTATTCATTTATTTAGAGGATTTAATAATCCGATGTAAGAATATATGTGTTAGAATTAGATATTAAGATATTAATTAGGATATAGGCAGCCGAAATTTTCGTTAACCTTAATATATAATTGCAAGTTTTTAAAGAGGCCATAAATGAATTACTATCATAGTAATATCTATTAAAAGTAATAAATTTCGTTCTATTTTGTAATTACAAGAACTCACCTTGAGGTACCTAGTTAAATAAGATTAAAATTTTGTTAATAAACATAAAGAGTTTTTATATTTTTCTTTTATAAAATTGCTAAACTGCTATAATTGTTATTATTTAGACAAAGCTTTTCGTCATCACTGACATCTTCAGGTCTTAAACAACGTCTGTCAACTGTACGTTGTAAGCTTTTATACTTTAGGCCCCTCCCCTTATGTCATCGCCCCTCCTATTGGTTCTAGCTGCTACCGCTCTTCACGGGAACTTTGTCTACATTTTTCCGTTAGGCATTTTACTAACGTCCGTCAAATTGTTTTACGAATCTCCCGTTAATTTCTTCATGCAATATTTTACTTTCTGACTTATAATCTTTTACATTTCTTTATTTTTGTTTATTGTTTAATATATAATAAAATATTTCTTCATTTGTAAAATCCACTTTTATATTCATTAATTTATTCTTATCTTCTTTTTTAACTTTTAGTATTTCTAGTTCTTCTATTAGTTTTCTTTTTTGTGGATTGTTTTCTATTTTGATTATTTCCATATTTTCATTTGGATTTATAAATTTATGGCCTGATTCATTGAAATGTCTTGCATATAGTGAGTTCGTTGTTCTAACGCCTTCTCCTTTTGCATGTTCATTCATTCGAATTTTAAATTTTCTTCCAGTTTCGCCAAGATATATCTTATTACATTCCCCACATTTTAACTTGTATACGCCGCTTTTTTCTGTTAATGGAATTTCTTCTGTTTTAGCATTTTTTATATATTCGAATACATTTTTCATTTTCTTTATTCCTATCTGTATTTCGTATTTTTCGAAGCATTTTTGTAACATTTTTGTTTGATATCCTATGTATGTTATTGCTCCTTTATATTTCTTTTCTTCATTTGTTTTTTCTTTTTTGTTCTTTTCTATTTCTTTATTTTCCTCTATTTTCTTAACTATTCTATTAATTATTTTAGGGTTGTAATTATTATTTTTTGCTATTTGTTGTATTTTCTTTAATTCTTTTTGTTTCAGTTCTTCATTTTGTAGATAATTTATAGCTCTATAACAAAATGAATTTAATGCTGCCATTTTATAATTGACTGGATGATATGATTCTTGTGGAATTATTAAATCTGAGTATGTTTCTATCCTGTATATATCGAATTTGAGTTTGTTATCTTCAATTGTTATATTGATATCCAGGAAATTAATTTCTAATCCTCCAATTTCTTCTTGAAATTTTATTGTTTTTTCTATGTTATTTAATTCTTCCGTAAATTTTTTAAATTCATTTGCTTCACCTTCCCAAACTATTAGTATGTCATCTACATACCTGATCCATTTTTTAATTCTTCTTTCTTTATCTACATCTTTTAAAATTTTGATTTCAAAGCTATTCATGAATATCTCTGCCATTAATGGTGAAAGCGGTGATCCCATTGGTAATCCATTCTCTTGTATGTAAAATTTGTTGTTAAATCTGAAGTAATTCTGGCTTAGGCATAATTCTAATCCTTCTGTTATTTCGTTTTTCCAGTCTACATTACTTAATTTGTTTTTCTTTATTATTTCTACTGTTTTTGCTATTGGTATATTGGTGTACATATCTTTTATATCTAATGACATTAATTTTGTCTTATTTGTTATGGTTATTTCTTTTAATCTTTCTATTACCTTTTTGCTATTTTCTATGCTGTGGATTTCTTCTTTTTCGTATGCCATTTTGATTCTTTTACTGATTTCTTTTGATATTTTATATGTTGGCGAATTTATAAATGATACTATAGGTCTTAATGGTTTTTCTTTTTTATGTAACTTAATTTGACATCTAAATTTTGGAGCTTCAGGATTATGTTCTATTTTTTGTTTCTTTTGCCATTCTGTTAAATATGTTGTCTTTTTTATCAATTTCTTTGTTTGTGCTTGAAATTTACTTGTGTAATCATATTTTATTTCTTTATATGGTCCTTTTTGTATAAATTGTTCTGCTTTTTCGATATAATTTCTTTTGTTCATTACCACTGCTGTGTTACCTTTATCGGCTTTTATAACTATCAAATTGTTCTCCGTGATTTTCTTTTTTAATTCTCTTATATTTCTTTTTATTTGTGTTTCGTTTTTATTTCTTAAATTTTTGTTTTTCTTACATATTTTTTCTACTATTTCTTTTACTTCACTTCTTAATTGTTTTTTAGTTTCTTCATTTTTTATTTTATCGATTATTTCTTCACATTCTATTATTGTATTGTATTTAAATAGAAAACAATCCGCAAAAAAGAAAACTAATAGAAGAACTAGAAATACTAAAAGTTAAAAAAGAAGATAAGAATAAATTAATGAATATAAAAGTGGATTTTACAAATGAAGAAATATTTTATTATATATTAAACAATAAACAAAAATAAATTAAAATAATAAGAATAACA
The DNA here is from genome assembly GCA_034769895.1 of Magicicada septendecula. Classification (NCBI taxonomy): domain Eukaryota; kingdom Metazoa; phylum Arthropoda; class Insecta; order Hemiptera; family Cicadidae; genus Magicicada; species Magicicada septendecula. The sequence goes on along the minus strand of CM068368.1, from coordinate 744,048,057 downwards.
CACTAAAAATGACGAAATGTAAAAGATTATAAGTCAGAAAGTAAAATATTGCATGAAGAAATTAACGGGAGATTCGTAAAACAATTTGATGGACGTTAGTAAAATGCCTAACGGAAAAATGTAGACAAAGTTCCCGTGAAGAGCGGTAGCAGCTAGAACCAATAGGAGGGGCGATGGCATAAGGGGAGGGGCCTAAAGTATAAAAGCTTACAACGTACAGTTGACAGACGTTGTTTAAGACCTGAAGATGTCAGTGATGACGAAAAGCTTTGTCTAAATAATAACAATTATAGCAATTTTGTAAAAGAAAAGTAAGGATGGCTGCTAATTTAAACAATACGAAGAATAAAACATGCGAATTGCAAGCAGATAAATATAAAAATGTAAGGGAATTTTTTAAGTATTTAAAAATCAAAGTAAAAGTGAAAAAAGTGTGGAAAATTTGGTTCAATAAACAGTGTTTAATTAATAAAATAACTCCAAAATACGCAAAAATTAAAATTAATAACAAAAGCAAAGTAGCAAACCAAGTGAAAAATATGGGGGAAAAATATGGATAAAACTTTGAAATAAAGAACTTATACAGTAAAATAATTATAACAAAGAAATGTATCAATTACATCAAAAATTATATACAAGTTACAATTATGTAGAAATAGAAGAAATGAGAAAAGAGTTTGGTGAAAAATATATAGAAAAGAAAATAAGAAAAATGGAAGAGAGATTAAACAAGAAACTCAAGGAATTAATAGAAGGAACAAGAAAGAAAAATAAAGAAAAAGATAAAGAAATAAAATTTGCTGAAAAAGTATTAAATTTAACAGAAACAAAGTTTACAGAAAATGAACATAAATTATTAGGGAAAAGTTTAAAATATGCAACAAAAACAAACATAGATAAAGAAAATACAATAATAGAATGTGAAGAAATAATCGATAAAATAAAAAATGAAGAAACTAAAAAACAATTAAGAAGTGAAGTAAAAGAAATAGTAGAAAAAATATGTAAGAAAAACAAAAATGGAAGAAATAAAAACGAAACACAAATAAAAAGAAATATAAGAGAATTAAAAAAGAAAATCACGGAGAACAATTTGATAGTTATAAAAGACGATAAAGGTAACACAGCAGTGGTAATGAACAAAAGAAATTATATCGAAAAAGCAGAACAATTTATACAAAAAGGACCATATAAAGAAATAAAATATGATTACACAAGTAAATTTCAAGCACAAACAAAGAAATTGATAAAAAAGACAACATATTTAACAGAATGGCAAAAGAAACAAAAAATAGAACATAATCCTGAAGCTCCAAAATTTAGATGTCAAATTAAGTTACATAAAAAAGAAAAACCATTAAGACCTATAGTATCATTTATAAATTCGCCAACATATAAAATATCAAAAGAAATAAGTAAAAGAATCAAAATGGCATACGAAAAAGAAGAAATCCACAGCATAGAAAATAGCAAAAAGGTAATAGAAAGATTAAAAGAAATAACCATAACAAATAAGACAAAATTAATGTCATTAGATATAAAAGATATGTACACCAATATACCAATAGCAAAAACAGTAGAAATAATAAAGAAAAACAAATTAAGTAATGTAGACTGGAAAAACGAAATAACAGAAGGATTAGAATTATGCCTAAGCCAGAATTACTTCAGATTTAACAACAAATTTTACATACAAGAGAATGGATTACCAATGGGATCACCGCTTTCACCATTAATGGCAGAGATATTCATGAATAGCTTTGAAATCAAAATTTTAAAAGATGTAGATAAAGAAAGAAGAATTAAAAAATGTATCAGGTATGTAGATGACATACTAATAGTTTGGGAAGGTGAAGCAAATGAATTTAAAAAATTTACGGAAGAATTAAATAACATAGAAAAAACAATAAAATTTCAAGAAGAAATTGGAGGATTAGAAATTAATTTCCTGCATATCAATATAAAAATTGAAGATAACAAACTCAAATTCGATATATACAGGAAAAAAACATACTCAGATTTAATAATTCCACAAGAATCATATCATCAGTCAATTATAAAATGGCAGCATTAAATTCATTTTGTTATAGAGCTATAAATTATCTACAAAATGAAGAACTGAAACAAAAAGAATTAAAGAAAATACAACAAATAGCAAAAAATAATAATTACAACCCTAAAATAATTAATAGAATAGTTAAGAAAATAGAGGAAAATAAAGAAATAGAAAAGAACAAAAAAGAAAAAACAAATGAAAAGAAATATAAAGCAGCAATAACATACACAGGATATCAAACAAAAATGTTACAAAAATGCTTCGAAAAATACGAAATACAGATAGGAATAAAGAAAACGAAAAATGTATTCAAATATATAAAAAATGCTAAAACAGAAGAAATTCCATTAACAGAAAAAAGCGGCGTATACAAATTAAAATGTGGGGAATGTAATAAGATATATCTTGGCGAAACTGGAAGAAAATTTAAAATTCGAATGAATGAACATGCAAAAGGAGAAGGCGTTAGAACAACGAACTCACTATATGCAAGACATTTCAATGAATCAGGCCATAAATTTATAAATCCAAATGAAAATATGGAAATAATCAAAATAGAAAACAATCCGCAAAAAAGAAAACTAATAGAAGAACTAGAAATACTAAAAGTTAAAAAAGAAGATAAGAATAAATTAATGAATATAAAAGTGGATTTTACAAATGAAGAAATATTTTATTATATATTAAACAATAAACAAAAATAAAGAAATGTAAAAGATTATAAGTCAGAAAGTAAAATATTGCATGAAGAAATTAACGGGAGATTCGTAAAACAATTTGACGGACGTTAGTAAAATGCCTAACGGAAAAATGTAGACAAAGTTCCCGTGATGAGCGGTAGCAGCTAGAACCAATAGGAGGGGCGATGACATAAGGGGAGGGGCCTAAAGTATAAAAGCTTACAACGTACAGTTGACAGACGTTGTTTAAGACCTGAAGATGTCAGTGATGACGAAAAGCTTTGTCTAAATAATAACAATTATAGCAGTTTAGCAATTTTATAAAAGAAAAGTAAGGATGGCTGCTAATTTAAACAATACGAAGAAGTTTTTATATTGCTCTTAACTGAGCTAGACCAGTCAGTGGACGGATATTTTGAAATCCGAATTGTATTATTGTAAATGTATTTTTATTCAATTTGATTTTAGAGGGTATAATAAACCCATAATGTTATACAGCATAACCTTTGTTTCCAATTATTTCAATTTAGATAAGCAATTCTCAGTATAGCATACACTGAGGTACATTTGATACATAAATTTTTTACATAAATTTTTTCAGTACACCATTGAATTATTTTAAATGCCATAAGCATTTAAACAACAGAAAAAGTGAGCACACACCATTTTAAATTTAGAAATTTTTTTTATGGGAACTTTTCTCGAAGAAATCCCATATGGCGCCCACATAACCTTCAAGGTGCTATAAAACCTTGCTTATAAAGTTTAAACTGGTCAAAATAACCTTGACAGTTTATTCAGTGGGGGTGAACGTCTGAACATCGAGTACGACAACCAGGTACGTGAAAAGTGTTCTTTATGTTAATTTATTTGTCCAGACAACACTTGACTTTTACTAGACTGACGACATTTTTCCACAGAAGAGGAGTTCGACTTCAAGTACGACGCTACCATTACATTCATTCACCGACCAGCAAATTATTATTTTATCCATAATAAATTATCACACTATAATTAAATAAATCATATTAATCAATTATCATAAAATATAATTACTGCATGTAATACACGAGAATCCATTAAACAACAAACAGCAATTAGATATATAAATTATTAGAGAGGGGGATTTCGTTACGTTACAATATTCACAGTAAAAATGGAATATACAGTGTCCAGATTGCAATAAATTTTATGTAGGCAGACAAAGAAAACACTACTCGATAGATTTCTTCAAAACCACAATCCATTTTTAAAACCAAATATTTATAAATCTAATTTAGCCACACATTGTCTAAATAATAACCACCAGTTCCAGGCATTGAAAATTTAAAATTAATTAAAACATAAAAAAAGGTCAAAAAATGAATATTTGGGAAAATCTTAATCCTGTATTAAGAAACACAATAACAATAATTTATTAATTAAAGAACAAACTCAAATAAAAACAAAACAAGTTGATCTATTTAAAATTATAAATTTATTAAAATAAATAAAATATAAACATTAAATATTTCCAATATAACCGACAAAACAGGTGCTTAAGTAAATAAACATTAAAACAATCGTTAACTAATCGACTTAAATCGATTATCTGTTATTTTACATTAAAATCAAAACAAGTTCGATTATTCGTTAGTTTCTATATTAACATAGAATTATTTTGATTATGATTGATTTACTTATAAATCTCTGATGATTCTGATATTTTAAGTGAAACGTGTGTCAGGTATTGAAATAGCAAAAATGCAATATACTACTTGCAGAAGAAACTCACACACAATATTATATAATTGTTGCAAGAAACTTTGACCTATGTATATAGAAAATAATGTGTGTGTGTGTGTGTGTGTGGGTGGGTGTTTGCAGTATATATCATTAGTTATTTATAATAAAACAAGAGAACAAAAGCAGAGTATAGACTTTGTCAAATATAGTATATATTCTATCGCTGTTTTAGTAAACTGTTAGGGAGGGGAAGGGAGTGAGAGATGTAACATCCCCATCAACTAAGTCAGTTCATGTCCATTGTGTATCAGGATAGGCAAATCAGCATGAGGGCTTGATGCCATTTGGCTTTGTCCTGGGCCAGTCCTGAATGACACACTACGTACTGCCAGAGATTAGGAGGCAGAAGGCATGATACATGAGAGAGTCCTAAACTAGCCTCGTAGTAGTAAGGTGATCTACACAATGGAAAGAGACATGTATCAAGATTGCTTTGAAACTCACCCCTGTGATAAAGAGTTGGCATATGTAGCACCATTTGGAGTTTCATATACATGTTTAGTATGAAATTGAACATATCTGTAGCCCTATAGAGGAGTGCAGGGAGATAGGGTATGCAGCCAAAAGCTGCAACTATGATCTACCACTTGTACATATATGTGTGTGTTTGTATTGCAACAATACATATATTTGCATATTTACCCAGGGCAGTATTTTTGTAAATAATTAGTGTAAAAAGAATACGACGAATAGTTTTAAATATTTTGTGTGTGTGCAGGCGATAGCCTGTCAAAAGTGTACATGTGCCCTGCTAGTGTAAATACAGTGTGTGTGTGTGTGTGTGTGTGTGTGTGTGGCAGTATGGACCTGCAATATACTACGAGGGGGGAAATGTATGAATTGTTGGATTTTATTGTGAAATCAGGTTATGAGAGGATTAAAATAAATTAATAAATATGTTTTTTACCTGTTACCAAAGAGATATCACAATTCTAAAAACACTATTAGGGGAAGGTCGGGTGGTATCGGACACCTTAGCTTTTCTTAAGATTTATTTTTACAGACTAGCTAGAATCGATCAGAAATACATAATGTAAAACTTCAATCTCTTACCCACACACTGCGTCGAAGCTGTTCAACTAAAAACAAAAATACTATGATTTTTTGGCAAAAAAGAAAATAATAAAAAATTAGCCTTTCCAAAAAGTGGAGGGTGGTATCGGACAAAAGTAAGAGTAAAGTAAAAATTACTTTATTGGGTTTTTAATTAAAACTATTGGTCAATAATACACTTTTGAATGGGTGTATAATTTATATTACATAAAACAAAGGAACGTAGACTATTAGACTACATGAGTACAAAATAAACATTGTAGAAAAATGGCAGTTTTATGAGAAAAAGTGATACAGTTTTTGTTCATTTTTTTGCTTCACAAATGTCATAGTAATAAAAAAGGCTGTCCCCTTCAACATTGGCGCAGTTTTCATGTGCCCATCCTTTGCAGACATGACACTGTATCCAATCTTCATCAAATGATTCTCCACAGAAGATGCAGTTGGTAACCCAAGCAGATCTTGTGTTGAAGTCGTCAAATTTAAGTTTTTTTCTTGCTGTTTTGTCACGTTTCCCCTTTGATATCTTAATCGCACCTTTGCCTTTTTGTTTGATTTCTTTCAACTTCTTTTTCTCTTCTATTTTAGCATTCTTCTCTTCCAAGAGTCTTCTTTTCTCTAGAAGCTGCTTTTTGTAAGGTGAAGATGTCAAAATTTCACTTTTTTCACTGCGAATTTTTTTTTCTTTGTACTTCACACTTGAAGTGCTTGGTAGTGGTGAAATTTGTTCTAAGATGGTTGATGGTTCGTGGGTCTGATTGTCTGGTTGGCTTGAGACCCCAGGTAAACTGCAACTTGTAGAAGTTCCAGCTGTTGAATGCTGGTCTTGTATTTGATTGATAGGTTGATTCAAGGGTCCAGGTAAACTGCAAACTGTAGGTGGTTGAGGTAAAGCTTCTTTGTTAAAATTGGTTGAGGTCTGACTCATAGTAGTGAACGTCTCTTCTACTTCCTGTGACTGGTTATAGAGTGAGGCAGCAAAATCCAAATCACAAAATACATTGCGATTCAGTGGGTAGATCCCTGTGCAACTGAATCCAGATTGCACCAGTTCCATCCTGCATATTCTGGAAAAGGCAGTGTTGACCAAACCAGCTATATCTTTAAGAGATATTTTCATGTTAGGATACTTCCTCATCCACAATGCACATGTCTCGTTGTAGGCATTTTTAAATGGTTTCATAATTGACCTGTCTAAAGGTTGGAGTCTGTGAGAAGTGTGCGGAGGTAAACTTATCATGTGAATATGATGTTCCTTGGCATAAAGGATCACATCAAGGTCCTTGTGGCTTCCATGTCCATCCAAAATCAACAAGACAGGATTTTTTTCATTAGGGTTTAATACCCGATCAACAAAAGCATGTAACCATTTCAGGAACCCCTCCTTTGTGATCCACCCACTCTTTTGCCCATCAAAAATACTTCCTAACGGAGCATCTCTTTTTAAATCATTGTCAATTCTAACACGTGGAAAAACAAACAACGGAGGAATGAATTGGTCACCCGTTGCATTTATGGACAAGAGAATTGTCACGTTTCTGCCTCTCTCTGCAGAAGTCAGCTTCCCAACCTGTTTTTTCCCTTTTATGGACATGACCTTCAGGCTATTTGTATGTACACATGATACACCGGTTTCGTCCACATTGAATATCTTAGATGGGCTGAATTTGTGTTTGTCCATAAGCTCAGTCAGCTTGTCAAAGAAACCAGTGACTTGGTCTTTACTGAACCCAACTGCACGCTGTAAACTTGTCGACTCGGCTGTCCTCAAACGTAAGTCCTGATGTCGGCTCATGAAGTGATAATAAAAATCTTTTCCCGCCATTTGTTTCTCCTTGTTGAAGTGGTGATTAATTTTTAGCTTTTCAGCTAATTGGTAGGCTAGTTTCAAAAACTCGACTTTGCTTAGCGGCATCAGCTGACTGTCCAAAGCCTTTACATGATTATATAATATTTTTTCATGATTTTCCTCAAATGTTCTTTGGAAAGTGCCTCTGTTCTCTGTACAAGGCTTGGCTATTACTTCACCCCCTTCTGCGATTATTTTAACTCGATCTGCTAGCATGCTCTTTGGTACAGAATATCTAGCACTGGCATCTCTTATTGTCAATTCTTTTGAAATTACTCTGTCAATTGCCTCATTCATATTCGTTTCCTCCCATTTTCCACGAATTTTACCCATCGTTTACTGAAAAAAAAAACACAAAAACCTCTATTAGGCTTAGAATTCAAAATGTACCGACCAACAAGCTGTCCGATACTATCCGATCCCACTTTGTCCGATACCACCCGAATAACGCGCAACATTGCGATGGCTTCTAAACAGAGAGCAATGACGCGAACGATATTATACGGCTATAACGTGACAATTATAATATAATATCTACGCTAGTAACAATAGAAACTAAATACACTTACTATAAGAGAAGTTTTAGTACTCCAAAGTTATTTTCGTGCACTACACCACACAGCAAAAACCAGAAAACTCGAAGCACGACACGAATGGCTTGGCGTACACATCCAATATGGCGATGGCTCAACTGGTTGGTTTTGATGAACACACTGACCGCGTGACAAGTGCTGCCTAATGTGGCAAATGCCCTAAACTGCTCTTGTCCGATACCATCGCCTGTCCGATACCACACGAACTTCCCCTAGATTAAGGACATTTAAACATGTACGGTGATGCAAAATTGTTACAGAAAAGTGCAATAATAAAGACAGTCATAAATTAATGGTAATTACTGCCATAATTAGCTAATAATGAACGAGTGAGTTATATGTAAATGACGAGTGAAAAATTAAGAAGACAATGCAACCACTCGCGTAAAGATTAAGTTTATGTGATTGCAAAAACGTACTAAAAAGTGGTCAGTAAAGAAAGGATGCTACACTCAAATTGACAAAATTCAACATGTCAAAAACAATATATGACATGTCAGTTTGCCATCTACTCAATTACCTCCGGCAATTTTTGGCGAAGTCAGACTCAAGATATCTTCACACAATGTCATTCTGCCCATCTGCCGATTGATTTGAACATCATTACCATCATCTGCAATACACCATGATTGATGGAGGAACACCGGATCATCATCCACAACAAGCCACAACAGCGAATCATCATCCACTGAGAATGCATCATCATCATTGTCATCATTCAGGATGCACACACACACACAAAACGGTAACTTCGACAATACGAGGGTGACAAATGAACAATTATATTTTGTGCAAAGACCTCATAAAGAACTTAATATGAGATAGTGTGACGATTTAAAGGCAATTTAAATAGCACAAATAAATTTTTTTGTTCTTATAACAAGTGAGAGTATAATCCAACATCCCTCTGTACCGAGATACCTGTATCAACTTGTAAAAAGGCTAGTACGAACATGCAAAGTATACTGTTATTAAGCGAAAACTAATAATCATTCTATTTAAATAAAAGACGTAATAATAATAAATGAAATACCTAACTCCTAACTAAGAAAAGGTAGGATAATTTATAGTAGTTAATTAATGGACAATTAATAATAATAAAAGTATGAACTAATTTTGTCTCGGCGTGTAAACTGCACCCACTTCCCTACTCTCGCCGCTAAACTAACCCCAGTCGACCAAGAATCTCTGACATGTAAGCAGCTTGAAAATGTGTCGTGAAGTTAAACTTACGTTTATGTTGCTAAAACAATGTAACCAGAAAGTTAGTGTTTCTTATTTACATAATCCACACGTAGCTAAAATGAAATGAAACTTAAAACTAGTAATGTAGTTCAGATGTTGAGAAAATATTATTAATAAAAAAAAAACTTAGCCGACACATCTCTTTATGAAAAGTAAGTGGTAAGATATGTTCCATACCATGTAAAAGGTAACATTAGTGCTGTTAAAAAAAATTAAATGTGAAAAGTGAACACCAACGTCAGAAGTGAAGTTACGACAACAACTGTACGAGCTCCAAGTAGCAGAATCCCAGCGTCATGACTTAGATCACAATTATGAAACAACAAACTAAATGGAGGAACCAGAAGGACAACGAACTACATTCAGGAAAACCTACTGAAGAGGATCGTCAAGACGACCAGCCGCAGATTCACGTTATACTCAGGTGACACTAAACCGTAACTTCTGTGCATATATTGTTTTTTAACAACCTCAACAAAAAAAGAACAGTAAAGTTTCTTGTAAAGACTTATTTAAATCACATAAATATTAGCATATTAATGTTCGTAGTTTCTGTAATAAGATAGTAGTAATCTGATGATGCTTAAAGGTAAAGTTAATATGAAATTACATCTGACTATTCTTCAAATAGTTTGGATGATGTTGCAGTATGTTAGAATATTACAAAGTTAGAACCCGGATCCGTGGTAATCGAAGTAATACACAGCTGTATGATTTTGAGATACTAAGAGTAACAATTTAAAGAGTATTTGATGCAGAATCTATAAGAATTTTCTTTTAAAGTAAAGTAAAAACAAAAAGATGATCATTAAAGGTATTATGTTTAAATCCGTAGTTAAGATACAATAATAAAGAGATGTTTTCGCTAATATCCAGAGAGTGAATAAATTTATGTAACCTTGCACAAATTCCTGATATATACATTGTCATAATTTGTTGGTAAGTAAATTTTACTAACTACGGCAGCTAGTTTAATTAACAGCAACCAATTAAACTGGTTCCCTATGTTATAATGTCTTAACAGGAGAGACGTTATAATAGTACAGACTTAAAGACTCAAATGTAAATAATGTACACAGAGTAAAAGGCATAATTGTAAATTGTGGTTAAAAATAATAATTTTCTACTGTTCAATTTTACAAATCGGGTGTGTCATTAGAAATCATAAATACTCTTAAAGTAAATGTTATATTTGTATTTAAATAATAATAGTAACAATTAAATTTTATTTTAGTAAAGTTAAAATTATTTTATAAGTGAGTTGCTATATTAAAAATGAGTCGAAGCCAGACGCCCATGCAATATAAAGTAATTGTATAATTTGTTCATCATATATATTTAGATATTTAAGATTATATGTTATTCATGTGTGCTGAATAGCAAAGGTATGTTATGCTTGTAAACTTATAAAAGATCATATTTTTGAATTTAACATTTTTAATAGTCAATTAATTTGCAATATTTAATAATCCATTGATTGATTATTTTAATAGGTTTTAATTAATTATTTCATGTCATCAATGTCTCACTCCTCTTTTTAAAAATACGTTTATTGTGCAACCACACATACTTAACACAACGAACACAAAACTCCTACGACTTAGCCGGTGTTTAACGCTATACAGTTGCGTTGGGTACATGGACAAAAGTGTATTAATTTTAAATAATAGGCCTACTTGTAACGTTGCAGTATATATGTATAATTATTTGTATTATGTACATATTTGTGTTAAAGAGGATTTTCGTATATTTAACACAACTTATTTTCTTATTTTTTAATTTTTGTTTATGTCCAAAACATGTGCAAAATGAATTCAAGATGACCAGAATAGTAACTGAAACATGAATTTATTACATAAAAAAGTAATTTTACTGACCACTTTACTTGTTAACTTGAAATCAACTTTTTTGTTGTAAATAATTTTATTTGAAATTATAATAATAATAAAGTATTAATATAAGATATTAATAACAACTTATCACAGTTTGTGTGAATGTGAACATGATCATAGAGTCACTGTTTTCAGCCGAAAGTGTAGTGTGCATGATTATTTTTGCGTTTATAATTATTTGGATTTTGAATACTCATACATGTTTTATCTTTCCATGCAGTTTCTCGTATTGTTGTAAAAAATAATTATTGTGTTATAGCAAAGGTGTATGTATAATCATTTTATTTCTGCAGTTTCGTGAGTTCCTGATGTCATATAATAAGCTATCAGAAATTTGCTTTCTAGACTGTGCATGGGATTTTACTACAAGAAATGTCAAAAGCCAAGAGGTAATCCATTTAAATCTTTCTATTACTTTTTTATGATATAAATAAGTATATATATAAATAAGAGTAGCCAAAATTAGTATATAATTAAGTATACAGGTTTAGTTAAAAAAATTCTCAGCTTGATACAGAGGTAGCGCTAGGAGTATGAATCAGTGGTTATGGCTAGGATACTCCTAGTATCAAGCTAGGAGTGTGGCTATTATTGATCGCAAGTTTGATCCATCATATAGCGTACCATAATGTTTAACACATTAAAAATAACTTTGCTAGTTTGATTCTTGCAATAAAATAAAGTTCATATGCATTTGTCTCAATAATGACCTCCATATTTAAAGTGAATATTTTTCAGCAAGTCAGTTTTCAGATTCAGAAACAGGAAAAGTCACTGGGGTCTACTTCCGATGAGGGCAGTGCATATGGTGGGAATTCATAATACCACTCATAAAGCTTTGAAACTGCAATTGATGAGGTGTTGGTGGGTGCTCTTGATGGAAAAGCACTTTTTTCTTTGCTAAACATAGATGTTTTGGCTTAATAGCCTCATTCAGTTGTTCCAGCAATACTGCATAGTACTCTTCGCTGATGGTTTTTAATTTTTCAAAGTAGTCCATGAGCACCACATCTTGCAAATCTCCAGAAAACAGATGCCATCACGTTTCTGACAGATAAAACAATTTGTGCCTTCTTTAAAGTATTTCCACCAACTTTCCCTATTATCTGGACTGCTGTTTGTCCTGGCATGTTGTTGTGAATCCATGTTTCATCAACGGTAGTAAATCACTGCATGAACTTGGTTAGATTTGTGACGTACTAGTCCCTGTAATTCGGGCGCAAATTGTGACGTACTAATCAATCACAATATTTATTATTACAACCAAATTTCAAATTAACTCTTACTTACCGGTACGATAGCTCTTACAGGGTCACAAGGTTCGATCACATGAACCTAGATACAAACATGGTCTATGGGTTACGCAAAGCACTGACACAACTCATTTATGAAGAGAATTGATAATTTTAATGTTCCATTATTGAGATTGAATAACATTACATTTAGTCAAAGATGATGCAACTCGTGCATGTTGTTATTAACAGAACTTACAGACTATAACTTACCTTATCATTTCTAACAAACACAATTATAATTCAGACAAAATAAACAGCCCAGCTTTGCCCATACACACATCCATACAATTTAATATGCTCCCCTTTAATATTTTGTTTTACGAAATTATGGTTTTATTCGTGGTAAGTTGATTAACTGTTCACGGCCGACCGAACACGTGTTTTGTTGCCCGAGTCCACGGTCCGTTATTTCACTGTCGTCACTTCACAATTCTACTGCACCAATTATAATATTATTACATCCGTTAATTACTCGGGTCCCGGACGGTATGAAGACGTTATTTTATTTAGGTATTCATACTTAAAAGTTCGACCCGACCGGGCCCGCACAACGTGATCAGCGTCTGTTAGCGAACTTGGTTTCTAGTTGACTGTCTCGCGTCTCTTACCAATGTCGACTGGGGACGGTAATGTAACAGCTACCGCTATTGTGATCTCGTAGTTGTATGGAAGTCACGGCCTTATCCTTCGTCGCCGAAGTTTCGCTCCATGCCATGCATGTAGTTGTTTAGGTTACCATGGTCACTGATTTCAGTTAGGCACAGGCTGACGTCATGGTAGGAACCGGACGTAAACAGCACTTCCTGCCGCTCAAAAGCGCATTGCTGAAGTTTACTCGTCCCAGGACATCCGGTTTGGTGGCTGGATGCATCACTCGAGGTTGTGGTGATACAGTTGCGTCTGTGTGCTGCTACACAAGTACAGATTTCTGAGAAGTTTGAAGGGGGTAAATGCTTCGCTTGCCAACTTACACAATTGAAATTGCGTAACGCCTTTGTCTCAGACTGTTTCTTAACATTGGAAATAACGTTGCCATGCGTTCTGTTATAATGGAATGAATTTCGTTACACAATAATTTTCACAACTTCTTTTTACAAGCCCGCACCAAAATGAAAGAAATAAAAATGTACAAATGCCCCATACGGTTAAAATAAAAAATACCCAAAAATGACCCGCTACAATACCCCCTCGATGAGAATTCTGCTGTTCATTCCAGAAGAAATCTCATCGACAAACCCCGAAGAGGACCGGTGAGGAACTGGTGCCAACAACCCCCTGGTTCTTAATCTCATGGGTACACGACCCCCCTGGCTCAGCGGCTATGGACTCATCTGAACGAGATCACTGGACTTCTCCGTAAAAGATCCCAACACCGAGAAATCGAACAGACTCGCACCACAGCGCACCTCGCCTTCTCACATGCTACCCCCAAAAATCCTCAATCTCTGGCTAAAATTATTCCAGCTCCTCCGCCGATATATTTCCCCTTTTTTGCAAGCTGGGCTGCCTTTAGCAAATACTGGGCTCACACGCACTAACATTACATGTTACCATAACACATTAAAAATAAAAGATTTCTTTTAAAATTTATTAAAAATTTAAAAAATTCAAAATTCAAAAAAAATAATATTTTATCAAAAAATTCTCTTCCTTGTTTTTTGTTTCCTTTAAAATGACTTAAATTAAGCGTTCCTTCTACTTGAACAAATCCTTAACCTAACATGTCTTAGTCTAACGATACAGTGCAGTACAAGAAATCAGTAAACTAAACATGGTAAATACACACATAATAAAACCATCACTACCTAAAATATGCATTCGCTGGCAGGCGAAAAATCATTTTTTTTTTTTTTTTTTTTTTTTCAAAAAAATTACAATTTCCAAAAATTTTAAAATTCAAAAAAAAATTTAAATTTATTTAAATGTTTTCTTCATATTTAGTCCTTATTTTAAAATTGGTTTAAATTAATTAAACAAACAAATTAAATTGACTTCCTACTATACAGGCTTAGTAGGTGTATGAACTCATCAGCTGATCGAAACTAGGTCAAGTCCCAGAACCCTTGACCTACATATGTTATGTATGCTTTCTGAAAATACACTGAACATCTGTAATATCCTAACTTGAAATACAAACATAATAAAACAAAATATTTAAAATAAACAAAATATTAATATAAATAATCGTTAACTTGACATTTAAATTGTTTAAAATAAACACTTCTTACTTGTATCGTGTTTTCCAAATTTTATCACAATTCTGTCACTGGTTTCGAAAAAATAAAAATTTTATATTCTTTATCATAAATCTCTCTCTTTATTCAACAATCTTACTTTAATCTACTGTGGGTGATGTAAATTATTTATTCTCATTTACTGTATTAGATCTCTATGCATACATAAACTTTACTCTCCGACTCTAATATTAATCAACTTCAATTATCATGACACCCATCTCTATCAAAACATCTATCCCAAAACACTCTAAGCCCCACTTATCATTGAACTCAAAACGCCACCTTCTCCCAATATATAAAAAAATACTCTCTAACCCTTTGTACATAGGATACGTGTTTCCCCTACCGAAAACTCAATTCCCTTATTTGGCCCCTGGATTCTACCTAAGGCGGCCCCTTCCCCACTAAAAACTATCCCTATCCCGTCCCAACCCTTGTTGCGGACTCCTACATTACACTACCCTCTAATACAAAATTGCCATCCCCAAAAAATCTCAAACTCATTACCTCACTACAAATACAACAAAATAACCTCATTAATTATAAACATAAATATATCATTCAGAACTCCACCTAAATTCTCCATAACTACTGTGCCAACATCAATACTTCTCAAAATTCTATAACATACATTACTTCAAAACAATATTACATCATATTCATCTCTACTATTTCAAATTCAACTTTGATTTTAACTTGGACAGATATATGTGTCCCATAAAATTATGCATCACCAAAAAAACTATCTCTTATTAGATTTCACAAATCGTTACTTTATTTCTCATTGTAGCAAATTATTTTTATTATTACGTTAAAACATCTGTAATACATCAAACATTACATTGAACATCAATTACTTAAACATTTATAACTAATATACCAGTGACGTATTATTGCTGATCAGCTGATCCTCCTAACACAATGAATACCTTTCAAAATTGAACAATTACGTGGAATATGTTATCAATACTTACTTCTATTATGTTGATTGCCTGCCAGGCGTCTAATTATTGGCTTAATTTGAAGCATACACATATCATGAAAATAACTAATTTTACAATACCTATATCTAGCGTACAACAATAAAACAATACATTTAAAAGCGCATAATGAACACCTTATTTTTAAATATCTAAGCAGCTAGTTACCTGAACAGAGCACAAGCAGTTTTATTTGATCAAACTTTGAATAAAAAAGGTTATGTTATAAAATTTACATTCGTGACTCCTTTGCGTCACCTCCCAGCCACACACACTATTTCAAATTATGGAGGACTGTCTCACCCTTGCGCTTCGACAGAGACGGTATATTTTGGAGCAGGGTTTTACCTCTCCGTGTCTCTGCTTCCGCTATTAAGTTTTAAACGTGGCGAACATAATCATGTTCTTGTTATATAATCATACACCCTTAAGACGGTTCTACCACCTGTCTTGCTACCCCAAAGCGGGCAGAGTGGCAGCCGCTGTTCCATAGTTCCGGGAGATTTCCCCTAATTGTCACCCCCCCAATGAATTTCTAATATATACCAATTTCAAGTCAGCTATGGTCAAGGGACTTGATATGACCATGGCTGGCCGCTAGCCAAAACCACGGTTAGTGCTGGTAAGACAGTAACCGCCCGAAAAGTCGGGGAAATCTAAACTTTATTTGACTGCCTGTTACAATCAATCTCGTTATGTGCGACACAGTCGTTTGGCAGTGTGTACACTTTAATTTACACGGATAAGGTGTGCCGCACATTTATCGCCATTTTGGCCTCCGATGGAGGTAACACTCTCGGTTACCCCCAACCCATTTCGCTATTTGCGAGAGCACAGGCCACCCCCACAATAGCCACTTAATAGCTAACTAATTTATTAACAATTGAACTAAACTTTCTATATATACAGTTCAACACTCCATTGTTCTATCACTTCATTGTGCACCAAACTACCCCCCAAAATATCCCCACTTCTTGTATTGACAAGTTTTTATTTTGTTACACATTTTTCAAAGCGTTCCCATAATCACTGATACTAAACTTGACAATTGTTTTTGGTCACTTAATTCTAAAATTTATTTAATTTTTTAAACTTATATGCATCCCATTTTTTTTTTCAAAACTTTTAAAATTCAAAAAAAATTTAAATTCATTGTTAAAAATCATTGTTCTATTAATTTGAATACCAAATTGATTTAATGGTTTTTTAATTTTTTAATTTCTCAAACTCTAAGTTACAATAATTACCTCATTATTATTTTATCAAAAAAATTTTCTTTAATTCTTTTGTGTCACAATAGGATTTTGCTCAAGATACTAATTCAGCAGACTACAACATTTCTGTTTACATTTGTGTGCCAGACTTGTTTTCATAAACAACAGTTATAAACATTCTCAGTTTCAGCATTCATAGTCTAAACATTCTGGTTACATCATATATTGCCATACCTGCTTACTACCCTTTTCGGATTTTATAAATCTTTTAGATAACATATTTGTCTCTTACATTTTTATTCCAATTCGGATTAGATATATTGTTGATTCATCAATAAAAGTGGTCCTTTTAAATTATTTGTTTAACTTAAAAATTCTTTAATAATCTCCACTCAAGACAGTTTGACTTTAATTACAGCTGTATGAAGTTAATGTATAAAATATGTAAAATTACAATTTCAATTTGAATCAAAATGAATTTACACAGCACTAGCATCTACAATATTAAGTTACTCCAGGGGCGACTATACTTCAATTTCATCTCTTAGTACATTCAAAACAATTTCCATGACTTTAATTACAATTTTCAAAATGATTCTACGTGATTAAATGTTTCAGTTTTTCTTCTTATTTCACTAAATTTTACAAACCTTACATCCTTGGTTCTGATCTCTCTTTAAATTCCTCCACAATCACATTCTTAATACCATTATCCCCTACTCATAACCTAACATAGCAGGTACCACAAAATAATTATTAAACCCTTTGGTTACAACTTTTACGGTGAAATATTTTCCAAAATTATTTTTTCTTAATTACCTGTAAATAGGTTATATGTTACATGTACATGAATACTGTGAGTCAAGATGCGATGGAAGACGAACAGAACCCCTACATCAGTGAATGCAAACCAAACCTGTTGGCAGCCCTGAACTCCTTACCTGCCTCCGTTCCCATAAAAACAAACCACAACCACTAATTACAACCCCATCTTAATCCACAATAGTCATGTTGAATTACACAGAAAATTGATTATCTAGTTTGTCTACTCAGCCACAAAACTTCTCCACTACCTACCTAATTAAGGGATGAGTTTACAAGTCATAAATAACACCAGTTTATTTAATTTTGAGGATCACCCTAATGTATTATTTAGAATTAAGGCAATCAAATGGTTCCAAAAAGTGTGCCAATTTGTGTAACTATTGTTTATGTGTTTACTCTAAGGGGAGGGTTAGGGAAATCGGGAAGATAAAAGGGATAAGGATTATTACAAGGTCAAAAACTAGGACTAAAGGTAGGGACAAAGCTTCCTCCGGAAATAAGGGTACATGGAGAAGACCAAGGCTCACGTGGGCAGGGGCGCGTCCCTGAAATAGACGAACCCCACTGGGACAAGTGGGGATCCTCTATCCGCTACCACTTTTTTTTTATGTTAAATTCCTAATTTCGTAGTTATTTAATTTATATTTAATTACAATATTTAATATATTATTTTAATTAATTCAATTATTGAAAACAACATTTTTAATTACTTTCATTAAGTATAATAGTTACAACTCATTCATCATTTTCCTCCAAATTATTTTTGTTACTTATTTAGGCTGCAAAATATTAATATTATTATTAATATCACAACAAGTTTTGCTACATACATACATTATTTATCTAACGTTTTACAACACACAAATAAATTTACTAAACACGTATTTACAATCCTTCATCAATAATTATTCAGTTATATCACACTTCAATATCTAAAATCAGCTAGGTCATTCCCATATATTAACATATTTGAAATTGTCCAATTGTGAATTTAAGGCTCAACCTCCATCGTCAAAAATTAGACGGGGTTTCACATAACATCGTTCAATTTTATTACCACACAAATGACTGTTTTGTGTGTTGTAACCATACAAACTAAACTCATTTATTTTATCCACATCATCATTAAACAAGTCAACATTAAGTACATTGGTTAAGTCTCCATCAGTAATATTCGTTATCAAGTCAGTTATTTTTTCTTCATAAAGTAAATTATTATTATTTAAACATGTATTATCAAAATAATCTTCACTCTCTATTTTAACAGGTAAGTATTTCATCTCAACTAACATCTCTTTGAACTCATTATAGTCTCTCATTAGCTTATACAATTCTATTTCTTTATCAATGCACAACTCTCTCTCAAAACATCTTTCATCATCATAACACCATATCACACTTTTATCATTCCACGCAGAGGGTACAAAATTATTCAGCAAAATTAAACAACTCAAATCTTTCACTAATAAGGGTCTCTTGCCCAAAATTAACACTTTTGAACACTCTGGTTCATCACAAATAAGGGGAAAATTTACCCCCTGCCCTACACATTCATCTACTCTCTCTCTCCATTCTTTTTCTAATTCAACAACACTGATTACTACTTCGTTACAACATATAACGCTCTCTCTCTCCCTCACTATTTCACTATCTATTTTCAACGTATCACTTTCTGATACCACCCTTTCAATCACATTACCATTTTCAATATTATTGTTACTATTTGTTATCTTACTCTGTACTACCACATTTTTAATTATATTCTCATTTTCAACATTATTGTTCTCACTAGTTACTTGCTTATTATCATTATTATTTTTACTTTTACTCTGTTCTCCTACTGACTCTACTATTC
Source organism: Magicicada septendecula (assembly GCA_034769895.1). Lineage (NCBI taxonomy): Eukaryota > Metazoa > Arthropoda > Insecta > Hemiptera > Cicadidae > Magicicada > Magicicada septendecula. The sequence goes on along the minus strand of CM068368.1, from coordinate 744,028,498 downwards.
TCTCAATATCTCGTTTCAATTCGTTACAACTATATTCGCATTTTGTTTTTACCTCCTCAATATCAAATTTGAGTGCATCAAATTTGCAATTGAATTCGGTCTTAATTTCATCAAAACGATTATTTAATTCGCTACTTTGTCTGTCTAATTTTATGTCATTATTGTCAAAACGATTGTTTATTACATTGAATTTGGTCTCAAAATTACTATTCATTCTCTCGAATTGACTAAGCATGATACTCATCATATCGTTATCGGACCTATTGCATTTTGTTGAGATCGGGGTTAATTGCACGCCCGAATCTTCAGTTACATTACTCTGGTCACTTGAATTTAACTCTGTTTTCTCTTGACTCGCACTTGGAGTCGAATGTATCTCAAAATTACTCATTTTTGACTCGTCAAAAACTTCAACACTCTCCGTCTCATTTGCGGTATTTTCTTTATCTGACATTTTGTATTATTGGTTAAATTAAATTACATAAATTGATTCAATAGATTAATTAAATGAATACTGTAATTACTTAAATTTTGTAATATACTGTTAGGTTGCTATGCTAACCTAGAACATGTTTGTATCTCTGTAGATGCGGAATTTAATTAACTAATTATAATTAACTATAATTCGTGCCTGTTTCGTGGCGCCAAATGTGACATACTAGTCCCTGTAATTCGGGCGCAAATTGTGACGTACTAATCAATCACAATATTTATTATTACAACCAAATTTCAAATTAACTCTTACTTACCGGTACGATAGCTCTTACAGGGTCACAGGGTTCGATCACATGAACCTAGATACAAACATGGTCTATGGGTTACGCAAAGCACTGACACAACTCATTTATGAAGAGAATTGATAATTTTAATGTTCCATTATTGAGATTGAATAACATTACATTTAGTCAAAGATGATGCAACTCGTGCATGTTGTTATTAACAGAACTTACAGACTATAACTTACCTTATCATTTCTAACAAACACAATTATAATTCAGACAAAATAAACAGCCCAGCTTTGCCCATACACACATCCATACAATTTAATATGCTCCCCTTTAATATTTTGTTTTACGAAATTATGGTTTTATTCGTGGTAAGTTGATTAACTGTTCACGGCCGACCGAACACGTGTTTTGTTGCCCGAGTCCACGGTCCGTTATTTCACTGTCGTCACTTCACAATTCTACTGCACCAATTATAATATTATTACATCCGTTAATTACTCGGGTCCCGGTCGGTATGAAGACGTTATTTTATTTAGGTATTCATACTTAAAAGTTCGACCCGACCGGGCCCGCACAACGTGATCAGCGTCTGTTAGCGAACTTGGTTTCTAGTTGACTGTCTCGCGTCTCTTACCAATGTCGACTGGGGACGGTAATGTAACAGCTACCGCTATTGTGATCTCGTAGTTGTATGGAAGTCACGGCCTTATCCTTCGTCACCGAAGTTTCGCTCCATGCCATGCATGTAGTTGTTTAGGTTACCATGGTCACTGATTTCAATTAGGCACAGGCTGACGTCATGGTAGGAACCGGACGTAAACGGCACTTCCTGCCGCTCAAAAGCGCATTGCTGAAGTTTACTCGTCCCAGGACATCCGGTTTGGTGGCTGGATGCGTCACTCGAGGTTGTGGTGATACAGTTGCGTCTGTGTGCTGCTACACAAGTACAGATTTCTGAGAAGTTTGAAGGGGGTAAATGCTTCGCTCGCCAACTTACACAATTGAAATTGCGTAACGCCTTTGTCTCAGACTGTTTCTTAACATTGGAAATAACGTTGCCATGCGTTCTGTTATAATGGAATGAATTTCGTTACACAATAATTTTCACAACTTCTTTTTACAAGCCCGCACCAAAATGAAAGAAATAAAAATGTACAAATGCCCCATACGGTTAAAATAAAAAATACCCAAAAATGACCCGCTACAGATTGTGTTAAACATGTCTAAGAGCTCTTGAGAAAGATTCATTCAAACGCACTTGTGATCAGTTTTTAGCAAATGTGGCATGTATCATGCTGAAACCATTTTCATATACAAACGTTCATGTAATGTGTTCTGGACATGATCTATTGAGAGATTTTCACAATCCCAGCAAGCTCACACATTTTCACATGTCCATCATTTTACACGACGTTGTGGATGTTTAATAATTTTTGTCAAGTTGTAACGGGCCAAATTTATGGGTATTTTATTTTATTGCATTTTTCGGGGATTTATAAAAATATGTGTGAAGTCTAATTCCATTGTGACAGACCACGTGTTGTAAGAACAGTTTTTAACAAAGGCGACGCAATATCACGTTGTGCAATCGGTCTAGAGGAATTTACTCAGCCTTAATTTCCAAGAACTTTGTTTGTGTGTGACCGAGCGCTCGTATACATCCAACGAGCAGGGGCGCGGACCCACGCTAACTTCCAAACTAAGATGGCTAAGAAACAAATTTTGATTCACTTTCGTCTACCTTACTGGCGGATATTAGCATAAGTCCCGCCTATTTTGTGACGTCAGCCAGTGTCACACCGATATCATAGACGATCGGCACAACACCAACAGCACGAGTTAAATGGGACGAAACTACGACGAACAACCATGAGGCTTTGACTTCCAGAAAAAATGACGAAATTGAGTTGGCCGTGAAACATAGACGCTTCTTCCCAGTCCACGAGAAAGCACAACAGATTACAGACGTAGTTATTGCCATGCGGGCCCGGTCGGGTAGAACTTTTTAAATATGAATAATTCAATGTAATAACGCCTAAATACCGACCGTGACCCAAGAAATTAATAAAAGTAGTACAGTTATCAATTGGTGCAGTGGAGTAGTGAAGTGAAAATAGTTAACGGACAGTGGAATCGCGGAACGAAAGCACGTGTTCGGTCGGGATCGCGGCAGTGAACATGTCATAAAGTTACAGTAAATAAAACATGAATGCGTAAAGACAAACTATTATTTTTATTTTAATAACAGGGGATTTTTTAAAAGATATGGATGTGTGTGTGAGCAAAGCTGGGCTGCTTTCTATAGTGTAAAAAGTATTTAAGTATAAGGCCTATTTAACCATTTCAAAATGTGTTTTGTTCTTTTGTGTTTTGTATTAAGGATGTCCATCTTTCTGTAAGTAAAAATATTCATTTCATAACATAAAAATGTGTTAGTCTAAGTTATTTCGTCATTACCACTTTCTCATTTCTGTGCTGCAAGATTCGTCTAAACGTTCCCGGATATCTTCTGAATTATTATTGGGGGGAGTCAGATTGCTAAATTGTCCCGTTTTTATTAAGGTGGAGTGTTAAGGTTTCGGTATTATAACCTATAAAAATACCGTGGCGACTCTAGGCTTCTGAGAAAAATTTCTGCAGCAGGTAAGTGAAAACTATTGCAGGTAAGTCCTGGCAGTATTTTATTCATTTATGTATTTCGATCTATTTTGTAGTATTACAAAGTGTAGCAGTTTTTAGGCGACCTGAACATTGTAACTAGCCTGTTTGGCGGTGTATTTAATTATTATTGACATTAAATTATTTAATAGTGTGTAGCTAGCCGTTTTATACCTTGTCTCAATTTTCTTACTAGTCGACCGTATTTCTCGTCGCTCGTTTCAAATTTTCCGCCTCGCCGCCTGATTGGCTCTCACTGTTTGGCCGAGTCGGCTTCGTTCACTGCAGTATTTTTATTTATTATTTTTCAAATTCTTATGTTACCTTTGCTAAAATAATCAAACATACAACGATTTTATCGGTACGAAGATTTATTCACACTTTCTTTGAATCATCAGGTCAATTACAGTTAAAATGAAATGTATATTTTTTATAATTCCGGCGTTTACAAATTGCTCGGTTGGCAGCATCTGGTTAGCTCAGTAGCTCAGTCATACGCAAAAAACCATCATGGCGTACAGGTTAACGTTTAAACAAATAATAATTTTTTCTCAAGGAATAGGCCCTTTGGACTACAGAAGTTAGATTACAGACTAATAAATGCACAAAATTATAATATTCCTTATATCTAATACACAATAGTTGATATTTTAAAACATGAAAAGTAAGTTTATTGGCAATGAGAAATAGTGTACGCTTGGTTAAATTCTTGTTAGCAAGTTATGTTTTTTCAAATTTATTTTAGTATAAGATCAAAATTCAGTGATTGATATATTTTATCAAAAGTGATTTTATAATCAAGTTCAGTTCAAAAGTTAATTTTGTGATCTGTGAAGTGAAAATAATATAGTTCGTTTACCTGTGGGTAATTGAAAGTTTATTTTTTGGGGTGAAGTATTTAGTTTATACTCATCGATTCCTGGTTGTAGATTCTCTTGCGATCCTCTTCTTATTCTGGAACACGCCTAAGAGTCCTGTCTTCTTTGGATTAGCTGCGATTCCTGTTCAAATGGTTGAAGTCCAATATTCAGCTTTCATCAGTCCTCGTAGATGGTCTTCTTCAGGTCGGGTTAAGTCCCTTTCGTTCTTCCTCCAGAATTAGTCGGGTATTATTTCGGTTTACTTCCTTCCAAGTTTTGGCCAGAATATTTGTTAGAAATGTTTTAATTGCTGGTCATCTCATCAATGGTTGTTTAACATAGTCTTCTGACTCTTCTTCTTTCAAAATTATGAAAATTTTATGCTTTTAAATTTAATTTGGATTCGAGGGCTTCATACATCCACCCTCTATGCTGTTCAATAATGAAGTAATTAAAATTCAACGGTCACTCTATGTAACAAACATCAGTTGCCATAGTAACCCTTCAGATTATACTATTTCTCATCGGTCAACCTCTTATAACATTGTTATAATCTAACGTTTTATTTATGTTAAAATGTGTCAAAATCCTTTAAATTATGATAACTTCCTTATGCTAGTATTACTATTAATTATACTAACACCATTGTTCTGCTTTTTTACTAAAGATTATTTTGATACCCCTCATGGTTACTTTTGATTAGTTAATAACGGTTTTATTATTTTCTTATTGATATTTCTTTTGTAATTATTTTTAAACTGAATAATATTTATACATTTTTATATCTAATACACTTACTTACTTCTTACTTACTTACTTAAACATTTTATATACTCTAATTGACCCTTGGTTATTGTTTTCTTTTTAAACTTATAAAATTCTCTCCTTCATGCTAGGCCTAAAACATAGGTTTCACAATACTCCTATTCCACCTTCTTTATAATTCATAAACTTTATTTATTGGTTCATGGAACATCTTTTTTATAGAAACAGATAAACAAAAAAACATTGGTGCTTTCAACAACACACCTTTTATTATTAAAATATTTCTTGCCAGGTTGAAGCCTGAAATTAAACTTCTAATTTTTTGTTTCTTACTACTATCTCCCCCATCTTCTAAGTTAATTAATTCTATAGTTTTTTTTTACAATAATGAAACTCTTATATTAGTAAATTTTTAACAGTACCTTACACAATATAACTCACTTACAAATTCCTTCACTAAAATATAGTGTCTGCTTCTCCTATCTTCCACTCTAATAACTTAACTTTTACTTTATTTTTTGTAATTCTTACTTACTATCACTTAAATTAAGAATGGTACAATTAGTTCCCTACCTTTTATATAACATTCTATTAAAGATTGTTTCGCTATATTACTATAGTCTGCTTCTTATTATATTGTACACTACATGCACTTACACTGCACTTTTCCTTACATATGAGGTTTCTTTCTTTATCATCACTTTCACTTGATATTTCACACATGGTTTGTTTATTTAGTTTTGTATCACTGTGTGGTTATTTGTAATTAATATTTGTTTTATTTTCATTCCACATTGGTCACTTTTGATATTATTTATTGTTTTTGACATGATAATGTCTTTTGGCTGGCCATCATTTGAAAATTTCTGTAACGCTGTAAACTGTAACGCATCACGCTGCATGACGTCATTCTTGCGTGACTTCATTGGGATTGTTGTAAATAAACGTTTGTTTTGATACGTCGCAATATATATAATGTGTTAAAAATAATATCACTGCAAACAATTAAACCAGATTTATAAAGCGTCCTGAAAGTTTAAAATCAAGTGTTAGCACAATTTACCAGCCGGGAATCGTTAACTAAAACCGCGACCGCTAACATGCTAACGTCGTCGCAGATTAAAGACCTAACAAGCAAACAACACTGCATAGCTGTAGATAGGTTATTGGGGTTATTGTCTCTAGTTAATGGTTGTCTTCGTATGTGATTCAGCTAACGATCTATTCATTAAAATATTTGTCATCGTAAATGCAAATCTACTGTTCTTTATATTTGAGTACATTTGTTTACATCTCCTCCATTGTATATTCCTTTATAGGCTAACATAAGGGTTTCTTTTAATCTTCTGTACGCAATAAATATTTAGTAACGCCTTAAATATCAACAACAAAAGTTTTTTTTTTTAAGAAAGACATTATCATGCTCTTAAGCTTTTACCATTTGGTAAACGGTACTCTATCTTTTATTCAGCTCAATCATAACTTACTTGTTTTTGACTAGTTTATTATTTACTAGGGTATTATTTATTTCTAGCTTCCTATCTTAAATTTAGAACTTCATGTCTCTTTGCTTTTCATTTAACATATATGATATCTGTAGTTAATTTTAATAGTTTATATATTTGACATTTTATTTATGCCCTATTTGTTTTAGTGCATTTACTTTACATATTATTTGTTAGTTACATCTTGGGTTACAATAATCGTGGTCATACTTTGGGTTACATTTTGTTTCTCGTTCCTTCCTTCTTGTCTCTATCTTCTTGTTTTCTTCAATCTTCTTGTTTTCTCCAATCTATTGGGTCAAGTCATAGTCAGTTCCTGTCAATTGTTATTTCGTAGTTGGGTCATTAATCTTCAAGTTATAAGTTTTTAAACATTTCTTCCTACCTTCAGCTTTTTCTTTTATTAATCATTAGTGATATTTTGCGCTATCTTATGTCATGTTACAACATTCATGAATGGTCACATTTGAATTCAGCAGCCTGTTTCTACACTTTTGGAAACAATGGTGAATAGTTTCCCAAAGTGGAATGCAACTCATTTTTTATTTCTGTTGGCATTAAACCTTGTGTAACAAAGAATTGTATCACTGCCAAACATTCAGTTTTTGAAAAATATAAAGGCTGTTTTACTTTATTTGATTACAAAAATCAAACTAATACATACAACTATTTTAAACCTTAGTGTACACCATCTGTCACTTGAGACTGTGACAGTTCATAGCCTTTTAATACCCCTGGCACTATCTTTGTGCCAGGTTGAGAATGTTTTGAACCACTCTCACAAAATAAGTTTAATAAATGTGATGTGGCAATTTTAAATACTATTAAATGATTTTTCATCTAAGAAAATATGCATTACAAACGTTTCTCTGTTTCACTATACAGTGCAAGAAATTATATTTTCTTCCCTGCATCAGCTGTGTAAAGTTTTGATTCCTTCTCAGAATGTATTTTTTCTAATTTTATTTTGTTATTCACCCTACAAACCTTTTTACAATTTTTACAAAATTCTATTGGAGTGTGTGAAGCTGAACCGGGAAATGCAAGAACTTAGAAATTACAGTGGTCTTTATTGGGAAGCTCGGTACCAAATGGGTTAAATGTACTAAGGGGGAGCTATTGGAACACCAACAACAACCTTTTTACAATTCCTTGTATGCTGTCTGTCACGTATTCTTAAACTCAGGTCAGTCTGTATTTTAATAAAACATGTCAGCTCTTTTAACGCCACTTTCATAATTTATATTGCGGGTCTGTTCTTGTTACAAAGCATAATGCATGAGTGTTCAGCAAGAGGAGTGCTAATGTAAGTTTTTATTACATAAGTCATTTAAGTACAGTTCTAGGTTATAGGGTGTTCATAATCTACTTTGTTATTCAGTTTTTAAAATAGGATAATGGCCTATAAATAGACCACACATTTATGTCTCTCATTGTATGTTTATAGTTCTTAAAAGTGTCAGTTGTTTCAAACACGTAGTTTTACAACCTTCCACCTCAGGATGTAAAGGATATAACAGAAACAGCTTATTGCAAATTGGCTTTAATCATAATTTGACTGTTTAGATGTAAGTGTGGCCTATGTGTTTTATAATTAATTAGCATCTTAGTACAAGAAATGTTGGCTGTATTTACTGCATAATTCACACTGTGTCTTAGTGAATGTAAGAACTGAACATGGTTACATCTTTCATTGTGTTACTACTGTCCTTGGCAGAGTGCTGTGTGATATTGTATAGAAAAACACTATCCGAACAAAGGACATTTTTCTTCCATCCTACAGTGTATGAGTTTTGTAAACCCCCATAAAAGGCCTGTTACATACCAAACAGACCCCGATTATACAATGCAAATAATCGTGATTATTACATATTTAAATAAATAAACACGGTTTACAGTTAGAAAAGGATATTTAAAAATTTGCCCATGTATCTGATGTCCTGCCCACTTTTTATGTCAGATAAAGGAGACTTTAAGAAATATTAAAAATAACCTCTGAACTGACTCTTGAGAATGTACAGGTAATGGGGATTTGGCATTCCTTAAAAACAATTATTTTAAGACCTCTCCCATAGCACCTGATAAATGTTGCCACTTCTTATGAGGTGAATAGTCTACCTTGTGCTATTGCCAGAGGAGGTTGTGTTTTTAGTTGTGTCTCTGTTAGTGTGGATGACCATTTCCACTTAAAAGAGATGTGGTCAACTAATCCATGCCAGAGTGGGTTTAACCCAAATCTGCTCAGACTTCAGCCTGAGTATCTTTGCCAAGACGTGATGGCCAACCATCGCATTGTGGCTGGGCATTGGAAAGGCCTATCCATTGCTTCATCAACAGGCCCCAATCCAGACCTGACTTGGTTGGTTTGTAGAGTGCTCCTTCTTAGGATCGCTCTGTGGTTCCGGCTGGGTCTCTTTCTTCTACTGGAGGCAACTCTAGTCTGCCTTCTATTGTGCCCAAGCTCATGCCTGGGGCTGTTACCAGCTTCAGCATCTGTCAAAAAGTGGAAAGTGGAGGACATTTCACTTCCCAATTTCAAACCTGTTGATCCTCCGAGGTCATGCTACCGCCCGTCTCAGCATTTGCCTTGTGGTGGATACCACGATGTCTTTCCACACAAAGGGCGTCGTGTATGTCTGCTGTGTGATGATGAAGACTATGGACTGTCTACTTGTACCTGGAACCCTATTTCTTCACAAAGGAGAAGGCAGCTCACGTTAGGCTTGTAGTCGGCGGCCTTGCTGTTCCTTTGGACCCCCCTGAAGTATGTGAAGAACTCTGCCACTTAGGCTTCCCCATCAAGGTGTGTATCTGACTTTACACAGTGTAAGGACCCAGGTACTCCCTGCTCCTTTTAAGGGTCATCCTATTAAAGGAGAACAAACAAGTGGACAGACTGATCAAGCTGACAGTCTGTGCGGACTAAAGATTAAAGTAGAATGCATCCGCGAGGCTAGTCAGATTGCTCAGTGCCAGTGCTTTGGTCACAGCTTTGGCTTCTGCACAGTCCTGTAGCTTGCATCAGATATGGTAAGGCAGTCCCTACACATGCATGGAGTCTGGCTGTGGGTGGACAGTGCTACTGTATTAACTGACCACTGCCCAGATCTCTGTTCCAGACATCATTCCCTTCTGCTCCAATGGAGGATACGATGCCTTCTGATCCCAAACCAGACCCCATTCCTAGGGAATAAGAACCAGTTGTATCAGCCTGAGCCTGAGAGGTTGGCTTATCACCCACCCCCCTGCTCGCTACAACAAGTACCGTAAACAGAAGAAGCAGAAGGAGAAGAAATCTTCTTATGCTTTAGCAACTGCCCTGGAAAAAAATTCTTGGCATTCAATGCTGGAACTGCTCAGCAAGCTAAAGCCATTCCTACTGTAGCTCCTCAGGCTAAGCGTCCCGCCCATAAACCAGACCGCTGTGTTAAGCCTAATTGCAGCTTTGGTGCTCCTGCCCAGAGGACCCTGTCATAGCATTTGTTCTTCTTTGCTGTCCACATTAAAATATCCCCTCACTGAGGTCACCTCCTTCCTTGAGGAATGTGACTTTGTGCAATGACAGGACCATCTGGACACCTACATTGAGTAGGTGGAGAAATGGAGGGTCTCCATTTTGTGGCCAAGAGCACAGCTATAATCTTCTACAGACACAGAAGGCACCCTCTCAGACTATAAATAGGCAGTACTCCTCTACCTTAGTCTCCCGGTGTGAAGTACTCGGTCTTCATCTTGATCGACGTCTCACCTGAGAGACACATTCCGAGTAAGCAGCCCGCAGAACTGCCCATAGATTGTAGCTCTCTCTGCTCCGCAGCAAATCAGTGACCCCTCCACCTAGACAAACTCGTAATTACCATATATGGGGCACTGATGGTTACCTACACGATTTCATATTGGCAAAGACCCATAAGCAAAATCTACAATGTCTCCTGGACCAAGGTTTTTGCAGTGTGTGCAAAGCCTATTATCTGACTTCGAACCTGACCATCCGGAACTCCGTAGGTGTCTGTTCCCTAAACACCACTATACGGACACTTTCCCAAAAGTTCTGCTGCCACTGTCCCGCTTCCAGGGGAATCCCCTCGTTAGCACCCTTGGTCAACAGCCATCTGTACCACGTGAATCTTGGACCCAGCCTAAGCAAACACTGACCCTATGTCCTATGTCCAGTTGAAACCTCCCGGCTGGTAGCAGGCTACATATAAGAACCCCTATACACTGTGGCCTGTGTGATGGGAGCTCTACTAGAAGCTCGGAATGTGGCATCAAGGTTTGTGACAGGCTTCGCTGCAAGTCGTCAGTGTGTTCCACTTGTTAGCCATTAGTTCAGAGGAATGGTGATCTACCTTAAATTGATGACAGTGGTGTAAATGTGTCCTTAAAATTACAAAGTGGAAGTGGCATGTGTCATCAGGAAAATCAGTGATTAAATATAAACATATGAAAAATATTTCTATACTTGATTTTAACGTTATTTGTTTGAAAAATCTTTATATCAAGTGAACTCTGAACATTATAAATAAGATGAGCACTTAAAAAACTTGCAGTTCCCACAATAGCTGACTGCACATTTGACCAGATTTAATATCAGGTTATAATAATCTGCACATAACATTAAATTATGAAATTAATCAGACTGTGAATTAAAGGTGTTAAAAAGAGAACAAATATTTCAACTCTGTCAAACTGTTAAAACTTCTGTTACAAACAAATGGCTGTCAGTAGACTGCTGCGAGCTGTCAGCTATGGTTGTACACTTGAACTGTCAGTTTAGAAACAGTTGATTACAATATAGCAGTATGTGAAGTTTTTAGTTTTCTCATTTTTTATGATAGTTTTCTATTGTTATAAGATTATTTTGCAAACAATTATTACTTTTTTTTAACAAGAGTACATGTTGTCTTGCATTGTTCTCTAGAACAGTATTTAGTGGCATTGGACGTTCATTTGTACGTTATTTTTAACCCAATACATAGGATATTGTGTGGTTTTTCTCTGCACTTATGTATGAAATGTTAAAGATAGATGGTATATAATGTGATGTTTGTTACTGTGTATTATGTATCTGGCTGAAATTTTGACACTGTGAATTATAATAATAGGTTCACATTTATATTATATTATGTATTCTCGTATGTGCAGGAAAAGTGTGCATTAAATTGTACAGAAAAGTACTTGAAAATGAATCAGAGGATATCACAGCGTTTTCAAGAAAATCAAATGATTACCAATGAAAACATGATAGCTGCTTCACAAAAAATTGCAGGAACTCAAAGATAGGACTTGTTTGTAAATGTAGTTATGATGTGTATTTGTAGATTTTTGATGATGGTGTATGATGTGTTTTTGTAACAAATAAAAATTATAATTTGTAAATTCAAGTACACTTCTTGTATGTAAATTAGTCTCTCATTGTGTTGATATAGGCTTACAACGTACACACATATATTGGGCAGTACACACATGAACAGTCAGTCTGTCATCGTTTCATGTTCACAAAATATTACATGTTTGTTCTTGGCATACTACACCAAGAACAAGTTCCAAATATTACATATTGAGTGTTAGTTTTTAGAAGCTCACACACACACACACACACACACACACACAAAATAAATATAACAAACTGTGGAACAGACACAGTAAAGTACTGACTAAAAATTTATCAGTTAACTGGAGTGTTAATTATCTGGCACATTTTTTACAGAGGTAAAAGACTATCAGCAGATACAATAGAACATTGACTAAACATAAATCAGTTGTGTAGCATAGAATTTCAGTTGTGTGGCTCATGTCTTCCAAAGATACAAAAATAAGGAAGAAGTAAAACGTTTGTGTGCGATGTAAACCATTGTGAGAATCACATGTAAGGGGGACAACAACCTCTCCTTGGAATGTTGGTTAGAGTGTTTGTAGAAATTAAGTTAAGTCCCCATTCCGATTACAATGAAACTTTGTAGATGGTTTCTACTCTTTAGGTATGCTCCCCAAGCTACTACTTCTCTCTCTCTCTCTCTCTCTCTCTCTCTCTCTCTCTCTCTCTCTCTCTCTCTCTCTCTCTCTCTCTCTCTCTCTCTCTCTCTCTCTCTCTCTCTCTCTCTCTCTGTGTGTGTGTGTGTGTGTGTGTGTGTGTGTGTGTGTGTGTGTGGGGGGGGGGTGACAAATGGCCCTGGTGATATGTATGCATTAAATTGTATTAAAAGAGTGGGAAAACTTCCAAGAAAATAATCAAGTATTATTAGCAGTTTATGGAAGAGAGACAGTGTAGTGCGATTTTTTGAGTGGTTTAAAAAATTGAAAGATGGAAGAATGACTGTTGAAAGTGATGAGCATTAAGGATGTAGTTCAACAGACCTTAATGAGAGATGATCAAAAACATTCACAAAGGCATCAGAATTAATTACCATCTGGAAATCAGAGAGCTTAGTGACAATTTCAGCATCTCATCTGGATCAGTTCAAATCAATTTGACTGTTGATTTGGCATAATGAAAGTGGCAGCAAAATTCATTCTAAAACTGTTGACACAGAGCAAAACGAACATACAAAACAGATCACCCTTGATTTGCTAGAATGTGCCAAATCTGATGAAAAACTTTAAAAATCCGTGATTACTGGTGGTGAAATGTGGGACTGTGGCTATGGTCTGGAGATTAAGGTCCAGTCTTTGCAGTGGAAGATACCTGATTCTCTGCGACCCATGATACTGACCATATTTTTCAATTATGAGGGAATTGTTCATCATGATTATGTTCCAATCGGACAAACCATAATGAAGGAGTACTACATTGAAGTTTGAAGTTCTCCTCTGTTTGTGAGATACTATGCACAGAAAAAGGCCTCTTTGGGCAGCTCTGGAATTGCATGGTGACAATGCTTGAGTGTACTCAGTCCCTGTTGGTCAATAGTTTTTAGCCAAATATGGTATCCCAATAGTCCAATAACCTACATACTCACCCGACCAAGCTCCATGTGACTTCTTCCTGTTCCCAAAAATAAAGATGGTGCTCAAGGGTCAACATTTGAATATGTAGAGGAGAAAAAACAAATGTGGCAGAGCAGTTACAGATGATTATACTAGGTGTCCCTGAGCGCGGACAAAAAGGGGCGAAGTTCTAGACAAATATGAAATTTTCCATTAAATATAGAAATGAATGTTTTCATATCTTAAAAAAAATATTTGGGAAATGTGTTCAATAATAAGAATACAAATTGATGCAAATGATCAGTTATCCACTATATTTTATAACAAAGTATTTACATATAGCATGTAACAAAAAAAAGTAAGACATTTGAACATAGTATACAATAATAACAATAACTTTTGAATATAAAATACAATAATAATATATTTAATATAATAATAACAATATGCAGTAAATGGAAGTAGCATCTTGTTAAGATGACATATATCTTTTGTAAGTAGCATCTATTTTGTATTACATATATTCCACAGTCTCTGTAATTCATTTCGACGTGCATTCATCGAATGACTACTGTTAATTTTTTTCAAACGATCGAAGTTAAATGATGGTTTCAACAGCAATCCACTCAAAGTTTTTACTCTCGATAATGCGACATAAGTTAGACCAACTTGGAACTCGTTATCACCAATGTCGACAATTCCAGAGTTATTCCTTGAGATCTGTGAATACTGATCGCGTATCCAAGCATAACAGGAAACTGCTTACGTGTACAACTGATTCCACACCGTTTAAACGAAGACGTAATAGCCACAATAGGGACTGAGCTTCCATAAATAGTCGGACCAGTATATTTTTCAAATTGAACGAGCATGCATAATGGCATACGTTCACTATAAGCCTCGTATTCAATAGAAGGATCAAAAATTATATCAGTAATTGTTCCAACTGATCCATTCGCGAGACCCTTGGCCACCCAAAGATTTCGTCTTAAAATAATTCTGGCTCCTTTACATAGACGTAATTCAGCAGACAATCCTTGAGCTTCATCAGAAGATGCAGCAAGGGCTTCTGGGCAGTTATGTATAGCTTTAATCAAGGCGATCGGTTGTTCATTTTTTTGTAACTTTTCATAATTAAATTAATCAATATCAGTATTTTTTGCCATTATGCACACTGCATTTTCAAAAGACTTATCCCCAATATTATTGACAAAAAATGGAGAACATAACAGTTGATGATCAAGCTCAGTAATACTTCCATTCGAAATCCTATTAAGAGTTTTCGGAAAGATCATTGTTCATCTCCCATTTGTCTCATTATTTGTGTTAAAAAAAATACCTTTTTGAACTGTAAATATAATAAACTTGACTGAATAGTTTGAGCGTTTTTTCCAATAGTGTAAAGGCTATAATCACATACTGGAGGAAGTTGTGACCCAATCGCCCACTAAATAAATGCAAAGACCTCCGAATGGCAGGTTGGCTAATTGTGGTTTAGCGTCTCTGAGTCTTTGATCAACTTTCAAAAATAAGTTCAACCCAAGCATACTGGCTTCATCTATAATAACAAATTTAATGTCTTTGAATTCATCTTCAAAAGAAATTTTAGCATCACTGTTTAATTGTGGTAGAGCGTTTCTCGAAGGAGGTATTCTAAGAGCTGAATGGAGGGTCTGTCCGTTAATATTATTCGCTGCAACACCTGTTGTAGCCATCAAAAGAGTAGCATTGCATTGGAAATGAGAGTTTATTCGATGAACCATCTCGTTGATGATACAACTCTTTCCTGTTCCAGCCTTACCTTGGACTATTGCAAGCTTATGTAAACAATTATCGTAATCCATTAGATGTTGATCCAAAAAAGACAAAATGGCATTTTGTTGTTCATTGAAGTTGATATTCAAAGGTTCAAAGAATTGTCGTTGATTTACAATCGTTTCTCTACTGTTATCAATGAAATCAGTGTTATCTTTTATATTTGGATAACTATGATAAGCTTCGTTCCAGTCATGAAGTATATCGATGTCACGATTACCAAGAGTAACATAGGTTGGTAGGTCATTAGGCATAACTGCATCAATTGCCATCCAGTCTCTCTCATTAAATATAATTTTATTATCATTATTTTCAAATTCATCTTCGTCTTCCACTGGCTGTAAAGACATATTAATCTGCTGAGGTTCCACAATGTTACTTCCTTGATATGCACTTTTCCAGGTTTCATCCTTATTTTTCAAATTTTGTTCACAACGCCAGGGTTTGTGTAACATCATTAGCTCTTGTTTACAAAATAATTCAAAGCTTGATTGATTCAAGTTTTTATCAACCTTAGGATAGACTTGTACTATTTTATGTTTTCTGCAAATAACCAGTCTATTTCTACTTCCTTTAGAATATCTTTTAGCAAATTCTAACAAAGTCATATCTTCCATATTTAGTGGTCTCTGATTATAGAATTCAATAAATGATAAGGCAGTACCATCGTCTTCAGTTTCCGGAATAACAACATAATTTTCAAGTTTAATCACAAGTGTCTGAAAGCTCCTCGTGCAATGGAATAATGGAATACTCATAAGTATATGACAGGTTTCACAAGCTCCAATGTCTCTTTCGCCAGTTATTTTCATCATTAAACTGGTGTACACCTGGCGAGCCTGATCATCATAATTTCGCGATTTAACGATTTCTTCAAACATTTCTAACAAATTTTTAGAAGTAGGTTCTGATTTTGAGGCGTACTTCGATATGTATTCAATTACAGCATATAATGACGTAATAATCTGGAAATCGGTATTAGCTCTCCATGTTTGAGCAATAAAAGAGTTGAATAGATTGAGTTTCTCATCATTTCTCACAGGAGTGTACACCCAATTTCCTTTACTATCTTTCAGTAAAGTCGATACTTCTTGAATTGTTTTAGGGAATTTAAAGCGACAGATAAATTCGCGACCATTCGGTTTCAGACAGTAACCTTTTGAGCACTGTGTATGTCGTTGGAATCGATTCAATAATTCAGAAATAGATCGGTCATCGTCAATTACAACATCACTTGATCTAACACGTGAAGGATGTATTGTTGCTGGTGGAATGGATGGCAATGGGTTGAACGCACTTACTAACTTATTGTAGTACGTAGTTGCTTCAAGCAACTGTTGCTGAGAAGCAGCATCAAAAGTTCTAGGATCCGGAGCACCAGATATCCAAATAAGACCGTGTAAATGGCATGAACTACGATGCTGAAATTCGAACCGAAACCAATAATCGAGAACTTTGTATCGTTTGCATACCACTTTTTCAATGAAAGTAACAGCTCGAAACGTGAAGTAATTTTCAACAATTAATGGATGTTCATGTATGAGTTTTTGTCGTTGTTGTACAATTTGAGATTCATTCAGTAATTCCTCTTCCTCAAAATTACAGCCTAGAAGACGTGCTAAGTCAGGCCACCAAAGGTCAGCAGCACTCAATGTTAAGGAAGCTGTTGTACCGTACCTAGCATGTACGGCGAATTCTGAAAAATTGGTTATATGGATTCAGGGCGATAATTTCATGCAGTGTGTAGTTCGCCTTCGTCAGTGGACTCCCCTGCAATCTGTGAGACGTTACGGTGACTGTTTGTTATTTCGAATTTTATGCCATCTAGGAGACGTTACTGTAACTTCGGACTACGGTATCTTTCGTTCCGGCTGCTAGAGGGAGTCTGCTGAACTTCGTCGTGGTTTGTAGGCGCCTTTGGAAATTGGTCGATTAATTATCAGCTGTGGAGTGAGATTGTTTCGGACTCAAGTAGTGGGTTGGCCTAGGGTTTTTTTTTCGTTGAGTGGAGAGTTGCGTTTTTGACTCGATGGGTTAGTTCCGGTCAGCTGTTCTCATCAGGAGCTGATCACGACCACGTGTTGGGCTGATTGTAGAGAGCTGAAAAGTTTTGTGGTTTTTTTTTATGCCGGCGTTTTTTTTTTTGAAACGATTATGTCAGGCTAAGGGAACAGTGTGCCAGGGGGTCCCTGAGGGCCGGCGTCCGTGATCCTGTGAAGACCGGGATGTTAAATTGTGTGATATACGTGTGTAAGTATTGAGGAACACAGCACGCGTGATTATGCACGCACTATGAACAGGTATGGAGAAATAAAATTTATTAAATTTTGCCCTGGGACTTTATGGGTCGAGTGGGGTCTGGCTGATTTTTTTAACACTACAAAAAAAAAGAAAAAACATTTTTTTTCCTAAAAAAAAAGAAAACAAAAATAAAACTTAAGAAAATGTGTTAAGTATTGGCCAAGGTGTTCATTTGGCCTAGTGGGGCAAAATTCAGCTGAGTTACTTAAATGCTCTTATTCTGTGTGTGCATGGAATTGTCTGGTGTTGTCCATATACGCATGCAATGTTCAGTACAATTTTTCCTTATAATCTGTGTGGAACTTATATGGTGGCTGCTTTTTTATTGGAACGTGTAAATCTGGTGGTGAAAAGAGTTTCAGTCCACCTATAGTTGTAACAACACATTACCTTGTGCTAGAACAGTAATCCCGAAGTATTCAACCTATTAAATAAAATGACTGAACTGTTGTACACGAGGAAATTTTTACTATTTATATATTTATAATGCTTGTAGATGTATATTCTCATAATTTTATGCACCACATATGTTTACCTTCTGAGAGATATATGTAACTGATTATCTGAGTTTTTTATATGATTGTGCTCTCTGAAATCTGTAAGCTGTGGTGCTACACCTGTTTATGCAAGTTAGGGCAAGGTGAGCACATGCACTTGTGAGTTCCACACAAGTATAAAATGATCTATCTTAGGTTGCATGGTAATTTATTAATTTGATGATTCGCCTTTCTAGCGTTTGATTTAGATTTCAGAGGGCGCATGTTGTTATGCAATATAATTGTTTAAATTGTTGTGGCTTTAATGATGTTGTACGATAGAATTGCTTGTGAAAGGGTTTAGAAAGTTGTTTATATTATTGAAAGCTGCATGTTAATAGTTTTCAGTATGCCATGTAAGAGATGTTAAATGTTTTATATATTTTGCATAGTTTTCAGTATGGCATGTAAGAGATTTTAAATGTTTTATATATTTTGTATAGTTTTCAGTATGGCCTGTAAGAGATTTTAAATGTTCTATATATTTTGTATAGTTTCCAGTATGCCGTGTAAGAGATTTTAAATGTTTTATATATTTTGTATAGTTTCAGTATGCCATGTAAGAGTTTTTAAATGTTTTATATATTTTGTATAATTTTCATGGAATATTTCTTGAATATTGAATACTTTTACATTTTAAATTTTGAATACCCTGTCATAGTTTAAATATTTACACATTTTCCATAATTCTAATGGAATAACTTACAGCCTGTGTTTTTGTTTGAAATTTCATTGTCACAAAAGAAAAGAAAAGATAGCCTCAATAAACTTGTTATTGTTGAAATTTTAAAATTTCAGGCCTCTCCTAGTTCAAGTGAACAAGTGAGCCGGTCATCAAGGTAAGTTGTAGTTCTTTTTGAAATTTTTTTTTTTTTTTGGATGTCAACTTAGAAAGTTTAAAATTTTGTCGTGACGTCATGGGTGATGAGTGGCTCACAAATGGTAGCAGAGCGTTGTTGAACGTAGTCCTGGCCACCTCTGAACCGAAATTTGGAAATGGATGAGGTGACCTCAAAATTTTAGTCGGACCAGTTCTGTCAAGTGTGATGTTTTATTAGTGTTGTAAATCTTGGTCTTTGGGTGCGGTTGCCGGGCCGGGACCCCTGGGGGGGGGGGCTTGAGCACAGCCTGGTGATTTCTGATCGTATCTTTGGGGTGTTCTTTAGTGTTTATCTGTTTGTTTGTGTTCTTGTGTGGTCATTGTTGTCTTATGGCACTTCATCTTGGTCTTCATTGTTGGTCCGGTGTCGGGTCGGGGACCCTGAGGCACCTTGATTGTCAGCTCTTGTTGGATTCTGTCTCTTGTTGTTGGATACTATGGCAGAGCAGGGGCAGAGTAGGAGTCGGCGTGAAGGCCGCGGTCTGGTGCCCGAATATTTCACGAAGGACGAACTTCAGTTCGAGATACGTTTGCGGGGTGGGGTTCCCCAGAGGGATGTGGCGTCCTTGCGGCGTCAACTGCGGGAACTGCTGGTGGGGGACGCTCCCACCCGGAGAGTCGAAATTGAGGATTTGGAGGAGGAGCTGGCCTTGTGTGCGGACAAGTGGACCGAGTTCTCCACCTTGATGGAGGACTCGGAATATATGGGGAGTTCCACCCGTGTTTGGCAGCGGGTGACCCAAAGGATGCACCACTTGTCCGCTCGCCTGAGTAATTTGCTGTTGCAGGATGATCTGGAGGAGGAGGGTAGGCGGACGGCGTCGGCCCTCCAGTCAAAGATTGGTCTACCTGGGGAGGCTCCCGAAAGCCCTAGTAACCTTAAGGAGATGCCCGCGCGCCAGACCGTGGCCCCTGAGCGGGTGGGTCTCCTGGGGGGAGGCTTGTAGCGCTCTGGTGGAGGAACGTCCGTCTACTTCGGTGGGCAGTCGCCCACATGGATTTCAGGGGGATCATGTGGAAGTCCCTCGAGGGTTGGGTACAGCCCTTGCCAGTGTTAAGTATGAATCGTTGCCGAACCCCATTTATGACCTCCTCCGTCGGCTTCCAGTGGTCGACGGTTTGGACCTTGACCAGCTTGTCAAATTCCTTGAAGGGGTTTTCGGCATTTTTGATTTCCCTGGGGTGACCGGCGTTGCCCTGTTAAATATGATTTATCCGTATTGCCGGGCGCCCCTGCTGGATCGTGTGGTCTGGCATCTGGGCGCGGGCGGGGATTTTGAGGCGTTCCACAAGGATGTGTTGGAACTGTTTATGCCCGGGAGGCTGCGTGACCAGATGCGGCAACGATTATTTTACAGAGTTCAGGGGCACGGGGAACAGCTGAACGTATTTATCAACTCAATCAAAAGTGCTGCCCGTGTGCTGTGGGTGGATGTGTCGGAGGCTGAGGTGGTGCGGGTTATCTTGGAGGGCCTCAATCCGCAGGAGAGGTCCAGGTTGGTGTTTTTGGAGCGACCGCGCAGCTTCGCTGATCTTAGCGGAGCTTGTGTCTTCGCCCGCACCATCCAGATGAACGATGAGGCTTGCTCCGGCCGTTCCGATTTCCCTGTCCCCTGTTCCTCATCTGGTCAGCAGTGGCCTACCCGAAAGCAACGTGGTGGCAACCCTTGGAAAGAGCAACGTGGTAGCGACTCTGAGAGGCGGGAATTCCGCTGCTATTCCTGTGGGAAGATGGGGCACTTGGCCCGGAATTGCCCTCTCAAACGATCGGAGGTTTCGCGGGAGAACCGTCCTTCAAAAAACGGCCTGCGTGGGGGGGATTGAGGGGATGCCGGTCCCTCCCCACGTTTGGTAGCGATGTCGCATCCCAGGTCCCGTTATGTGCAGTTGAGACAGGACACCCATCCGGGGAGTCCGATCCCAAGCCGATTCGTCCGGGTCTCTCCGTGTGTCCATTTTTGGAGCTGGAGGTTGGGAAGGGCCGGGTTAGGGCCCTGGTGGACTCCGGATCGGCACGGTGTCTTATCTCCTACCGTGTTTACCAGCAGTTGGTCCGGGAGTCATTGATCCGGTCGAATACTCCTTCGTCGGTGGTATGTTGGACGGCCTCGAGGGAGGTTTTGCCGATCTCCAAATTGGTGGCTTTTAAATTTTAAATAAACTATTTTTCGTGGGTTTGGGAGTTTCTTGTGGCTCCGAATCTGAGCGTAGACTGTATTGTGGGTGCGGATTTTATTGTGAAAAGTGGCATGGTTCTCGATATCCAGGGGCACGTATGCTTCTTTAAGTTCAACCGTGCCGTACGCATCCCTTTTCTGGGATATCGGGATGAGGCGGGGGAAGGTCTTGAAGTACTTCAACCCCCGGCGTACATTAATAATTTGAGCCCCTCTCTACAGACCACTTTCCGTAAATTGTGTGATGAGTTTCCTGAGGTGCTGACCGCCAACCTCGGACTCTCTCACAATTTGGAGTATCGTATCCGTCTGTGCGACTCCGCGGTTGTCCGTTCGCACCCGTATAAATTCGCTCCGCCTAAAATGACCATCTTGCGGGAGATGGTGCAAGAATTGTTGGACCAGGGGGTTATTGAACCTTCCACGTCGGCCTATGCCAGTCCAGCATTCCTGGTGCCTAAACCGGGAGGGAAGCATAGGCTGGTCATCGATTATCGAAAATTGAATCAAAATATTGAAGTTGAGTCGGTGCCCCTCCTGGACCTGCATTCGGCCTTTGACTGGTTTTCGCAGGCCCGATATTTCACCATTTTCGACTTGAATTCAGCATACCACCAGATACCCTTACACAAGGATTCTCGGCCGTTCACTGC
Source organism: Magicicada septendecula (assembly GCA_034769895.1). Taxonomy (NCBI): domain Eukaryota; kingdom Metazoa; phylum Arthropoda; class Insecta; order Hemiptera; family Cicadidae; genus Magicicada; species Magicicada septendecula. The sequence continues at coordinate 744,006,693 of CM068368.1, read as the reverse complement.
CTTTTGTGTGCCGTGGAACTTGTACCAATACAAGAGAGTCCCCATGGGACTGGCGGTTGGTGCGCAGACGTTAACCCGTCTATTAGACTCTGTGTTCCACGACATTAAATTCCGGTATGTATTTAATTATCTGGACGATCTGCTCATTTACAGCTCCACTCTTGAAGAACACATGAACCATCTCCGTGAGGTGTTGTGTCGCTTGAGGCGCGCGGGGCTTACGGTGAATCCCGACAAGGTGAAATTTGCCCAGGAGGAAATTTCTTTCCTCCGTCACCTTGTCTCTCATAAAGGGGTCACGGTTGATCCAGAGAGGACGCAGGCAATCCGGGATTTCCCCCCTCGGGATGCTAAAGGGGTGGCCCGCTTCGTGGGGATGGTGAATTTTTACCGGCGGTTCATCCCGGGGGCTGCTGAGATTGCGGCTCCCCTAAATTCCTTAAGGAAAAAAGGGGCCAAATTCGTGTGGGGAGACGTGCAGCAACATGCCTTCGAGTCCCTAAAGGAGTCCATTTTGTCGCCGCCCGTGCTTCGGATGCCCGATTTCACGAAGCCTTTCATTGTGCAATCCGACGCCAGCTCTGTGGCGATCGGGGCCGTGCTCTCTCAGGAGGTGGATGGTGCTCGGCAGCCAGTTGCATTTGTATCCAGGACCCTTACCAACCCTGAAAAGAAATCCTCGGTATACGAGTTCGAGTGTTTGGCGGTAGTCTTCGCCCTTGACAAGTTTAGGAGGTATTTGGAACACTTTGAGTTCCTATTAGAGACGGACAATCAGGCTCTCTCGTGGCTTCTGGCGCACCCCCCTCAACTGGGTAAACTTGGCCGCTGGGTGGTCAAGATCTCGTCTTTTAAGTTTCGGGCACAACATATAAGGGGGACCCAAAATGTTGTTGCCGACGCTCTGTCCCGTATGTATCACCTACCCAGTGAGGAGCCAATAAATGAACCCTGCACCGTACTCCTGGAGTTCCCCCTCGCCTTCACGGAAGTTATCCCTCATCAGCTGGATGATGAGGTGTTGGGCCCTATCATCGTTAAAATCAAATCAGGCGAGATGAAGGCTCCATATCATCTGTCCAAGGGCGTCCTCTGCTGCCGGGAACGTAGAGGACGGGTCCCTAAGATAGTGCTGCCGAGCAAGTTGGTGCCCATGGTCTTCCAATATTATCATGATTTCCCGGTTGGAGGCCATTTGGGTGTTTCAAAGACCATCGCCGCGATCAGAAAAAACTTCATCTGGAAAGGCATGGACCAGGACATCGCCACCCGGGTGAAGTGTTGTCATCTGTGCAGTCTGAGCAAGCCCGCTCAGAACACCAAGTTGGGGTTGCTGTCTTCTGGGGTGGCTGGCAGACCGATGGAGAAGGTTTTCATCGACTACGTGGGTCCTTTCCCGCGTAGCAAGGCCGGGAATTCGTTCCTCCTTGTTTGTGTGGACGCCTTCTCCAAGTATGTCTGGCTACTTCCCTTGCGTCAGGCTAGTACTGCCAATACCATCGTAGCCCTTCAGACCAGTATTTTTCAGCATTTCGGGCTTCCCTCCATCATTGTCTCAGACAATGGCCCTCAATTCATCTCGAGGCAATTCCGAAACATGTGTTTCAGGCACGGCATTCGGCATGTAACCACTTCCCCTTACCACCCGCAACCTTCCCACGCTGAGCGATTCAATCGCAATCTGAGATCCGCTCTTATCGCCTATCACGCAGAGCAGCAGAATACGTGGGACCAGAATCTCCAGTGGTTACAGATGGCGTTCAATTCGTCCCTTCATGAAAACCATCGTGCCGTGCCTTTTGAGGTCATGTTTGGTTTCTCCCCTGCTCATCCCCTTGGTAATTTGTGGAAACTGGAGGATCTTCTCCCGGATTCGCCGAATGAGGGGGTCACTCACTGGTGGAAAGATGTGAGGAGAGCCCTGCTCCGATCGCACGAGCGCGTGCGGCGTCGTTATAACGCTGGAAGAGTCCCCAACCCTTTTAAGGTGGGCCAGTTGGTTTATTGCAGGAGCCACCCGCTCAGCTCTATGGTGGAGGGTCGCGCTGCCAAGCTCTGGTATAGATGGTTGGGACCCTTCCGGATTTCTGAGTTTGTCACGCTCGTCACTGCCAGCCTGGTGGGTCCGGAGGATGGGATGAAGGTGAGGGTGGCCCATGTGTCCCATTTGGAGGCGTGTGCGCAGATGGAGCTTCCGTGAGAGGTGTATTGGTATTGGTTACCCCTGTTGGGATTAGTTAGGGTCCTCGGATTTGGTTTTCGGGGGGCTTCACTGGAGGGATTGTGTTTTATGGTTTTACTTTTTAGCGTTTATTGTTTTAAAGTTTTATCGGTATTTTAGCTCCTCTCCTTTCCTTTCTTCTTTCTATTGCTTTAGGCTGCGGCCGCTCACACTCCCTGTATCTTCTACACTCACACACACCCAACTACACACACACACACACACACACCTTGTCCTTCCTTCTGGTGTCCTTTCGTTTTCGACTTCCGCCTGGTTTTATCTTTTTATTGGTTTTTAGTCAGTCCCCGCTTTTCCTCCAGTGGTGGCAGTCCCAGTGTCGTCCAACCCATTGGACTCCTTTTGTTGTGGGGGTGTGCCGTACCTAGCATGTACGGCAAATTCTGAAAAATTGGTATATGGATTCAGGGCGATAATTTCATGCAGTGTGTAGTTCGCCTTCGTCAGTGGACTCCCCTGCAATCTGTGAGACGTTAACGGTGACTGTTTGTTATTTCGAATTTTACGCCATCTAGGAGACGTTACTGTAACTTCAGACTACGGTATCTTTCGTTCCGGCTGCTAGAGGGAGTCTGCTGAACTTCGTCGTGGTTTGTAGGCGCCTTTGGAAATTGGTTGATTAATTATCAGCTATGGAGTGAGATTGTTTCGGACTCAAGTAGTGGGTTGGCCTAGAGTTTTTTTTTCGTTGAGTGGAGAGTTGCGTTTTTGACTCGATGGGTTGGTTCCGGTCAGCTGTTCTCATCAGGAGCTGATCACGACCACGTGTTGGGCTGATTGTAGAGAGCTGAAAAGTTTTGTGGTTTTTTTTTATGCCGGCGTTTTTTTTTTTGAAACGATTATGTCAGGCTAAGGGAACAGTGTGCCAGGGGGTCCCTGGGGGCCGGCGTCCGTGATCCTGTGAAGACCGGGATGTTAAATTGTGTGATATACGTGTGTAAGTATTGAGGAACACAGCACGCGTGATTATGCACGCACTATGAACAGGTATGGAGAAATAAAATTTATTAAATTTTGCCCTGGGACTTTATGGGTCGAGTGGGGTCTGGCTGATTTTTTTAACACTACAAAAAAAAAGAAAAAACATTTTTTTTCCTAAAAAAAAAAAGAAAACAAAAAAAACACAAAAATAAAACTTAAGAAAATGTGTTAAGTATTGGCCAAGGTGTTCATTTGGCCTAGTGGGGCAAAATTCAGCTGAGTTACTTAAATGCTCTTACTCCGTGTGTGCATGGAATTGTCTGGTGTTGTCCATATACGCATGCAATGTTCAGTACAATTTTTCCTTATAATCTGTGTGGAACTTATATGGTGGCTGCTTTTTTATTGGAACGTGTAAATCTGGTGGTGAAAAGAGTTTCAGTCCACCTATAGTTGTAACAACACATTACCTTGTGCTAGAACAGTAATCCCGAAGTATTCAACCTATTAAATAAAATGACTGAACTGTTGTACACGAGGAAATTTTTACTATTTATATATTTATAATGCTTGTAGATGTATATTCTCATAATTTTATGCACCACATATGTTTACCTTCTGAGAGATATATGTAACTGATTATCTGAGTTTTTTATATGATTGTGCTCTCTGAAATCTGTAAGCTGTGGTGCTACACCTGTTTATGCAAGTTAGGGCAAGGTGAGCACATGCACTTGTGAGTTCCACACAAGTATATAATGATCTATCTTAGGTTGCATGGTAATTTATTAATTTGATGATTCGCCTTTCTAGCGTTTGATTTAGATTTCAGAGGGCGCATGTTGTTATGCAATATAATTGTTTAAATTGTTGTGGCTTTAATGATGTTGTACGATAGAATTGCTTGTGAAAGGGTTTAGAAAGTTGTTTATATTATTGAAAGCTGCATGTTAATAGTTTTCAGTATGCCATGTAAGAGATGTTAAATGTTTTATATATTTTGCATAGTTTTCAGTATGGCATGTAAGAGATTTTAAATGTTTTATATATTTTGCATAGTTTTCAGTATGGCATGTAAGAGATTTTAAATGTTTTATATATTTTGTATAGTTTTCAGTATGACCTGTAAGAGATTTTAAATGTTTTATACATTTTGCATAGTTTTCAGTATGGCATGTAAGAGATTTTAAATGTTTTATATATTTTGCATAGTTTTCAGTATGGCATGTAAGAGATTTTAAATGTTTTATATATTTTGTATAGTTTTCAGTATGACCTGTAAGAGATTTTAAATGTTTTATACATTTTGCATAGTTTTCAGTATGGCATGTAAGAGATTTTAAATGTTTTATATATTTTGTATAGTTTTCAGTATGGCCTGTAAGAGATTTTAAATGTTCTATATATTTTGTATAGTTTCCAGTATGCCGTGTAAGAGATTTTAAATGTTTTATATATTTTGTATAGTTTCAGTATGCCATGTAAGAGTTTTAAAATGTTTTATATATTTTGTATAATTTTCATGGAATATTTCTTGAATATTGAATACTTTTACATTTTAAATTTTGAATACCCTGTCATAGTTTAAATATTTACACATTTTCCATAATTCTAATGGAATAACTTACAGCCTGTGTTTTTGTATGAAATTTCATTGTCACAAAAGAAAAGAAAAGATAGCCTCAATAAACTTGTTATTGTTGAAATTTTAAAATTGAGGTCACCTCATTCGTCCAATTCCCCAATGGACCTAGCATGTGGATATTCTTCCACTAGGAGGCCTCTCCTAGTTCAAGTGAACAAGTGAGCCGGTCATCAAGGTAAGTTGTAGTTCTTTTTGAAAAATTTTTTTTTTTTTGGATGTCAACTTAGAAAGTTTAAAATTTTGTCGTGACGTCATGGGTGATGAGCGGCTCACTGTCGGTAGTATATCGAGCTGGCTTATCATCGATTCTAATTCACCTCTCCTTTGGAACCAATAAGAATTAGAACCTCGTATTTTAGAGCACCAATAATATAAACCTTTTACTATTTTTGGATTGTGTGACATTGCATCACGTAATTGTTGAATATTACCATGAAAATCAGATTTTTAGCAAATATTCCTCCTCGTTTGATTGCATCGTGTCATTGAACAGTATTTAGTGCAAAAAATCGGAACCGTGGATCTTGAGCAAAACGGCGATCTTTGTATTCCATTAAAAATTGGAAATATTCTAATGGTGTTATTTTCATGTTATTAGGATGAGTATTATCATTCAATTCCGCAGAACCATAAGGAAATAATGCTGGAAAAGCCATAGTTATATATCCTTCACATGTAAATTCTTTGATAATGTTAGTATCTTTTGGCCAAGGTATGACATTATTTACATCAGATCGGATGCGGTCAACTTCTTGTAATTTAATATCATTGGGTATGACACTTTCATAAACATCATTACTTTCCTTTGAGTTATCATCCAACTCTGGTATTTCTACCATTGATATTTGATCTAAAATACTACCCTCTATGGGAAGCTGAGAAATACGATTGACATCAATTGATATATCTGCATAGTAAGGATTGTTGGTTTTCAAATAAGTTAGAGCAGTAATTATTTTATTTCGCCTAACATGGAAATCACGATGTTCATTCAAACCCTCTCGCCTCACACGATTGTACTCAATGTAGATGGTATTCAAGGTAAACAACAAATTATTTCATCAATATTCTGTCCAACATTGATTATATTTCCTTTATACGCAAACTGACCGGGCAAACCACGTGATTTGATCCTGTAGGCCCTATACACATATTACTGGTTGCACTTTAGCTATAAGTAACTGCTCAACGTAAGTAAGTCCTTGAAGTTCAATCGGTACCATTCTTGGATCCATCTTATTCACTGCCGTAAATTTATGAGGATGTTTTTTACATTGTTTACACGCATCAAAACTTTTACTTTGAATTACAGTCCTACCACAGTTGTTACATTCAAAACAATTTAAATTCTGTAACTCTTGTTCAAACTGAATTTGTAGATTGCGAAACTGAGAGTTATCTGCACTAACCTGATCAACATTAGACACATGACTGTTTTGATTTCGTGAACCACTATATTGTTGTTGACGATAAGTCTGACGACTATGAATACTTCCACCTCGGCGTCTTTTAGGCATGATTAATTATTTCAACATATTCTGGGTTGCACAAAAGCGAAAAGCAAAACGTACTCAAAGAAATAATTACAGCATTGTTGCAGTCGATACACCACATCTCAATGTGTAATCATGTGACTGCGTTTGGGTACACTGGTTCACCGTCGGACCGATTCGGCGCCGTTGATGTAAGTTTCAAACGGTTTTAATTTAGCGGAATTAAACGATTATTATTTAACTTTGGTTCGACCAATGTTTCCAAAAATTAAAATGTGTACCCCGGAATATGTACAGAATGTACATATAAAGTTTGGTGGAGATTGAATAAGTAGTTTCGGTCTTAATACACTATCGTTTTAAAGAGTTTTAATTTAGCGAAATTAAATGATTATTTAACTTAGAATTGACCAATCTTCACAAAAATGAAAATATGCACCCCTGAATATGTACAGAATGTACATGTAAAGTTTGGTGGAGATTGGATGAGTAATTTAGGAGGAGTATGCGTCAAAAAAAAGTGCAAAGTGGCGGATAGAGGGGCTTTGCTTCGCTTCGCCCCAAAAATGAGACTTTCAGAGATGTTTTCAGGAATGGTGGAGGCTCTGTGTTCAGAAGGAGCCTACATTGAAGGACTTTATTGCCTTGTATCTGTAAGGTGTGTGTGTGTGTGTGTGTGTGTGTGTGTTGAGAGAGAGAGAGAGAGAGTCTTGATACTTTTTTTATCACATCTTGTACCTTAATTCATGAGGGTGAGTATGCGTAAACCAAATAGCCTGAGATTGTATCTTTCTCAGATTGTAACTCCATACATGAGTGTCCAGCACATAGTTCACAAAGCTGTTACTATGAATTTACTACTTATTTCTCCAGTTGCTACTGTTATGAATTTACTGCAGTTGTTATTTCTGAATTTACTACAGTTGCTCCAGTTCCCCTTGATAAGATTATTCTTCAGTATTAAAAGAACCCAACAACTAAGTCTCTCTTTAAAGCAATTTTAGAAATGGTTTTCCGGAATTGCCTTCAGAGCTTAGTTCAAGATTTCTTACATTCAGTGTTTATTTAACTTTGGAGAACAAGAAATAGGTACAGTGGAAATCGGTTAACACGAAATGACGGGGACCAGTTATCTTTTTTGTGTAAACCGAATTTCGCGTTAAGCGAACAAAAAGTGAAACAAAATGAGGAAGTGAACAAATAGTGTACTGTAGATTATTTATTGTACTGTCTAGTAAAATGCAACAAATACAACCTTTTATTTATCCTCATGGTTTATTATTGTTAATTTTTCTTAAAATTATTATTAGTTGTTCTAAATTTAGTCCTATGATTTAGGTTTTCTTATAGACTACTGTATGTCTTTCAACTTTACCGTAGTTTTCGTGTTTATCTTTATTTAAAATAATCCGTTATTTTCTTTTGCACACAATTTTGCACGATTTTATTTTCAACAAATTGTTCTAATTTATCAACGTGTTCAAACATTTCACCTTCCGAGTTGGCTTCAAAATATCGACGAACACGGCTCAGCAACGAAAGCATATCGGTAGCGGTAGGAACATTTTCACTATCATTTTCCGTGTCAAGTTCGTCGTCACTATCATCACCTTCACAGTTGTCAACTTGCACTGTTTCCACGATATCGGTATCTGTTAATACGGGAGCCGTAGTTACGTTCTCGTCGACAGTCACGTACTCATTTAGAGAAATTGAAACATTTAATACAGATGACACATGATTAAACATTTCAGATAGTGTAGGATCAATTTCATTTTCTTCGGGTTGTTCAGTTTCTGAATTCAAAATGAATCGAGCATGAGCGAAACAATTTTGAATTGTTGTAGGCGTCACGAGGTTCCACGCTGTTCTTAACAAGTTACAAGCATCCAGAACATTTACACAGAAATCTTTTTTCCCCTCAATAGTGGCCAAGTATTTCCGCAGAAGTAACTTTCTGTACTGAAATTTTAAATTTTGAATAATACCTTGATCACAAGGTTGTAGGACAGTAGTCGTGTTTGGTGGTAGAAAAACAAGTTTAATTGCCATCAATTTTAGGTCACATGGGTGGGCAGGACAGTTGTCAATAATTAACACAATTTTCCTCTTCTGAGAAGTGAAATGTTTTTCTAACGAAACCAGCCATTCGGTAAAAATTTTAGATGTCATCCACGCTCGTTTGTGAGCTCTATATTCTACTGGCAACTTTCTAACATTTTTAAAACAGAGCGGCTTTAAACTTTTTCCTATAACAAGTAACGGAAGTTTTTCTGACCCATCAGCATTGCAAGCTACCATCACTGTCACTCTCTCTTTGGACTTTTTACCACCAGAGCACTGCTCCCCTTTGAATGAAAGTGTTTTATCGGGCATACAACGGAAAAATAGTCCTGTTTCATCAGCGTTGAAAATATCCTTACGTGGATAGTCTTTTAAAATTGCAGGCAGCGTAGATTGCAACCACGATGATGTCATTTCTTGTGACACCTGTCTTGATTCGCCACAGATGTTTTTAAAGGTTATGCCATTTCGTTTTTTAAACCTTTCTAGCCAGCCAGGATTTGCAGTGAAATTTAAGTTCATCTGTTCAGCAAAAACGTTTGCTTTCTCCATCAGTAGTGGTCCAGAAATAGGAGCATCTTGTGATCTTGCTTGCTTAAACCAAACAAGAAGAGCAGCCTCTAAGTTTTCGTGGTTTGCCTTACGGAAACGTTTTCTGCCTGGTTCAAACTTGCCCGACTCATACAGTTCTAAAGTTTTATCTCTATTTTTTATAATCGTGGATAACGTCGAGTTTGGTATACCGAATGTTTTACAGATTTGTTTTAGTTCGAATACCCTCATTAACAGCTTGGAGGAATTCAACTTTTTTTTCTAAAGAGAGGGCACTTTGTTTACGCACTTTCTTCTCCATTTTACTTCCTGACTGCAAAAACAAAATTTACGAAAGCGTAACTTCACTTAACACGTACACGTCACACGCTTAACGTCACTTAACTGGCTGTAAAAGACTAAGAAGTTTGTACAGTAAAAAAGTAAACAGTTAATCCTCACAACTGAGTAAATTTTTTACAATAAAATGTTATCGGTACCGTACCGCAAACTTTACCACCGCTGTACATGCACAGAATACAACTGAACTGAACTCACCACACCCTATAGAGTAGGTAGTTAATGTAAGCGATAACGGTTTATTTGCGGTCAATGAACAACACATTTGGTGCTGAAGGAGAGGCTATGGTTTCTCGTAAACAACGGTACACTGTATACAGTACGTACTGTAAATAGAACTTGGTATTGAAGACAAAACAAACTATGGTCACTACCTACTCTTTCTCTTTTAGAGATGAAGAATGGATTCCTTTACATCGAAAACAAGCTTTTGGGCGTACTTGTGTGGCTTTATTTTGTATGCAGTTACGTAAAAGTCAGCCAAAAAAAATTATTTTTAACAAAAATTTTTCGTGTTAACCGATATTTTTCAGGTAAACCTTTCGTGTTAACCGTACAAATAATACACTGTACATAACAAACGGCGATCGGTACCCGAGTGGTATTTCGTGTTAACCGATATTTTGTGGTAACCGTTTTCGCGTTAAACGATTTCCACTGTACTTGGAATAAAAAACAACTTCACAGGCGTGTTGTTGCGATGTAGATGTATTACAAAATGGCACCATTTTTGTATACATCTTTCTCATGTTAAATCTTCACTTCAGATTCTTCAGCTATTGTTGTGATTCTGATGATGAGGCTACAATTTGCATGCATAAATTGACTGAGCATTTATAATGCTTTAATTAGTACTGTTTATTACTTATTACCCTAACATTGTGTGGTGCAAGAAGAGGGTTTGGGGATTGAACCCTCTTATAGGGATTAAGATAAAAGGAAGTATCAAACATTTAAAAGTGTACCTGTAAAAATGTAGTGATATGCCTCTAAATAATTAAACTAATTAGTTTTGTGAGTTTGAATATTTTTATTGCAGTACACTACAGCTGTCGTGTGAGTTTGGAATTGCTTCCTGTAAACAATATTAGTTGTGTGGTGGTTGAGGAGTGGTTAAAATTTTTACCATAGTTTTTGAGGTTATGTTCACTTACCAAGTAGGAAAAGGTAGCCTTTAAGTGTTTATTCAGCTCGCAGAGTATCCAACTCAGTTTATGATATTTATAGTACACTAATTTATTTCATAGCAATTTAAAAGATGTCTATATTAAATATAAAAATGCTGTTTGAATCTTATACACATGTGCATATAGTTATACAGACTTACAATCTATGTGTAATGTTTAGCGTTTTATTACCATTTTGAAAACAAATCATCAATTAAAATCTCAAAATTTGTCTGTTATTCCGTATGTGTGTAAAACTAAGACTAGATGTGTGCCGTGGCTATATTAAAAGTAAACTCCTCGGCAAGTTTTCATTGTAATTCGGTGCGTTCGGTGCGTTATTGCCACATGTTAGGCTGCCCGCTAGCGATATCGAGATTTAGTCAGACGCCGTGACCTTGATCTGTGACATCATTTGGTTGGCCGTGCTGCCAGTGCTTTGACAACGAAATCTATTCAGCAGTGTTTTTGGGTTTTATAATTTTACGCAGCGATAACTCTCGTCTCTTTCTCTTTCAACATTGGTACAGTGTGGATCGTGGCGGCGTGCAGTTCTTAACATCTAATATGATTCATTAATCTTATAAAGAGCTTCAGGGTTCCCCGCATAGTCGGGAGGTGAAAGGGGTCGACGAGATGGGAACATTACATCTTTTCCCATCCGCAGAGCAGTGCGAAAGGATCCTCAGCGCCGTCATGCCACGCTAGACCATCATCCACACTCAGACTCGCCCGGCAGGAATCTCCTTCTATGTGTTCTCAGAGATCAGGTGGGAAGTTTCCTTTTTATTCATCACACACACAGTACTCTGCCAGTTACCATGTAACCCACACAAAAATTCAGTTCAATAAAATAGACTCATACCTCAGTTAAGATTGCCTGAACATGTTTTGTGCAGACATGCTAAATTGTGCTCATAGTGATGACTGTTATTATAAAAATTTTATAATTGTTCAGTATATTAATTGTTTATGATGTTGAGGGTTACAATTGTTACAATGTAGATATTTTCTGTTAATTCCTGCAAGAGGAAGCCAATTTGAAATTTACTTATAAAAAAATTAAACTTAAAAATTGCAATATCCAGACAGTGAAGTATTTGCATCTACCTGTTATATGACTTGTGATTTGTGCGTTCAACATGTTTCCAGTTCGAATGAGTCTAAATTGAAAGTCCTTTTGATTTTAATTGAAATTAATTGGTACTGTTTTAATTATAACTTTAAATACAAACAAATTTTTAATGTCTGCATAGCAATGATCACAGTTTGTGATCTTAAGGTTACTTGCCTTTTGTTTTATTAATCCAAGTGCTGGGGACAGATAGATGGAAGTAGGTGAACACATTTAAGTAATTATTTTCAAAATTTTAATCGTTATCTACGGATAATTGATTCTCATTATTATGTACTTGTAATAATTTAATTGCTGATTAATTGCTCAAGCAATGTAAATGAAAATCTTTTGTTCATTGAAAGTGAAATAATCTGTGTCTGGTTGTTATATATGTTGTAATTTAATTGTGAGAGATATTTTTGAGATGTTATTGTTGCAAGCCAACCACCATGGTGCTTATAAAAATGTTTATTTGATGTTCAGCTTAAAGGAAAATGAAGACGAAGAGGATTATAATTATAAAAGAAATTTGTCTCAAAATCAAGTGATGCATTAATAAAATTTTGTTGCTGTTAATCAAGTGTTTCTTTGCAAGACCTGTCACGATGGGCCCAGCGAATTTTATTTCCATCTAGACCATGCCTCTAGTTTTAAATATTAAGTAACGCAAAAAAAAACAAAAAAAAACGGTGTTTCAATGGTAGCAGAGCGTGGTTGTTTTTTTAGGCCCATGTGCAAATTGTGACAGGACTTGCAAGGTAGCGTGGGGAGTTTTGGTGGATTTTTGCAGGGTGAAATTTGCAGGGTACAGTAGTACAGTAAAAGAGGGTGTCAGCACAGACAGACATATGTTGAAAGAGAAAAGAGTTTGAAACAAGATTTTCTTGGTGTCATATGTTAATTGTTATAAAATGTTGATGTTGTATTTTGTGTGTTATATAATATATATGTTAGATTAAATGTGATATATTATGTTACGATACCAAAAGCAGCCCAATACAAGGGAAGGTATACCATAGAATATAAAGTAAAAAGCAGGTGGCTAAAGGTAGATAAAAGAAGAAGAATTAACAATTTTAAATAAATAGCACTAGAATGACTGTAACGTATACGAGACAAATGACTATGACCCAACCCAAGTGATTGGCCAAATGACAAATTATATGAAATAAACCCATGAAATAAAAAACTAAGAAAGGTAAATATAATTAAATGTACCATTGAATATAGAAAGTACAAACCAAAAGAAAATGTTGTAATATTAGCTAAGTAAGGATAGAATAATGATGAAATAAACAAATAATAACATACACAAACAATGATAGGATACAGAAAATTGTAATAACAAAAATGAAATATAATAGAGATAGACTAATAATAAGAATAAGAAGTCATAGACCAAAGTGAACCAAGAGTGCATGATATTGAATAGGGAGTGAATTACAAATAAACATTAAATAATAAACACTCTGTGATAAGGGTGATAACACCAATGTGGTTAATATAAAAAAACAAAAGAAAAGTGTATAACACTATTGACACTAACTACAGTGAAGCAGTACAAGTGCAGGTGTAACCCAAAATATAAATAAAAAACAACAAATATAAGCAAGAACTCATATAAAAGTGAGAGTGCGGGAGGAAAGTGATTAATTAAAAAATAAAACAAAATCTGTATAAAGACACCAAAATAAGTGAACAGTACTAGAGTGTAGTTGTGCAAAAGGACCAAAAACAGTAGTAGATAAAATATTATTATAATATTACATTATAAGAATTAGTAGTAGCATTACATTATATTATTATTCAGGATAAGAATCCGTTAATATTATCAAAGATATTCTTGTTAGCAGTTAGAATTAATAGATAAAGGGCTAGACCAAACTTTAAACCAATAATATGGTATAAAAGAAAAGTAGGCCTAAAAAAGAAACGAATGTTTAAATACTAAAATTATATATTAAAGGTTTGAAGATATTGTTATGGTGTTATAAAGAAACGCAGAGAAGATAATAGTAATATTATAGAAATGTGCAAATGTTATAATTGTTGAAATAGTCTTAAGAGTAAGTTGTATTATGTTGAGTGGTGATAAAGCCTAAGAAACAGTTCATGTTAAAGTTATAAATTTAGATATAAAAGGCATTAATATGTCGGAGAAGCTGTAATATTCATATACTAAGGAATGTAAATCCGTAATCAATGCAAACTAGCTAAAACAAAACCTGCCCAAAAGTGATATCTCGAAAACTAGATCCAGTTACGCTCAGCATTTAATGCTGTATAATCATAAGTACTCAGACTTCCACACAAACTTTAAACTGCTTCATAATTGTAAAAAGGGTGCATACATGAACGCTGTGGAGGAATATGAGATATATAGGGCTTCTAAGTTACAAACGGACCAGCTACTTAATGACAAAGTTTCGTTCCGATCGAATCTGCTGTACAACACGGCCATCGATATCGATGGGTCAGCGGGCAATGATAACGGTCGTATAAGACAAAGTGCAACAGTTGGTCGTTGGCGGCGAGACGATGCGCATCGGACTGTGCCGTGACTGTGTCGGTGTTTAATTATGTGTGGTGTTTTTGTGTTTGTGTATTTTAAATAGTTGACGGCCCCTTTTGGGTGAATTTGATGTTTTTATAGTTTTTTAAACCTGATGATGAGAATTTATTCTCGAAACGCGTTGTTTTAAGGAAAAAACTAAAGAAGTCACAAGACGGAAGTTAACAGGTAATTGCCTAATATTAATTCTAAATATTAAAACAAAACAATAAGAAACTAGTAAAAAGAGTAAACTTAAAGTTTAAACAATGTCAAAAGGATAGGCAATGTTAGGCCTAAAACTATGTGAACAAAAATTGTAAAATATAAACAAATAACAGTACACAGTGAGGGAAAAAGATGAGCAAACATAAAATACCAAACCAAGGAATAATACAAACTCAAAATAATTGCAAAAAACAACATAATAAACAAAATAAGTAAAAAGAACAAAAATAGCCAAATGTTAGAACAGCCCAGAGATAATAGAAACTAGTCATGTTTGATGTCTAATTAATCTACATCAGAAAAGCTATTCAATGATAATAATAAACATCCTATTGATAATAATACAAGGAAATTATCCTAATTAGAAAATATTTATTCATCTTGGGCAAGAACCCAAGCCATATATACCAATGAGTAGAAAATTCTTTCAGCCAATAGAAGTAGGAGACTGGCTACCATAACAACCAAACATTAATAGAAAAAATCGTTACAAACGTATAAAGAGTCCATTTTTAGCTTCAGAAGAGAGCGGATGACAAAATAGTCGCTCCATAAAAATTAGAAAATAAACCTACCAGATGAATTAAAACAAATAATACTAAATGGAAATGAAAAAAAAAACAAAATTATCAGAACCTATTAGCAAGATCCATCCAATTTAATTGAGAATTACAGAAAATAAAACCAATATAAGCTAATGAAATAAGAGAAGGAAGACCTGAACACCAGAATTTATGAAAATAATCTACCAAACATCAATGAAGTTGTAATGTATCATATTTAATTAATTTACTACACCCACGAGAATGATCACAACACTTCAAAATTAATGCACAATATCCAAAAGTTGGTTCAAACACTGATTGACTAATAAAACATGCAATAATCATTAGTAAAAGATTATTCAAATTAATTATTAACACTTTGGGAAATAAGAAAACATTTTTACACGATATCTAACTTAACGTATATTTGTAAATTGTACTCACTATTGTTTTAAATACTAAGAAAACTGTTGTAAAGAAGAATCATAATATTTAATTAACTTGATGTGAAGGATTGTACTTTCGAAAATCATTTTGTTATCTTTTTGTCGTAATCAAAAGAACTCTTTGACTTTGGCGACGAGAGATACGGTTGCATCAAGGGAAATAAATAAAAATTTTTTAATTGTTTTGAATTAAACAATTTGGCGCCTATAATCGGGAAAATAAAAACTACATGGAAACAGGTAAACAGGTATTGGCGAGGTCACAAGAACGGCGAGTATCGGGAAAACTACGAGGTTTCAGACATCGTAAAATACACACATGATAAATTGACGCAAACAACATGTGTTTGATAGAAGAGTAAGGGACGACAAAAACTAATTGTTATAATATATGTATTGGATGTAAACCCGAGCCAGCATGGAGCTATTGTTCAGTACGGGTCACACACACGTTTATATTTTTTTTATATATATATACTGGCTCACTTTCTTGTTGGAGTTGGTCATTACTTGTCCATTGATTTTCGGTCTAACGAAGGCACTGATTGATTGATGATTCCGGAGCTGCGGCAGCCCTATTGAGGATATTTTCTAGATAAAATATAAATCTGAATTGATTTCTTTTGTGGAGGATGCGGATATGGTCAGGCCATAAATCTGTTTGTGTGTTGTCATTTTTGCTGTAATGGATTTTTAAGCCATTTTGCCAAGGTTGCTTTAGCGAGAGTATGTATTTTATATATCAGCGATATTAATAATTTCATTGTTACAGAGTATGTTGTGTTGTGTTCGTTAACTGGTTAGTGTTGTGTTGTGTTTTCTTGTGTTGGGGAGGCTTGCTCTGATCGTTTGTACTACCCCTTTCCCTCTTGCAGCGTTAGGGGAATCCTGAGGCCACTTGAAGGAAGTCAAGTTTTTCCTCTTCTGTCATCTATTATTTGATGTGTAATATGTGGAATATAATTTTGTAATTCTGGCAGTGGCATGTTACCAGAAACTGCCCAACCCCCTGATGGCGTTGTCCAGAAACTTCCTGTAGTTGATGGACAAGATGAGGGTGAATTGTTACTTTTCTTGGGGATTGTCTTGCAGTTATCAGACTTCCCTGGGGTATCGAATGAGGCCCTTTTGGCTCTCATATATCCGTATTGCCGGGCTTCACTGGCTAAGCGGATTGCTAATACTCTACGCTGTGGCGGCAGTATTGATTCTCTCCATGGGGAGGTGTTGGAATCATTTATACCCAGCCGGTGACATGATCAATTACGCCTTAACCTTTTCTATCGGGTACAGGCAAACAGAGAAAGGTTGTATGATTTTGTTTACAGTATCCGGAATTCAGCCCGGATTTTAAGGTTAAGGTTGGCCGGGAATGATATTGTACAAGTAATTCTGGAGGGGGTGACTCCCCAGGAAAGATCCCGCTTGGTGTTCGCAGACCGTCCACATTGTTTTGCGAACTTGGAACGGTTATGCGTTATGTCCAGGAACATCCAAGCGAATGACGAATCCAGGGATCAAGTAGTTGCGCGTGACCCCAAGAACGGGGCTGATGAACGACGCACCGTTCTATCACAGGACAGTCCTGGGGTTTTGAATATTGATAAGTCTGGTAACGGGAGGGGTTATGATTCCCCTAAGGTGAAATGTTTTGGTTGTGGTAGGCCGGGCCATATTAGAAGATTCTGTTTCGGGGTCAGGTCGAGTCCAACATCCTCCCCCAAGGCGTCTAAGGCAATTACTAAGGAACTGGACAACAAGGAGAAGATAAGTCGGAGGTCTTCTCCTCCCCGTCGCGGGTCTTCAAAAGTACGCGCTTCCAGGCTGGCGGTCCCCATTCTTCAGGCACCAAGGTCTTCCAGACCATCTCTAAGGCCACTTCTGTATGCCCCTTCTTGCTGTTGGATTTGAAAAGGAGTCAACTCAGAGCATTAGTTGACTCCGGATCAGCAAGATCCATCATTTCATCAAGAGTGTGCGAGGATCTTGAAAACCAGGGTTTGATCAAAGGGTCTGATCAGTCTTCAGTAGTGTGCTGGATGGCATCCCGGGAAATTCTGCCCATCTCCAGGGTAGTTTCATTTAAATTTAAGATCGAGGGATTTTCTTGGGTGTGGAGCTTTTTGGTTTCTCCGGCTCTGGGAGTCGACTGTATTGTAGGTGCTGATTTCATCTCCAAGAGTGGTCTCGTGCTAGACATTAATGGGCACCAGTGCTACTTTAAGTTCAATCGGGGAGTTGTGATTCCTTTCCTTGGATATCAGGGAACCAGGGAAGATATCCAAGAGTTAGAGTGCCCCGATACATCTAGAGACCATCTCACTCAGTCCCAGCAGTCCGCCCTATATCAACTGTGAGAGAAGTTCCCTACTGTGTTAACTCCTACCCTTGAGCTCACACATCTTTTGGAGTACAAAATCCGACTAACGGACTCCAAGGTAGTACGCTCACACCCATACAAGTTTGCTCCTCCAAAAATCACCGTTCTGAGGGAGAAGGTTCAAGAATTGTTAGAGCAAGGGGTGATTGAACCTTCTAATTCCAGCTATGCCAGTCCAGCGTTCCTGGTACCCAAGCCTGGAGGTAAACACCGCATGGTAATAGACTATCGCAAATTAAATGCCAACATTGAGGTGGATTCTGTTCCCCTCCCGGATCTGCACTCGGCGTTTGACTGGTTCAGTGAGGCAAGGTATTTTACCATCATTGACCTCAACTCTGCATATCACCAGATTTCGTTGTCAAAAGAAAGTAGGCCCTACACGGCATTCTGTGTTCCGTGGAACCTATATCAATATACGAGGGTTCCCATGGGTTTGGCGGTAGGGGCTCAAACTCTCAAACGTCTACTTGACACCGTGTTTCACGATGTCAAGTTCAAGTTCATTTTTAATTATCTTGATGACTTGCTGGTGTATATCAAGAGTTATGAGGAACATTTGGGTCATCTAAATGAGGTGATGTGCAGGTTGAGGAGTGCCAGCCTCACTGTTAATCCGGAGAAGGTGAAGTTCGCTCAGACCCAAATTTCATTTTTGGGGCATCTAATTTCACATAGGGGTGTCACAGTGGACCCCAAGAGAACACAGGGCATCAGAGATTTCCCCCTACCTAGGGATGCTAAGGGCTTCGCAAGATTTGTGGGGATGGTGAATTTTTACCGTTGTTTCATCCCCAATGCGGCAGAAATCGCAGCCCCATTGAATGAATTGAGGATAAAGGGGGCTAAATTTTTATGGGGGGAGAAATAGCGGAAGGCCTTTGATGCTCTTAAAGAGGTGATTATGTCTCCTCCGGTACTAAGGATGCCAGATTTTTCAAATAAATTTGTGCTACAGACGGACACGAGTTCGGTTGCGCTCGGGGCGGTTCAGTCCCAAGTCGTTGATGGTGCTAGGGAGCCAGTGGCTTTCATCTCCAGGACCTTGACCCAACAAGAAAAGAAGTCATCCGTTTATGAAATAGAGTGTTTGGCAGTGGTATACGCTCTAGATAAGTTCAGGCGTTTCTTGGAACATACTGAGTTCCTACTCGAGACCGATAATCAGGCTCTCTCTTGGCTTCTTGCTCATCCCCGGCAACTGGGTAAAATTGGAAGATGGGTGGTCAAAATTTCATCGTTCAAATTTAAGGTGCAACACATTAGGGGAACACAAAATGTGGTTGCGGACGCCTTGTGCCGCATGTTTTCCCATCCCAGTGAAGTTCAACCTGAGCAACCCTGTTCTTTATTATTAGACTTCCCACTAGCCTTTACTGATGTGCTACCCCATCAGTTTGATGATGAAGAGTTGGGTCCAATCATCCATAATTTAAAGGAGGGTAACGTGCAGGTCCCGTATTTCTTGTCCAAGGGCGTCCTCTGTTGTAAGGAGAGAAAAGGACGTGTCCGTAAGATTGTGCTGCCTAGCAAGTTAGTGCCCATGGTCTTCAGTTATTACCATAATTCCCCAGTAGGAGGACATAAGGGGATTTCAAAGACCATCTCCAGTATTAGAAAGCATTTCATCTGGAAGGGCATGGATAGGGACATTGCTACGAGAGTGAAGGCATGTCATCTCTGTGGCTTGAGTAAGCCTGCCCAAAACTCGAAGCTAGGTTTGTTGTCATCGGACGGGGCGAGCAGACCAATGGAGAAGTTATTCATCGACTACGTGGGACCTTTCCCACGTAGCAAGTCAGGTAACTCTTACCTGCTGATTTGTGTGGATGCTTTTTCTAAGTTTGTCTGGCTATTGCCCTTACGGCAGGCAAACGCTCGATTAACCATTCTCGCGCTACAGAACCATGTATTTCAGCATTTCGGACTTCCGGCCATCATTGTCTTTGACAATGGTCCACAATTCATTTCTGGCGAATTCCGGCGAATGTGTTTCGCCAATGGCATCCAGCATGTAACCACTTCCCCTTACTACCCTCAGCTGTCCCACGCGGAGAGATTCAACAGGAATCTTAGATCGGCTGTCATTGCATACCATGCAGAGCAACAGAATTGTTGGGACCAGAATCTTAAGTGGTTACAGTTAGCGTTCAATACGGCCCTCCATGAGAGTCATAAGGCTGTTCCCTTTGAGGTGATGTTCGGATTCTTGCCCACACTTCCATTGGCTAACTTGTGGAAAATAGACGATCTTCTGCCAAATAATCCCGACATTAGAACGGCAGACAGGTGGAAAGAGGCCCGGAAGAATTTGCTTCATGCGCACGAGCGCGTACATAGTCATTATAATCAGGGGCGAACTCCTAACCACTTCAAGGGTGGGGATTTGGTCTACTGCCAAAGCCACCTGATCAGCTCAGCTGTGGACAAAAGACCAGCCAAACTTTGTTATCGTTGGTCCGATCCATACCGCATTCTACGGTTTGTGTTGCCGGTCACTGTGAAGTTGAGTGAGCCCGACAAGGATGTCGAAAGGTTGACCACTCTCATATCCAAGTTAAAGTTTTGCCATAAGGGCATGGGTATGTGAGTGGTGGTGAAAGGGTTGTGTTGTTGGTGTCGATTTGGCTCTTGGGGTCTCAGTTTGTAAGTTTGGGAGGTCAGAGCTTTAGCGATCGATCGCGATTCTTGTCTTTCTTCTTTTCTCCTTCTGTCTCTTGTTGCTGTGTGCTGGCCCTGGCCAGGTCAGCATACAGCACCACATACCACACCGCTACACTCACACACACACACACACACTCTCCAATTCTTCCTTCCTCTTCTTTCCTTTCCTCTCTGAGCCTCTGTCCTCCTGAGAGCGATATTGTCCTGAGACTTACCCAAGGGAGCCAGGAGGACTGTAGTAGTCCTGAGGAAGCAGTCATGTGGACTGTGAATGGTGAGATTTGAGTTTTTGGGGCAAAAAGTTGCCATTTTGGGGTGAGGGTGTGCTGTGGCTATATTAAAAGTAAGCTCCACGGCAAGTTTTCATTGTAATTCGGTGTGTTATCACCGCATGTTAGACTGCCCGCTAGCGATATTGAGATTTAAGTCAGCCACCGTGACCTTGATCTGTGACGTCATTTGGTTGGCCGTGCTGCCAGTGCTTTGACAACGAAATCTATTCAGCAGTGTTTTTGGGTTTTATAATTTTACTCAGCGATAACTCTCGTCTCTTTCTCTTTCAACATTGGTACAGTGCGGATCGTGGCGGCATGCAGTTCTTAACATCTAATATGATTCATTAATCTTATAAAGAGCTTCAGGGTTCCCCGCATAATCGGGAGGTGAAAGGGGTCGACGAGATGGAACATTACATCGTTTCCCATCCGCAGAGCAGTGTGAAAGGATCCCCAGCGCCGTCATGCCAAGCCAGACCATCATCCACACTCAGACTCGCACGGCAGGAATCTCCTTCTATGTGTTCTCAGAGATCAGGTGGGAAGTTTCCTTTTTATTCATCACACGCTCAGTACTCCGCCAGTTACCATGTAACCCACACAAAAATTCAGTTCAATAAACTCAATAGAACAATCAGTTCAATAGACTCATACCTCAGAATTAAGATTGTCTGAACATGTTTTGTGCAGACATGCTAAATTGTGCTCATAGTGATGACTGTTATTATAAAAATGTTATAATTGTTTAGTATATTAATTGTTTATGATGTTGAGGGTTACAGTTGTTACAATGTAGATATTTTCTGTTAGTTCCTGCAAGAGGAAGCCAATTTGAAATTTACTTATAAAAAAATTAAACTTAAAAATTGCAATATCTAGACAGTGAAGTACTTGCATCTACCTGTCATATGACTTGTGATTTTGTGCGTTCAACATGTTTTCAGTTCGAATGAGTCTAAATTGAAACTCCTTTTGATTTTAATTGAAATTAAT
The DNA here is from genome assembly GCA_034769895.1 of Magicicada septendecula. Taxonomy (NCBI): domain Eukaryota; kingdom Metazoa; phylum Arthropoda; class Insecta; order Hemiptera; family Cicadidae; genus Magicicada; species Magicicada septendecula. The sequence goes on along the minus strand of CM068368.1, from coordinate 743,985,075 downwards.
TGGAACTGCTTTAATTATAACTTTAAATACAAACAAATTTCTAATGTCTGCATAGCAGTGATCACAGTGTGTGATCTTAAGGTTACTTGTCTTTCGTTTTATTAATCCAAGTGCTGGGGACAGATAGATGGAAGTAGTTGAACACATTTAAGTAATTATTTTCAAAATTTTAATCATTGTCTATGGATAATTGATTCTCACTATTATGTACTTGTAATAATTTAATTGCTCAAGCAATGTAAATGAAAATCTTTTGTTCATTGAAAGTGAAATAATCTGTGTCTGGTTGTTATATATGTTGTAATTTAATTGTGAGAGATATTTTTGAGATGTTATTGTTGCAAGCCAACCACCATGGTGCTTATAAAATTTTTTAATTGATGTTCAGCTTAAAGGAAAATCAAGACGAAGAGAATTATAATTGTAAAAGAAATTTGTCTCAATCAAGTGATGCATTAATAAAATTTTGTTGCTGTTAATCAAGTGTTTCTTTGCAATACCTGTCACAATGGGCCCAGCGCATTTTATTTCCATCTAGACCACGCGTCTAGTTTTAAATATTAAGTAACGCCCTCCCAATAAAAAAAAATTGAGAAAAAAAAGTAAAATTTTTGGGGTGGCGTTTCAGATGTGGTGTTCAGGTTGCCATTTACAAGCATTACATCTACTGGTGAACCAATTTCTTAGCTAACTTCAAGAAAATTTGTAGCCAACCACGCATTTACACACTCCACAGCACAATTTTGAAATGTTTATTTTCAGGACCTATAGTACTAAACATTTTATGAAACTCTTTTAAGTGACCTTTGTGGCAGAATACACAGACTGATTTAATTCCATTTGGTGCTGATATTCACAGACTCGAATTAAGGCAAAACTCAAAGAAAATTCATACAAAACATTTAACAGGTATTGTTTATTTTATTTATATGGTAAGATATCGTTTTTATTGCTTCATGCTGTTAAATTTTTAGATATCTATTAATGTGACCCTTAAGTTTCAACAATTACTGTGCTGATTACATCCCCCCCAAAAAGCAATTAATAATTCTTTTGTTTTAAATTTTTTGAGGTTTATTTACAAATACCTAAAATCCATCACCAGAACCCCCCTCCCTGCAGGATATCCTGGCTGCACCCGTGTAATATGAAATCAACAGTGACAATTTCTCTTCTTCGATCAGAAAAAAATTTTTCTTACTTGTAAACTAATGTATTCTACATACCATTAGAATAATAGGAACTACATAACTACATACCATGTCTAGTTTAATAGGAATTTTAATGCATGTCACTGTTGTAACTGAAGTGACGAAATTGATGTGACAGGCATGCAGAAACAGAAGCAAAACTGTGCTGGTCAATATGAACAATACTACAAGATAGTGGTTTTGCTGTTATAACAGTACTATGGCATTACTGTACGATTACATTGCCTCAATCCTATGTGATTACACTTTGAGCAGATTTTACTATTCCATGTTCATATTACTGTTGATATTTTTGTATTGCTATTGAAAATTGTGTAATAATTGCATATATTGTGAGCAGACTGCTTATTTTACATAGTTACTTTTCTAAAATTTAAATTCTCATCATAAATTTGATGTTATTTCAAAATGTGGAATTTCTCACTTTTTAAAGTAATACTTTTACCAAGATTCACTAGGAAACAGTATTTTAGTTTACCAACTGAAGCTGTAGGTCTCTGTAATAAGAAAATAATAATAGGTCCTTTTTCATTCCCGAATTTGTTTAGGATTTAGATAGGGTAAGCTGCCTCATTGACCCGTTTGGCATATAAAGAAGATAGTGTGGCCCAGTGGCATCACTAGGGGGGAATCAGGGGACCCTGTCTAGAGCTATTAAAAATTCCATTGAAATTTGATAATCACTTAATGTAGACCTATTACTAAGCCAGTTATGTGTGTGTTAACTTAGGGGTTATAAAGAATTGTAGAAATAAAAGGAATTGCAATATTTGTAAATTAATTAAATAAGTTAGTGTTTTCTTAAAAAAGACAGTTACTCAACAGCAGGTAAATAATATATGATAGTTGAATTGTCCATGATATCTGGGCTGTTTGGCCGTGGTCCATGGTTTATAACAAAACCAAACGTCTGATATTTTTTAAAACTTCCTCCCCGTAGAGGCGTCGTAAATTATTCCTCAGGCTTTCACGGCCGGTGTCAGATGAATTGTTCATGATATCCGGGCTGTTTGGCCGTGGTCCATGGTTTATAACAAAACCAAACGTCTGATATTTTTTAAAACTTCCTCCCCGTAGAGGCGTCATAAATTATTCCTCAGGTTTTCACGGCCGGTGTCAGATGAATTGTTCATGATATCCGGGCTGTTTGGCCGTGGTCCATCGTTTATAACAAAACCAAACGTCTGATATTTTTTAAAACTTCCTCCCCGTAGAGGCGTCGTAAATTATTCCTCAGGCTTTCACGGCCGGTTGAAAGCCTGAGGAATAATTTACGACGCCTCTACGGGGAGGAAGTTTTAAAAAATATCAGACGTTTGGTTTTGTTATAAACCATGGACCACGGCCAAACAGCCCGGATATCATGAACAATTCATCTGACACCGGCCGTGAAAGCCTGAGGAATATATGATAGTATTTGCAGTAAAATCCTTATATTTAATCCTTATATCCTTTGAATTTCTCTGATAAAAAATGCCCCCCCCTCCATCACCAGGAGCCCAATGCTTCTGCTGCCCATTATTACTCCAGGGTATTATTCTGAGTACTCATTCCCAGAGGCTAAGTCAAGCTTTATTGCATATAGATTACGTAGAACAGCATTCAGAAAATAAATCGATTGGATAGAACCATATAACAAAACTGGTGTACTAACCTAAAGTGTTTTTGTTAGTAAATTTAATTCGTAGTAAAATTAATTTATTTAGTAAACTTAATTAAACATTTACATCAGCATGTGGTAGTATTTGCTGCAACAAGTTTTTATTATGCAAAATATAGTAAACATCGGTATAGTAAGGCTAAGTCATCTTGGTTTTGTTTAGTAGAACGTTGTCATGTTAATACTGGGAATCCATAATTTCCATGTAAGGTAAGAGGTCAGTTCATTTTAAAACATGAAATAGTCAATGAAAAACAAGAAAGTCTAAAACACGTATTATCCGTGTACTTTGAACGTGCATTGTGGCTCACATTGTGTATTGAAGAGGAAGGTTGAAGACCAAAAAGCAGGGAGAGCATCTGCCAACCAGCTTACAGACTGTTAAACTAAGCAAGGTATTTTGAATATGTGTGCATGAATTTATCTGTATATGAGTTGAACTTCACACACACTTAGTTTATTTTAGTTTCTTGTTGGCAGTCTGTGGACCATTGTTTTTCTTTAGTCAGCATTTTAATTATGTTTGCAGGAGTCCTTTTAGGGTAGGAGCCCAAAAACCCTAAGTTTAATTAGGTGTAATATAGGTTTAATTAAAACCCTAATGAATGATCTGCCAACAAAACTGAAACATGTGGCAGAAGAAAAACAATGGATCATAGCGTATCAGCCAGAAACTGAACAAAGTGATGACTGCTGGTAGGGGTGAGTGAAGCTGAATCATTATACCAGACATAAGTTTGGTAGTTGCATGGATACAGTGTGTAACGATACCGGGGGACCCAAGTTCGATTCCCGGTACTGAATCACAATTGTATAGTTATTATTGGTTCTGTTCTTATATTTTTGTTAATAATAATGATATTGTTTGTTAATAATTATTATATTGTTTTGTAATAATGATAATGGATATAAAATGTTAAATATAAATAATTATATATGTATAACTGAATGTATGAAAACAGAATTTGTATGAGTGATGTAATGGAAAAATGGTGGCGTTGTCAAGGAGACTGTTTTTGAGGAGTGAAGATGATGTATTGTTAATTTTGGATCTGTAGAAGAAAAGATGAAATAAAAATTGTTCTTTTGATATCTAAAGTAAAATAGATGGAAATAAAAATTGGTACAACAAAAACTTAGAAGATATTGATTATATTATAACATTAAAAAAAATGTTCAACTAAGAATAAATAATAAATAGACCTCCGAAGAGAAATAATGAAACGCTACAACGTATAAATTGGTGCTCAGCGGTGTAGATTATAATCTTAAAATTTGTGCAGAAAATATGAAAATAACACACAAATTTAAAAAATAACAACGGTTGCTAAGAAAAAAAATATACTAAAAATATATATAAAAAAAAAAGATACATATTGATGCTGATTTGAACAAGAGGCAAGAAGTCCTGAAGGAACGTGAACTGGAAGTCGTCGGAGGATTTTTTCGGAACTAAGAAGGAAGAATCCAGGCCGAGACGAGACAGTCCTTGCAGTTCGAGTTGAAGGCAACTTATGTACAAGAAGCTCCTGAAGGCGGATCATCAAGGTGTTTGGGTGAGTCCGGCAGATTTTTTTTGTTTTGTTTCTTGCTGTTGATGTTGTCTGGTGTTCGTGTGGTATACTGTCTTTTTAGTAAAATATCTCATTAAAATGGCATTTATTCAACGGTACCCAAAAGTTGTATTGCACGAAGTTGCGATCGATCTAGATCTTGAAATTCGTGAAGGAATGAGTAAGAAGGATTATACTCGTCTAATTCAATTGTATGAAGATTACGATGAAGAATTAATCAAATATCTGTTACAGAAACAGAAATTGTTAGACGTGAAACAGTAGCAGCTGAAGCTGTGAAGGAAGAAAAAAGATTAGAAAGAGAGTTTGAGTTAGAGAAATTGAGGATTCAACAGACTTCTAATACTGAAGGTGAAGTTAGAAAAATTGTAGAACCAAAATTGTATAATATAAAAGATGTTGTAGGTATATTTGATGAAAAAGAGGAAGATGTGTCAATTTTCCTTCGAAGATTTGAACGTGCTATGGTACATTCAAAAATACCTCTTGAAGATTGGGTTATTGTTTTAACTAGTGTTGCACCAATAGTAATCAAAGAACTCATTCATCGAGAACCAATAGAGTTAGCAGAAAATTATGATTATGTAAAAGAATTATTTATGAGAAAATATCAGTTAAACCCTGAAAAACTCAGACAAAAATTCTTTAATATTAGATGCTTACCGAACCAGACTTGGGCAGATTTTGTATATCAATTGACCATATATTTTGAAGGATGGACTGAATGAATGAAGGCAGTTGATGTCAAAAGCTTGAAAAATTTAATGATTTTAAATCAGTTAAAATATCGGGTTCCTACCCAAATAAAAAAACAGCTGAGTCAAGATTGGTTAAATTTAAGTACACCTTTGGAGTTACAGAGACAACTAGAGAAAAATGACGATTTGAGGACTTGTCTTAACCAAAAAATAAGTTTGGATTATATTAAGATAGAGTCGAATCCGAAAAATGTTCTGAAGGTGCAACCTAAATCTAATGTTCCAGACAAGGAATTTAAAAAAAGGGAAGATTCAAAGATAAGTGAATTTAAACCTGAATTTGAAAAACGGAAAGAGATGCGATGTTATTTATGTAATTCATTGGATCATTTGAGGAATAGATGTCCTAAAAGTTTATCTAGTAATGAACCCTCAAATGTAGCAGGAATAGTTGAAGAGGTCTCTAGTTTTATGAAAGAGATTAAAGAGGATTTGAAAGTTGGAGGCATTTCTCAATCTGATTTAGAAAAGCAAGTAATGCCATTCAAGTGTCAAGGGAAAGTTAACGGTAGACAAGTTCAAATACATCGGGACACAGGTGCTGATATTGATGTGGTGCATCAAAATTATGTATCCGTTGAACATTACACGGGCGAACATAGATGGCTTAACACCCCATTATTTCCAGAACCCTTCTGTTGCCAAATAGTAGATGTCACTTTGGAAATTCCTGGAAAGGTAATACTTGCTCAGGCTGCAGTCACAGCTAGTCCAGCTTATGAAGGAATTTATTTGATGGGGAATGAAACGGCGCAGAGTTTACAAAACACAAATGCACATTTGTTAGAATTTGTGAATGCCGTAAACATAAAGTCTATGTTAGTTAGGCAAGACATAGAAGTAAAAGAGCAAGCAGAACAAGAAAAAATTCAAAATGATCAGCTATCAACCATTGAGACTGAAACAAAGAGGAAGATAGACTCCTTGAAGAAAATGACAGTCATCAACAGGGTGAAATGTTGTCCCTACTGAATACGGCACATGAACAATTCATGGCTGCTCAAAATTCTGATTCCAAATTGTTAGAGATGATCCAAGAAGTACAATCTAGACCCGAAGAAACAAATTATGACTTAGAAAATGGAATATTGTATTATAAAACGAATAAATATGAGGATAACTATAGTAAAAAAATTGTTGTGCCTCAAATGTATCGTGAGCAGTTGATGATGGCATGTCACGATACGGCCTCCGCACATTTGGGAGTTACCAAAACCCGAAAACGACTTAGTAAGTACTTCTATTGGCCAGGATGGGCAAAAGATATATCGGAGTTTGTTCAGACGTGTCTCCCTTGCTAGCAGGAAAAGGGGGAGAGAAAAAGAAAGCTCCACTAGTCTTGGTACCACAAATTGAAGAAATATTTTTTCGAATCAACATTGACACTTGTGGGCCTATGATTGAAACGTTTAGAGGGAATAAATATATTCTCACGGCCGTTTGCATGGCTTCTAGATATCCAGAAGCCATTGCATTGCCAGACATAAAGTTACCGACTATAATATGTGCCTTAACAGAAATATTTAGTAGAACAGGATTTCCAAAAGAAATTCAAAGCAATTTAGGAACCTCGTTCACTAGTCAACTTACTAGCGAATTTCTGGAATGATTGGGAATTTCAGTGATCCACAGCTCTGTTAGTCATCCTTAAACAAATCCGGTTGAACGACTTCACAGAACTTTACAAAAATTATTAAGATCGATGTGTGAAGAACAGTGTGAAGAATGGGATGAATGTTTACCAGCTGCGATGTTTGCTATTCGAACAGCAGTGCATGAAGGAACTGGATACTCACCAGCAGAACTGGTATATGGGCGGAATTTAAGAGACCATTTGACGCTAATCTATGAAAACTGGAATGGAAAGATTGCAGAAAGTTCATCTGTAGTGGAATATGTAGGCAAGTTAATTAACAAATTGCAGAAGACTAAGGAACTAGCCCTTCAGAATCTTGAGACAGAATTACACCGTCGCAAAACATATTATGACAAAAAGGCTAAAAATCCATAAATTCGAAAAAGGAGATAAAGTACTTGTTTTAATACCTTCTCGGGCACATAAGTTAGCAGTTCAGTGGTCGGGACCAGCTGAGATTGTGAAGAAAATATCAGATACGAATTATATTATATATAGACCCGAGAAGGAAAATCAAAACAAAGTATATCATGTCAATATGTTAAAGCCTTTTTTCAAAAGACAAAAACTGGTCGCTGCCATCATACAAAACCCTGAAAATACTGAATACGATGAAGAAATATTAGTCCTGTAGGACGTGTTTCTAATAAAGATTTGGTTAAGGATGCAATAGGGACTAATTTAACATCCGAACAGATTCAGCAACTTAGAATGGTAATTGAGGAGTATAAAGAAATATTCACTCCTGAACCCGGATTAGTCACATCAGTTACTCATAACATTGAGCTGACTAATGATACCCCTTTTTTAATTAAACCATATCGGTTGTCACCTCGACAGACAAAGATCTTAGAAGATGCAGTTAAAGATATGCTAGAGCGCGGAATAGTGGAAGAATGTACTTCTGATTACACGTCATCTATGATACTAATAGAAGTCCCAAGCCGAGACCCACGGCCATGTATAGATTATCGGAAATTGAACCTGATCACTAAAACAATTTATTATCCACTCCCGAATATTGATTCAAATGTTGAAACTGTGGCGAAAGCAAATTTTATAACTGTACTTGACCTTTCAAAGGGATACTGGCAAATTTCCATGACAAAACAAGCCCAATGATATGCTGCATTTGTTACTCCATTTGGTATGTATCAACTGAAACGTATGCCTTTTGGGTTTAAAAATGCGCCTTTCACATTTTGCAAACTAATTAGAGAACTAACATCAGGAATACACAAATTTGTGGAAACATATTTTGACGATATAGCAGTGTTTTCATCTTTTTGGGAAGCTCACCTGACACATTTAAAAAAAGTATTTGAGACTTTAAAAAAAGCCGGACTAACAGTCAAACCCACTAAATGTCAGTTTGCAAAAGCCACTGTTAAATATTTGGGACATTTAGATGGACAGGGTTATCGGACACCAGCCGAAGCAAAAATAAAGGCTATTATATCCAATACCAAAAACAAAAACTGAAGTTCGATCATTCCTGGGCCTAATTGGATATTATCAAAAATATCTCAAAGATTTTTCTACTATTGCTGTTCCTCTGAGTGATCTGACGAAAGGAAAAGAAAAAAATCACCAATTCAATGGAATGAGAAATGTGAGACGGCGTTTAAAATCTTAAAGAAAATGATCGCTTCTGAACCAGTATTAAAGGCGCCTGAGTACGAAAAACCATTTATGCTTCAAGTTGATGCATCCGACGTCGGAATTGGCGTAGTATTGAGTCAGACCGATAAAGACGGATATGAACATCCAGTTATTTTTTTAAGTAGAAAACTGAAAGGGCCAGAAATAAATTATGCGACGACCGAAAAGGGAATGCGCTGGCATCGTCTGGGCCGTTCTTAAACTCCGTCAATATTTAGATGGGGGACTGACTTTTACTATTGTAACAGACCACAATCCTCTGATTTATTTAAAAACTATGGGATCTGCAAATGCCCGATTAATGAGATGGGCACTTGCCTTACAACCATTTGATTTTGTCATTACTCATAAGGCCGGGAAATATCACAAAAATGCTGATAGTTTAAGTAGGGCCATGTGCCAAAAAGGTGATGTGGACATACAGACAACAGCACGGCCTGAATTTGCCGGAGTTACCTAAGCAATATTGTCATTCAATTTTCACCCTCCTTGTTGGAAGCCAAAAATTGAATAGACTTAGGCGGGGAGGGATTGTAACGATACTGGGGGACCCGAGTTCAATTCCCGGTACCGAATCACAATTGTATAGTTATTATTGGTTCTGTTCTTATATTTTTGTTAATAATAATGATATTGTTTGTTAATAATTATTATATTGTTTTGTAATAATGATAATTGATATAAAATGTTAAATATAAATAATTATATATGTATAACTGAATGTATGAAAACAGAATTTGTATGAGTGATGTAATGGAAAAATTGTGGCGTTGTCAAGGAGACTGTTTTTGAGGAGTGAAGATGATGTATTGTTAATTTTGGATCTGTAGAAGAAAAGATGAAATAAAAATTGTTCTTTTGATATCTAAAGTAAAATAGATGGAAATAAAAATTGGTACAACAAAAACTTAGAAGATATTGATTATATTATAACATTAAAAAAAATGTTCAACTAAGAATAAATAATAAATAGACCTCCGAAGAGAAATAATGAAACGCTACAAGTGTCTCTCCCCTTCTCAGTCTCTTACATGGTGGGTCCCCTATGTATTACAAATGACAGAATTTTTGTTTACAAAAAGTCTCAGAATTTGTTATCTGTACTTCCAAACCAAGTGACTGATAGTTCTAAAAAAAAAATTGAGACAGTACCATACAGATTAAAATTGCAAGGAACTAACAAAATGTATAAAGCTGTGATCACTTTCTAAGTGACCCCCTCCTGTCCTGTGTAGTAATGTCTGTGAGATGATTTGGCATCACAGCAGTGACTAGACCAATGCAGATAAAGCTATCAGTAACAAGAAGCTACCAATAATTTCCAGTATTCGCCCCTTGAACATGCACGCATATAAAAAGATTTACATATTTATATGTTTTCTTTTGTAAAGAAGTGTAAAATAGATGGTTTAAATAATGCAGTATAAAACAGTTACAAAATATGTGTTTTAATAAAATTCAAAATACATTACACATATTAGCAGTATAAAAACAAATGCAGATTTCACTCAAATAGACATTTTGTGTCCTCAGTAAAAGAAATGTTTTTAAACACTTTTAAAACTATTAATTACAACAGGGTCTGTGTTTATTAAAACCTTTACTATTGCTTTTCCCAGAGTCATTAACAATAATTGAATCTTTCTTTGTTTCATTATTTTGTACATTAATTGCATGCTCCACCAAAAATTCCATCGCATCATCTGAAACATTAAGAGGAAACTTTTTAGGTAATGTATAGTAACAATAATAATCTATGTACTATTATCATCTTTTATTTCATTATTATGAGTTCTGAAAATTATACCGCATTTACAAACATCTGACATATATTATTGCAATATTACACGTTGTCTGGTTCAGTGTGCTATTTAATTCAGATTAAGTATCATCACTATTGTGTTTTTGTGCCTAGGATTTTTCAGTATTCAATGTCAATGATAAACTGCTGTCTGTATTTATTTATAATCAAGTGTGGAGTGTAACTTCCAATAATGATTCAATTTTCATTGTAATCACTTTGTAATGATCAAAATATTTTTCAAACTACTTGATCGCAAAATCTGATAAAATCATAAGTTCTTTTCATATAGCGTAAGAGTCATTACAAATTTACCATCCTCAGAGAACAAAATAAAAAATATCTATAAGATATTCCAAATTTATATTCTTGAAGTCTGTTTTTGGTTTAATCAATTTTATTGGATCTCAGCAGCTGAGTGAATGACTCAGTTGCAGCTACTCAAGATGACTCAATATCTGAGATCATAATATGACTGTCTGCTCGTAACTTGATAGATAAGGTTAGCGAAAGTTATATCATGCCCATTTCTGTTGAGGCAGATGTGTTGTCTTTCTATGTGGCACAAAAATCCACTCTTTCTGTTTGATCTGACAGTATGTCAACGTAAAATATTATTTAAAATTTGAGCTCCAACACGACTGTCTGCTTTGAAAGTTGTTGACTGTATCTAATCTGTATGGAAAGAAACAGACTATTTTCAGCAGTCTACACAAAAAACTGGCGAATTATATAGCAGTACAGCTGATCCATATGAGACTACTAATCTCCCTGTCAATAATACAAGAAATAGTTCTGAATAGAAAACATGTGGTCTGCCAGTTAGATGTTTTTTTATTATGTACTAAGCACTAAAAATTAACTGTTTTTATTTCAAACTATATAAAATATTAAGGTTGCTTGTTTCTTTATATGTGTTCTTGTACACTGTGAAATGATTTGGATTTAGTTCACTGTCATAGGCTGAAGTTAGAAAAATTATGATGAGAAAACACGTTTAGTACATGGTGACAGAACAGAGCACATGGTGGGAATTTATCTTGGTCTAAAGAAGCAGCAGAGTAGAAAGAAAATATTTTATAATTGATTACTTACTTATTTATATAACATATTTTAACTGTAAATTTATTCAACAACTTCATACATTAATTTATAATACGTACCAATATTTATATTTTGTTTTGCTGATGTGATGAACCATGCATCTATTTTACAGTCTTTACAGAATTTTTTAATGAGATCAGTTGACACTGTGGCACCTTGGACATCACATTTATTTGCCAGAAGTACAACAGGAATTGGAGAACCATCACTCAGAGTTACTTTGTCTCTTAAATCATTTAACCACTGGAACAGTAAATATTTATTTTACTTATTTTATCTTGTTGTACAAGGTGCTACCCAAAGGTTCAGGGGATTTGAACAGTGCAGACTGGTTGGAGTGTGCCCTTCCACCGCTGGATGTGGCACGCAGTATGCTTCCTGAATCAGTGTGGCATTAGCCATATAACTGAGATGATGCTTTGTTTTGTTCAGTGTGATACTGTGATGTGTGTGTTTGTGAGTGATTTGGCAATTTTCTTTTCAACTAACATGATGGATTTTAATTAGCAAAGAATCCGCATCAAATTTTGTTTCAGACTTAAAAAAAATTGCCACAGAAACCCATCATATGCTATAGGAAGCCTTTGGAGATAATGGCATGAGCCAAAACAAACCCTCTTTGGGGTGTAAATGGTTCTAAGTCAATGACAATGCATATTCTGGATGATTATTAACAAGCAGAACACATAGAAAATATTCATGGCAATGGTCAAATTCTCAGTGGCAGGTTTAACTGTGAGGTTTTGAAATGGCTGAGAGGGGCTACTCGGCACAAACATCCAGAGAAATGAAAGAACAGCAATTGGTTTTCCATCATGACAACGCGCCCACTCATGCATCACTTGTTGTCCAATAATTCCTAATTTCCAAAACCATTACAGTGATTTCCTCCCCCCATTCATCTGACCTTGTCCACATCATTCTTTCCTATTTCCTAAGATAAAATTATGTTTAAAAGGGTGTTGTTTTAACATTATTAAGAAGATCCAAGCAGAAACATGGAAATCCTTAATGCGCTCACATTCGAGAACTTCCAGATATGGATAGAATCACAGGAAACATGCTGGGATCGTGTATAAATAGAAAATAATAAAATATCAATAATTATTTATAGTAATATATAGTGAAAGTATTTATTATATTTGCTGTGTCTGCTACTTTATTAAACATTGTTGACACTAGCATGTGCGTGCGTGTCTTGTGTTCAGAATACCTTGTGCTGTATTATACTTAAAGAAATGTGAGTAGAGAAATATAACATATCTATTATAACATATAATGTATACATTGCTCAAGGGGACTACTTCGAAGGAGACAGTGGAAACTAAAAGTTTCGTTAAGTAACTATTTTTTTTTTACAGTCAAATTCCCCAAACTTTTGAGTAGCACCTCATAGAATAATGCATTTCTTAAATTTATGAGTGGATGTATATTGTATTAAGTTCTGTTTTGTTTTAAAATTGTTTGATACAAGTACTTGAACACAATTTAAAAATTATGGTATTGTTTATTTTGTTACATTAATAAATATATTTTGTGGTAGTAGTGTCATTTCTTTTTTGTGATCAATCATTTATTTGTCTTTCAATAAACTACAAGCAATGGATTTGTGTAGCTGGAGTTTATTTTTAAAGTGTTAAGAACAATTTATTTTGAGACACTGAGATGCATCATTAAAGTTTGGAGGAAACATTTGATGTTAACAAAAATAAATTATGTATTAAACCTTGTATTTCATTATGTATAACATTGTTCTTAGTAATGAAACCCACAAAAGTGTGCAATTCAGTTTTATAAGGTGTGCGTTGTACATTGAAGTCAAAAGTTATTAAAGTAAGTCTTAACTCATTTCACAAGTTAGTTAATTTTTACAATGCTTGTGACAATAACTGAGTCACAATAGGATAAAACATTAGTTTCATGTTTGGACTATACTTCAGAAAAGTGTGTGTGGTTGTATTTCTAATTCATGTTGAGATTTAAGGGCACAATTTATGTTTTTTTTTATTTTTATGAGAGTAATAGTTTTAGTACTTATAACACAAATGGATTCTAAAAGTAGCTGTCTAAGTATAAGTTGAATACTGTGCTGTTCAGTCTAAGGAGGAATGGAAGAGTAATGGTCTATACCATACTCAATAACTACCAGGCATGGTCTATAACTACCAGAGTAGTTATGTAGCCTGCTTGTTGTGTACTACGAGTTTAAGTAATGTAGTTTATAACCTACTACTGAAAAGAAATATTTGGACCGGTGCAGGATGATAGGCAATACAGAACAAATCATGAACTTGATTGTCTTGTACAAGATATAAATATAGTCAAGTTTATTAAAAGTAATAGAATGGAATGGTTGGGTCACTTGTATAGAATGGAGGCTTTTAGCAATGCCACAAGATTAATGGTGTGGGAAAAGAGCTAGAGGAAGACCAGAGAAGATATATTTAAAGGATGTGGAGGATGACTTGAGAGAGACGGGTGTGAGAGGATAGAACTCACTCAGGATCAGATCGAATGGAATCGTCTGGTAGAGTTGGCTAAAACTCACAGAGGGCTGTGATCCCAAAGAAGAAGAAGACATTTATGACCTACAGAAAGCTGTAAAAACAACTAACTTAATATTAGACATTATGTGACAACAGAAAATAATGGTTTTCTAGTATAGGAAGTATACAAACAGTTGGTGTGTGTATGTGACAGCAGAAATACAAGGGAAGGCCACAAAAGAGGTTGTAAACAAAATGGAAGTGACAATGAAATGATACAGTTTAAAAAAAAAAAAGCTCAAAAGAGAGAGATCACGGGCTGTGGAAGTGACAAGCAAACCATTGGCCACATTGTGAGCTTCAAAAGAGCTCCTGCTGCAGGGACAACACAATTTGGGGGCTTCGAGGTGTGGTGAAAGGATCAATAGGATAATAGGGGACTTTAGATTATGGCCAGCTGCCAATCTTTGGATTGAGGCTGCACGAATAAGATTATCCAGGCTTGATCAGATAAATGTTAAACAATACATGACAAATCAGATAAACAGAAAATTAGAACTAATGTTGCATTATAAACCAAATACTGTTTGTACCAGCTGATAAAACCTGTTATCTGTTTGGATTTGGTTGACCTCTGGACTCTGAACGATAAACATGCAAACTATACCATTTTCATTCAAAAAGCCATACTTTACTTTTAGTTTTGTCGGAAGTTATACATAATACAAGTTTACAAACATGAGTTCAGATTTATATAGCTTTGTACAATATGGACATACTGTCTTATGAACCTGTACTTTGGTACTGTAATAGGTTAAATTTATAATTCTATATTTATTTACGTATATAATCAAAGAGTGGGTATAATGTAGTTGATAGTGTACATATCTGACACTCTGATAACATTCAGGCCTAATTTCTGCTAAGAATTTGTGTTTTGTAAAATCTAACTTTTGTTTTTACTGAGTTTTTTCCTGTTACAACTGATTGTGGACATAACTGTAAACAAGAAAAGGATCGTGCAGATAAATATCATTAAATAATAATGGATGGAAAATAGTAATATTACACAAACATTAAAAAAGTATTTATTTGTATATGTACGTCCATATGCAAACTGGTATTATCATTTAACAGTAATATTGACTAAATATCACTATTACATTAATGACTCGGAACACTAGGTTTTTTATAAGTAAAAGTGTAAAGTTTTACCTTACAGCCTGAACCGGTTTTCTCCTTTAAAAGGCTTCTTCAGAGGCTGCCGCTGGTAGCGCTGAAGAAGCCTTTTAAAGGAGAAAACCGGTTCAGGCTGTAAGGTAAAACTTTATGCTTTTACTTATAAAAAACCTAGTGTTCCGAGTCGTTAATGTAATAGTGATATTTAGTTAAGTAACGGACACGTCATGGACAACGAAATCCAAGAAAGTAATATTGAATCGATGAATACTATATAACAAAATCATAAAGAAGAAAGTATGATTTTAATGGTAATTAGGAGTTTAATTACACTAGTTTTACAGTCATAACATAGTTGAAATACAAAAATTGGAGTATTTCGACTTTTTTAATGTTGTAATTTCATTGTACGTAATTTGTTATTAGAATGCCCTAGACCTGAAGGTTGCAGGGCACGAATAAATTAAACTGAAGGAAAATCAAAATAAGTAGAGACAAATGAAACCAAGTATCACCAAATAATGAAAGTATTGCTGTTGTGTTTTGGTATATCTTTTTTGGTTTGTATTTACATATAAACTAAGAAATTATAGGTACTGGTAAAAGTTGTTTTTGCAGTTTGTTAACAAGTATAGAGTAATACTAGTGTAACAAAATATCTTCCTGTTACTTAACACATCCTAGTAAAATTTTACTTTGTTTTGTTGGTACATGGTGTGTGTGTTTGTGAAGTATCTAGCATACATGAGAGCAATGAGATTTAACAACCAGTGGTTTGATTCCCTATTCGGAATGCCATTACACTGTGCTAATACAGTACTGTGCAGATAAGGATCATTAAATATGGGGTGGAGTTTAGTAACATTACACAAACATTTGAAAAAGTACTTATTTATGTACTTTATTAAAGTACTTCCATATGCAAACTAATATTATCATTTGACAGTGGTATTAAATCAACAAATGTACCATATTGTGTGACTACAACACATCGTATTGTAAACAGTGTATTTGTAAACTTACAATACAGTGTAAAATAGTAAGTTTGTTTACACCAGTAAGCAGATTTAATAGAGCCAATTTATTTTATACTGGCATTCCTCTGAGAAGGCACTGGCAAACTAGTAAGCAGTAGGCCTATAGGCCTACTTGTCCTTATACATGCTGGAACATGTATTTTACTATACAGGTTTATAGACATATAATACCCAGTATGTACTGTTTATCTATAAAAAGTAAGTTGTGTGAATGTGTGTGTTTTACCCAGCAGAGGAGTTGCCATTGTCACAAATAAGTGTATGTGTGCTTGCTAGTAAAACACTGAAAAACTGAGACTGTCATACAAAGCCTGTCTTTATAAGATATTATGATATTTAAGTTCATCATACTCTAGCACAAGACTGTACTGTTAAATTTTGTTCAGAAACAACCTTATTTTATAAAGAACATACTTCTTTTATCAGATAACTGTTGAGGGGCATAAGCATGTATAGAGGAAAGGTTATCTAATGTTAGGTGAACCATTTGAAGTCTGACAATAACTGGCTTGTAATCTGCCCTATGGTTATGTTTATATGATAAAAACTACGTTGTTGAAATACTGTTAATATGATATGTAAAATTAATATGCTCAAAGAAAAATTAAAGAAGACTGTTGAATGATACTGTTTTACATTTTGAGTATACTGGCAAATATATAAAGATAAATGACTTACCACACATGTAAATGCATTGGCTAAAATATAAAAAATAAGTAGAGAAGAATTGGCATAATGTTATTTCCAAGAGACATTGTTAATAACAAATTATATATCCAGAGATTAACACAAGACGTGTGGCAAATTGTACAAGAGAAGAGGACACAGATTCAATGATGAAATGGTTATGATTCTTGGCTATTGTTGCAATACAATCTAGAGCAGTGGTTCTAAACCCGTGGTTGTTAAGAAGCTGACAAGTGGTCCATGAGGCTACCAAAATATATGTATAAATATAAGTATTGAGAACCATACATGACTTCCATGTTCTAAGATTTATACTTAAAATCATTTACTTGAATTCGGTTTGAAAATTTCTAAAAAAATATCCTCACCCTCAAACTATTTTCACTATTTATGGATATTTTTTATATTATGGGGTAGTTGTTTAATATAATGTTATTTTTGAGTGTCACTTGTAAGGAAACTGTTTCGTCCGTCTTTACTTAAGCCCTGCGATGGAAGCCACTCTGTAATGGAAACTAGATCCTCCCTATATAATTTAATTATCGATTTGTGTTTAATGGGGTCTCTTGTATGCCGTAATTATTTTTATAATTGATAAAGTATAATATAGTTGAAGTGATATGGTTTAGTATGAACAAAATATTAACTTGTTGATCCGCTAATGAATGTAACGGTAGCGTCGAACTGGAAGTCGAAATCCTCTTCTATATAAAATGTCGTCAGTGTATGTGTAAGTCAAGTGTTGTCTGGACAAACATATTAATATATTTAACACTTCACGTACCTGGTTGTCGTACTTGAGGTTCAGACGTTCACCGCCACTGAATAAACTGTCAAGTTCCTGTTTTGACCAGTCTAATATCTATAAACAAGGTTTTATAACACCTTGAATGTTATGTGGGCGCCATATGGGTTTTCTTAAAGAAATGTCCCATAAAAAACAAACATAATTTTATAATTGTGTATGTTTACTTTTTACTGTTTCAATCTTTTAAATGTTAATTGACTTGAAAATAATTCAAATGGTATACTGAAAAATTTCTGTTTTGGTATACCTCAGTGTATGCAATACTGAGGGTTGATTATCAAAATTTAAATAATTAAAAAACAAAAGTTACAATAATGTTATTGGTTTATTATAACCTCTAGAATTGAATTGAAAAATACATTTAACAATAATATAATTCGGATCACAAGTTATCCGTTTCCTGACTGGTCTAGCTCAGTTTAAGCACAATAAAACAACTCTTATTTTTACTAACAAAATTTTTATCTTAATTGACTAAGTACCTCAAGGGTAAGTTCTTTAAAATACAGAATAGAACGATATTAATTTCTTTTAATAAATACTACTATGATGTAATAATTCATTTTAGGCCTCTTTAAAAACTTGCAATTAAATAAATTTCTTTTACTTATGTTCTAATTGATATTAGTTATAAATAATCCTAATACATATATTCTTACGTTGGGTTATTAAACCCTCTAAATAAATGAATACAGTGTTCTCTATGAATAGTTTGATTGTTTTTGCATCAGTACAAGTATGTTAATTCCTACAATCAATGGGTGGTATATAAACAATAAATTTGGTCACCGTACTACCTTGATTTTTAATCGTATTGATTAAAAATGAACCCTTTAACGATCGGATTATATTGATCGCTAATACACTTCACTTTAATCGCACTTGGAAACGAGAAATAACCTTCTTCTTATTGACATTAGGTTATAGCCTTTACAGGTTATGTTAAATTTACTCGTTCCGATTACACGCACTGTTTATATAAATTCACAATTAACTTTCGATGCACTCAGAGACGATGACTCGCCTTTCCAATGGTTAATTTGCTAAAACTTAAGGTATTTACTACAATTGTACTGTTGTAGATTATTAAAATATGAAACAACGCAGAGACGCAACTAGTTAGCTCGTGGAAAATGATGCGAATGCCAATTTCTTAGCGTCCTTTTGATTATATACCCCGCTCTCGATCGCCTCTAGGAGTAATTTTCGCTAAGTAAACTCTTTTGTGATTGATACAAAATTATGTCATAGTGACGTAATGTTTTTGATAGACACCACCGACGCGTCTTTTGTACACAACTGCCGTTGTTGTTAGTATTCACTGGCACTTTCTTAAATCTTGTTAAAAAATGATGCTAACACTAATTATTAAATTATTACAATTCCATTCTTTAAGCTATTATCATCAAATTAAAGCTTAGTTTCTGATCTTTATTTTGATGTGGCTTAATGCCGGTTTGAACCTAGTTTTTACTGACAATACATAGAAATACCGTCCTGAAACATGGTTTCTTAGTGTCGTCTGCTAATAATGCAAAATGCGACTATTTCTCTGTCTTTGATATTTGATTATTTACATCTGTTTTCTCTTTTGAACGTTATTACATGAATAAAAGTACATACATTATTAAAACTGAATGCTGCTTACAGCTGAACAATATTAAATCTTAGTATAATTATGACAATACATTATTCTGAAAATCCCTTATTCTCTAATTACATTTTTACATGGCCTACTCATTTTTACGGCATCTAATATTAATCAAGTGGTGGTACTTCGCACCTCATTCGTTATATTTACTATTCTGTAAGTTTATGTTAATTAGGGGTCCTGTTTCCCTATTATTTTACTGACCTAAACTCGTTTATACAGGGTCTGGATACAGTTTTAGTACAAGGTTTATTCCCTGCTTATTATTATCTCTACTTACATCTCATTTATTTAGGAAGTTGCTTATTTACACATAAGGCTTCCGTTTATAATTACCCTTATTCTGTACTGTTACATTTTTGTTGGTAATTCTATTTTTTATAGTTTTGTGGCTACAGCTAGTATAGTATTAGTCTTTGTTATTTCTGTATCATTGTTCTATTACTTTCAGCCAATATGCTGTTATTTGTTATTTTCTTGTTAAAGTCATTGGTTATTTTGTTTATATTATATGACTCTACACATCAATGTCTTGAACTGGCTCACTTGACAGCTTATTTGTGAACTTAGTTTGTCCATTAGTCATAGTCAGTCATTGTGTTTAAGTTGTAGTGTCATGCAGTGTATTCATCACTGCTTCTTGGGATCCCTCCTCTTCTTTCTTCTTTGCTGGTCCCTTCTCTTCTTTGTTACATTCATTATAATTATTCACTTTATAACTCTAGTGTCATATTTCACCCTTCTGGTGAGCATTATGGCTATGGAACATTTTGTGATGTTACACACTTTATCTATAAAAATTAGGTACTTTATTCTTATAAAGAGACTGAACTACACAGATAATCATCCCTCCCCCTCAACCGATCCCCACCATTAATGATATTTACTCTTTCACAGAGTAATAGTTTTATTATATGTAATTGCTAAGGTATCTTATCCTTCAAAAGTAAATACTCATACTTTAACTGATATCAGCAAAGTAATTTTCAAAAAATCATCCCCTCCCTCTTCAACTACCCTCTCCATTTATAGACATCTCATTTACCATTTTACAGTGGATTAATATGACTTTATTTTTGGGGCACTTATTTATCAAAATTAAGTACTTTACTCTTGTTAAAACACAAAACAATGCAGGTAAACTACCCATCCACCCATAACTGAACAACCTCATTTTTGATATTTACACTTTTATTGAATAATAGTTTCATTATATGTAATTAGTAAGGTATCTTATCCTTCAAAATGAATTAGTTTATTCGACATCAGAAAGGTAATTTTCAAAAAATTACCGCCCCCCCC
This sequence comes from Magicicada septendecula, assembly GCA_034769895.1. Lineage (NCBI taxonomy): Eukaryota > Metazoa > Arthropoda > Insecta > Hemiptera > Cicadidae > Magicicada > Magicicada septendecula. Next base: position 743,964,519 of record CM068368.1, on the reverse strand, counting down.
CTTCAACTACCCTTTTCATTTATAGATATTTCATCTATCTTTCTACAGTGAATTATTATGGCCTTCTTTTCAGGATACATTATTTATCAAAATTAAGTACTTTACTCTTGTTAAAACATAAAACATTGCAGGGAAACAACCCCTCCCACCTAACCGACGATCTTCACAAAAATCAATAGACCTTGAGTCCTCTACAACTCGGGCAAATATGCAAAAAATTATTTGATTCTGTTTGAATTTGCGGCAATTATCATTCGCCATAGAAAAAATTCTACAGACATGCAGACACTTTTTGGAAAATGACTTTTCTTCATGTTTTGAGGGCAGTACAATCAGAATCAGCCCTTATCTTGAACACAATTTTTTTTGTAATCACCATACTTCCCATTTCCTTACGAAACATGGAAGTAAAAAATTATATTCCTCTTGTCTAACCTAAAAAGTGCAGTATAAACAAACTGTGTACATTAAAGTCAAAATGACTGATTGATAATTAATAAGCAAATTGGCAAAGACAAATACAACTTAACACATATATACACATATATATACACATACACAATATACATACAATACACATACAATACAATACAACAATATAATACACATACATACAATACACATACAATATACACACAACATACAATATACATATATATATATATATATATATATGTGTGTGTGTATATATATATACACATATATAGAGTTTGGCTATATTGAAATTATATGAATGTACAATGTTGATGACGATGATGATGCTATAAGTTGCTTCAGTGTGACTGCTTAGAAATGATAATAATATACAATGAAAATAATTATTTATTTAATCCAATATGATTACTTACCTTAATGACAGAATTAAATGTTGCATTTCTGGATAGATCAAATACGAGTGCTGCTGCAATTCTGCACAGAATTTCACTTTGTTACTACACTATTTTAAACAGATTTAATACGGTAACTGATAAGTTTTTAAAATCATACATTTACTGTAATATTGCACAAAAAATTACATCGTGTGTTAATGAGAACTTTTTTTTAATACTCTGACTGTATTAATAGCTAATATGTTTAGATTATGTGGTATGCCTACGAGAGGAATTACCTACAAGGGGCTACGAGGGTTATTTACCTTTTTAAGAAATATAAAGAGATGTAACATAAAAGAAAGTAATAGAGATTCCAGCAGTAATATGATTTAAAATTTTTGCCACAAAAAGGTAAGCCTCTAGTCCAATAGTCTATATATTCATATTTAGCATAACATCTAACAGTGCCTGACACACTGACCTAATTACGAAGAGGACAGTAGTTTTTTAACTCTAGGAGAGGGGGGAGACAGAGACTGACAGGCAGACAGATAGAAACAGAGAGTTAGTTTTTTCTATCTTACCCCCAGCTATAAAATTTTAGTATTCCTCTGGCTAATGCAATGGACTGTAGTTAAATTTACCTAATCTAAACTAGTTGAAACTAATAATTAAAATAAATTTAAAATTATTTATTCTAATGAAAAAGGGTTTCAATTATAAATATGTAATCTAGTATTTAATTATTATATATTTATCTTTTGTATACAAACCATGTTGAACTTACGCATATTTGTAGTACACCCGAGTCATATAACCAAATCTTTCGTGACCAGCAATATCCCTAGGAAAATCGTAAGTAGGTCAGTTTATGTGAATAGTTACATGTTATGTGAACACCAGATTATGTGAATAGTTACATGTTATCAACAATGAGTGAATAGTATATGTTATAAAAATTAAATGAAACATATACTGATATAGAATATGTGAGTGTATTTTAAAGACATTGAAAATATCAGATGAATTTGAAGTTATTGTTCTAGATATAGAATATTTATATGCTATTGTTATTTAAAAATTATTGAACAATTATAATAAACGATAATATATAACTATAATATTTTTATTGTGTGTATCTGTGGCGAAAATGAAGTGATACAATTTTTTGTATTGTTTATACAATTTATAATTTGAATATTTTTAACTTGTTTACATCCATTTCAATTTTTATGCATATTAATAAAAAAATAGTAATAGGAGTACTCATAGGGGTACTCTAGTGTATAGGAGGTACCCAAGGCATTTAAGTAACATGCTGAAATCTTTGTTTTTTTGCCTGTGTAGATTACTCTGCTTTTAAAATGACCTGTCATAATTATCATTAATGAATATAATTTATTATTAGATAGGAATGCATGAATGCTTAGACTTGTCAGTCTGTTTAATTTGTGATTTAATATATAAAACTATTGTTTGGCAATAAAAATAAAACAAAAGAAATACCGAACCCAAGTTGTGTACATAACACCATACCAGGCATAAATAAGATAGAATAAGATAAGTAGTAAACTGTTTTTCACTATAGTTATAGTTACAGTCATTTTAAATCCCGTGAAATTTTATAGGCCTATTTTACTTAGTTCTGCAGTAGACATAAATACCATGCTGTTCAGAACATAAGTAGTGAATGTAAGATAAATCTCATAACTTTTAGAATAATCTTAAATGATACAAAAACAGAAAACTATTACTTGATGGGTTAGAATGTCTCGTCTGTTACATTTATGTGTGTGCATGTGCACACATGAGTGTGTTTTATTTCAACTTGTTAAATGATGTATACCAACCAAAGTTGTATGTTGATTTTTGTTTTCGAGTCCCAGTTTAATGTTTTAACAGCAAAATCTGCACCAATTGTTATTTTGTAGTTTGAGGAAAATTTACCTGCAACAAAGTTATTTTCTCAGTGATTAATGATCTCTGTGTATATGTGTAGACATGAACATGAATTAACAGAAAGGTTGTTTTGTTAACCAGCTCTTAAACATTATTTTAAATTGTAGCACATTGGAAAAGTACAGGATGGCTTGCAACAAATTCCCCAAAACCTCAACACTGGGACCTGTAATGTCACTACAGACAGCGAGTTAAATTACTTTGAAGTTTATTTCACACATAATATACAGCCTATTTTAAAAATGTAGCTTCAATTATTATCTAAATAAAATCAATGCTGACTTAATTAATACACAAACACTTGATATTTTGTAAATAAAACAATAATGTCAACTGATTAGTGAATTAAAAACTATATTATGAGAACTTTGGCTTGTTGTGCTGTAAGGCTGTGGTCCATGGTTGTTTTGTGCAAATGTTTCGGCCGTGCCTTCGATGCCCATCTTCAGTGCAGAAGGCTGCAAAACACTGACAAAGATTTCATAGTCAGTGACAACTGAACTGTGGTTAAGGCTAGTGAACGAAAAACAAACACGGTGAAACTAAGCACATTAAAATTACTGCTCTGATTGTTCCGGGACTTTCATACAATCTACTGTCGGTAAGGAAAATTAGCCAAAAAGGTAATGCTGTGATTTTTGATAAAAATGCTGCTACAATCAAAAATAAAAATAATTTCAAGCTGATATGTGAATCAATGGGAAATCTGTACATCACAAAACTTGAAATAGATAATGAGACTGTTTGTTGTGTGGCTAATAATGCAAATCTATGGCACCAAAGATTAGGACATTTAAATGAAAACAGTTTAAGAAAAATGAAACTACCACATGAATTCAGATTCAGAGTTTGTAGCCCCTGCAATCAAGGCAAAGCTAAACGCAAACCTTTCTGTGACATCGAATTACCAAGATCGAGTCAAAAGGGAGAATTAATGCACAGTGATTTGGCTGGACCAGTAACAGTTCAAACAATGGATAGTAAAAGATACTACCAAACTATCATAGATGACTACACACATTTTGTCCAAGTGTATCTTCTCAAATCAAAAAATGAAGCTGAAAGAAATTTAATGGACTATATACGTGAGTTAAAAGCAAATGGATATTCTTGCTCAAGGATCAGGACAGATTGTGGAGGGGAGTTCTCGTCAAAAGTTTTTCGAAACTACTGCAGGCAAAAAGGAATCAGGCTTGAGAGTAGTCTACCTTATACTCCACAACAAAATGGGGTAAGTGAGAGAATAAATTTTATGCTGATGAGCAAGACTAGGACTCTACTCGCTGAAACTAATGTACCCAAGTACTTATGGGGAGAAGCATAAGGTGTGCTGCCTACCAACTTAATCGTTCACCAACAACTGCTCTTGAAGGAAAAACTCCAGCAGATGAATACTTAGGTAAAGTGAACATAAATAGATTAAGAGTTTTCGGCTGCAAAGCTTGGGCATATAAGCTGCCAGTACCAAGAAGCAAGTTAGATACTAGAGCTTACGAGTGCATCATGGTTGGCTATGCGAAAAATGGCTACAGATTATGGATTCCAAATGAAGACAGAATAATAATCTCAAGAGATGTGACATTTGATGAAACACAATATAAGCATAAGCCAGAACCAAGTGAAAACAATGAATTATATAGACACATTTTGTATGATGACCATCTAGACCAAGATTACCTACCTGAAGAAGACTCAAATACAATCGAAAATGAAGACAACGACGATCAAACTAACCCAACTGAAGAATCTGCTAAGATAGATGAAAATTGTAAAGAGTCTATTGAAACACATAAAGAAAAAGGAAATGAGAGACCAAAACGAAATAGACAACCACCCAAGAAACTTCAAGACTGCATCTATTATCCAGATAATATTCCAGAGGATGCATTTCTTGCCTACTGCTTAATAAGTGATGGAGCCCCAGAAACCTATGAAGAAGCTATGAAAATTGATGATGGATGGAAAGAGGCAGTACAATCAGAAATTAATGCATTGGAAAAACACAAGACCTGGGAACCCGCATCACTACCTCGCAATGCCACACCTATAGATACACGTTGGTTATTCAAAGTTAAGTCAGATGGCACAAAAAGAGCAAGATTAGTTGCAAGAGGATTTCAAAAACAGGTAACAAATAATATCTATGCTCCTGTTGCTCGAATATCCACTATACGTCTACTTTTGTCAGTTGTTCTACAAAAACAGTGGGATATAAGACAGTTGGATATCCCAAGTGCTTTTCTAAATGGAACACTAGACACTAACATCTTCATCAAAACACCACAGGGAGTTGATTGTAATTGCAAAATTCTGAAGCTAAAAAAAAGTCTTTATGGATTGCGCTCAGCTCCAAGAAAGTGGAATGAAAGATTCACCGAGGCAGTCGAGCAATATGGATTAATTAGGTCAAAAAGTGACTCTTGTCTCTACACTGGTAATAACGTCTGGTTATTGATATGGGTAGATGACATCATAGTCACAGGAAAACACAAAACATGTAACAAGCTGATAGATTTTCTCAAAACAGAATTCTGCGCTAAAGACTTTGGAACATTAAAGATTTGCTAGGAACAGAAATACATATAGAAAAGGACTGCATAGAATCTCTCAACATAAATTTATAGACAAAGTCTTAACCAAGTTTGGTATGCAGAACTGTAAAACTGCAAGTACACCACTGGAAAACAACTTTCAAGTTGATCTGAACCTGCAAATAAACAAGGATTTACCATTTAGGGAATCGTGGGATCACTGATCTACATTTCAGTTATCTCTAGGCCAGATATAGCCTATGCAACTTCAGTGCTGAGTAGGTATTTAGATAGACCAACAAACCAACTGTGGACTGCAGCAAAGAGAGTACTGCGATACGTCAAGAAAACGAGATATAAAAAGCTGACATATCGTTCAACTGAAGATGCACTGTATGCATACTCCGATGCAGACTGGGCAGGAGACACTACAGATCGTAAGAGCACAACTGGATCTGTAATCTATCACTGTGGTAATCCAATTTTATGGACTTCTCATAAGCAAAGTTGTGTATCCTTGACCTCAGCACAATCAGAATATATAGCCTGTGCATCCACAGCAACAGATTTGATTTACCTACAAAGAATCTTGGAGGATATGCAGTACAACACTTCTACACCAGTAATGCTCATCGACAATCAAAGTGCAATTAATATGGCAGAGAGCTATGAAAACAGCAAGCGCACTAGACACATTGACATTAAGTTCCACTATATTAAAGACATTGTGGCAAAAGGACTAATCAAGCTCAAATATATAAGCACAAGTGAAAATATTGCAGATATCCTGACCAAATCTTTATGTAATTTAAAATTTCAATATTTTTGTGAAAAGCTAAAGATTATGTAACCAAATGTCATGTAAACTATTTCTGTTTAAGTGTTTATTAATGTCTTATTTACGTGGTATTTTCCAATTTAAATTATTAGATAATTCAACTTGAGAAGGGATGTAAAGATATGAACATGTGTATGTAAAACTACATAGAGACTAGTAAACAAGCGTCTGCGTGCGTCCGTCCCATTGTTGTAGTAATGTAATAAAAATATACCTTGTACGATCGAAAGTTGGCTCGCTTATTTTCCTCGTCTTATTCCAGATTTATCCCAATAACTTGACAAAATATTGCACTGAATATTTGTCTGAGTTTGGATTAATATTCGGTTTAAAGAAAAATAAAAGAACATGTTTTAAACAAAAAAAGTTTAATTTCTGGTTTAAAGTTTGAATTTTTGTGCTGTGTGTGTGTGTGTGTGTGTGTGTGACATGTCTTAAATAGCTACAAAAATGTTCAGAAAGAAGTCACATCTGGAAAGCCAACAATACCAATACATTTATATAATGATATACAATATTTATACAATTACACATACATACTACATCTATTTAAAATTATATCAGCTGCTATTTATAATAAATGTAAATTAAAAAAAAAATATCAAAACTTTTCATTCAATTACAAGTTTTGTACTATATCTGTTGATGGTTTCTGCCATCGAAATACACATTTTTCTTTAGTAAAGTAGATGTTTTTTCTGTTTAGTGTGCATGTATGTTACATTTATTAAAATACAATAAATATCAGGAACAAATTGTAAACAATATAGTTTTTAATTCTGTCTGAGGCCTCAATATGATGTGAACTTCAGCTTGCCGGGCTGTAAGTTCCATAGTTGTTTTGTGCAAACGTTTTGGCTGTGCCTTTGATGGCCATCTTCAGTGCAGAAGGCTGCAAAACACTGATAAAGGTTTCGTAGTCAGTGACCACTGAACTGTGGTTAAGGCTAGTGGGTGTGAGTAGGACACCCATATTTATAAACTTTTGGTGTCTGACACCATCAGCCAATCAGAAGAAAGGCAAATTCTTATTGGTTCGCCACAACTTGCATCCAAAGAGCACTCAATAAGAGGGACTCACCCCACTGATTCATTGCAATAGATTTATGTTTCTGAATCTGGACAGACTCCATATGTCTTCACAGATGAAGAGGATCTGTGAGCCCCGGTATCTCAAAGAGGAGTTGCGGCATCTAGAGGAAGTGCTGCAGGCCAATGGATATTCCATTGTATTGACCAATGGGAATTTTGGTCAAGCCAGTTGAAAGAAAAAGAAAAACTCAACATTCTATTGTTAGACATAAAAGTATACAGGTCATATCTGTGTAGCTAAGAGCTGAAGAGTATAACAAGGGATCAAATCTGAGTTGAAGAAAAAAAGTAAAATTAATATAAAACCAAGAATACAAAAATAGATGGAAGAAAAAATGAAGATAATATAAAATAATAATAATACATCAAAAGAAGAACAAGTAAAAGGAATATCTTAAAAAATTTAAACCTAAAGTGAATAAGTATCTACTATTGGGTGAGAAAATAACCTTATTATAATATCATGTTTACAACTATACAACACCAAGATTAACTGAACTAACACTTTTAAACAGAACACTAGTGAAAAAGCAGAAAAGAAAACTGATATAAACACAGTGAACATATTGTATAAATTATTTTATTTGAAAGAAACTGGTGGTGAAAATTTTTACATAGAGTGAGGTGAACAACAAGCGGCCATCTTATTTGTTTTGTTAATTTGAACTATGGGTAGCCACCATGACAGCTTGTTGTAGCAAATTGAACTAAAATTATTATTTTTGTCACACTTTAAAAAAAAAATTAATTTTGTTTGTATTAGTTGATAAGATTTAACGATTGCAATGTATTGTACTTCGTGTATGCATTTCTGAACTTTTAGTAGCAGTCTAAAAGAACCCAAGAATTAATATCATAAATAAATAATATTTGAGAATCGAACTGAGTAAAGGAGTCGATACGGGCAATGAACTATTTTGACCTAAGAGTCGTCAAACCGAAATAAAATAAAATAAAAGTTAATAATTATTTTCAATTGGTATTAAATGAGTTCTATTTATAGAATTAATTGAGATTAAAGGATTTTCGATTAATAAAAGAAGATTGAAACAACATTGGCGATTGGAACTTCATCATAAACAAGGGATTATGCAAATAACATACAATAGCCAATTCGATACTACGATAGAATCCAACATCAACAAAACTTTTCTTTTATGAATTTTTTTTTAAACCAATGAAAGCAAAATAATAATTAATAATTTTTTTGTAATAAATAATTTTCTTTTAATAACAAACTTGAATCAACATAATTAAATTAAATTGAATAAATCCCAAGATAAAAAGAATAACACACCTTGTCTACGAACCGTCACACATTGGCGTTTCCAACGGAGCGTAAAAGTATATTTTAAAAAGAGCAACAAAACAAATAACAATTTTTCTTAAAAAAAAAATATATAAATAATTAAAAAGAGGAATAGAGAAAAAGTTGTATTACAAATGGCGCCCAACTAGCGAGGCTGAAATTAGGGAAATTGTTAGACGATAGAAATAAAATAACAGCTGACCTAATTTTAGCTGGTGACTGCTATAAGATTCAAAATGCGATGAAGAGCAACTTCTCAGAAGAGAGGACAAAACCCAGAGACAGAAGAAGATAGGCAGGAGCACGAAGAAGAAACAGTCAAGGATAGAGAAATGGAACAACAGATGGGTGACAATGTGGAAGCCAGGGGAGACTTGAATTTAAAAATTCATGGAACAAATGATGAAACAAATGAATGAAAAATTTGACAAGAATGAGGAGAGTTTAAAACAAATTAACGAAAAAATTGAAAAGGCTAACGAAAATATTAAAAAAGATTTAAGGCAAACAATAAATGAAAATAATAAACAAATGAATGAAAAAATAGATAGTATTAAGGAAAATACTAATGAAAGTTATAGACAAATAAATGAAAACTTCAAACAAATTAAGGAAGATAATAAACAAATGAAGGAAGATTTTAGGCAAATAAATGAAGATAATTTAAGACAAATAAACAAAAAAATAGACAGTACCAATGAAAGTACTAAAGAAGATTTTAGGGAAATAAATGAAAGAATAAATAGTATGAACTAAAGCATAAATGAAAGAATAGACAGGATTAATGAAAATACTAATGAGAAAATAAAAGATATCAACGAAACAATTAGTCAAAGGGTCAACCAAACAATTGAAGAACTTCTACTGTTCAAGGAGAATATAATCACCCAGGTAAACAATGTGGAAGACAACAATAAAGTTCGTATAACAAATGTACAACAAGAAACCCAAAAGAAACTGGACAAAATTCAGGAGACAGTATCTGGTCAAATTGAAAACATCAATAGTGAGGTAGGCAAAGTAAAGAGTCAGGTAGGCCACAATAGTGAGAGAATTGAGGACATCCAGCACAAGGAGGTGATAAACATCAAGGCATAACTAAAAATCCTCCAGAATAGGCCAGTGTATTGTCTTCAAAATACCATGCCGGACCATAAGGAAACTATTAATTTCAGAGGCTACAAAAGAAACCCTATGGAATTCCTGGAAAGAGTGAGCCAATGGCTCAACTGAACGAGAGAGAATCGGTGGAGTATAATAAAGAATTTCCTAGATGAAGGATTTAAAGGAATCAATGATAATTGGTGGTCAGCTATCCGCACTGAAATACACAATTATGATGAATTCAAGCAAGTATTCCGAGATAAGTACTGGTCGGAGTCGTTCCAGAACATTATAAGGGACAACTTATGCAATGGAAAATTCTACGCAACCCGTGGTCAGACACCAACAGCATACTTCCTGGGGAAAGTATGTTTGGCCTGGAATTTAGAGCCATGAATACCTGAGGAGTGCCTTGTGACAAAACTGTCCTACCATTTTGAGGAGGATATAATCCGAGCCCGACTCTGTGGACAGGTAAAGACAATAGGATCCATGGAGGCCCTATTGGGAAATTATGAGCAAGAGGGATATTACCGCAGTTCTCGGAGGCAGTACGACAGGCCAAACACAAACAGAGGGGACCAAAACCGGGACCAACGTCAATGGGTAAACTATGTCCACAGCGGTGAAAATAATACTAATAATCCAAATCAAAATAATAATAACCATTATAGTAATAATAACAACAACAATAACAGGTATAGAGCCAGGAGGAGGAGTTTTGATAACGATAGGGGTTACAGGAATAACAATAGGTATAATGAAGAGAGAAGGTACCCACCAAGAAGTAGAAGTAGCGAAGACCATTCATCGAGAAATCCAGAAGTAGCAAGGGAATTTAGGACGGATACTAGGAGTCATGAAGAAGCTGCAAGAAATACCCAACCACAGGAGATAGTGGGAAACTTGGGTCTGCAGTCAGAATAACAGATAGCCCATCACTGCAGGACCTGGACGGGCAGATGACCAATGATCATGGTGTTAAGAAAATTAAAATTATAAAGAAAAATAATTATTTAAGGAATATACGTGATGAACTATTAGAAGTAGAAACAACATCAGAAAATAAGGAAAATAATGAGATCATATTCACAACGGCTGAGTTACAAGGGGTATCAGCAGAAATAATGATCGACACAGGGGCTAATGTGTCGTTAATAGACCTGGTGGAATATAACCGAATAAAAGAAGCATGTAAAGAAAATATACCAACACTTCCAATAAGCAACATGGTGATAGTGGGAACTACTGGGAGGTTGAATAAAACAATCAGGCAACAAGCCATGATAGAAGTGTCCAGTCAGGGCCAAATGATTCCGATGGTGCTTTTAGTAGGGCAAGGCTTACCATTTAAAGCAATGATAGGGTGTGACATGCTACGGCGCCACTCAGCAGTCATTGATATGTGCAGTGGAAAAAATAACACTGTACCATGCACAAGGGGAATGGTCGAGTGAGATAAAGGGTCACAAATGTGCCACTCACAATCGACATACATTTACCCTGATGCGTAATGAGAGGGAGGAGTTTATAGCACCAGTTGGGGAATCAGCCCAAATAGAAGATGATGAATGGGACAGGAAGATAGGAGAAATTAATTTATTTACAACCACCAGTATGAGCGAGATCACCACTATACAAAAAAGACAGCTGATTGGAATATACCAGAAATATAGAAAAGTATTTTCAAATCTGCCAGGCAAGGCAAAAAACTTCATTTGTGAATTATCATTTCACACCCCTATTAACTTCAACAAGAAGTCATACCCCATAGCACAGTCTTTGAAACCAGCCGTGAAGAAAGAAATACAGCGTATGATGGAACAGGACATAATAGAATATAGTTCATCACCTTACACAAGTCCAATTGTAGCAGTACAGAAAAAGGATGGTGCTGTATGCCTGTGTCTTGATGCACGGGAAATCAATAAAAATATAATAAACGGCAGAACTTCGCCGGAAGAAATATACGAAATTATGAAACAATTTAAAGGTTGCAAGTTTATGAGCATATGGGATGCTGTATGTGGCTACTGGCAGGTAGAGCTACACCCTAATAGCAGAAAGTACGTAGGATTTATTTTTGAAGGCAGAAATTATCAATTTAAGCAACTTCCGTTTGTGTTAGTGAACTCTGTCACAATATTCGTCAAGTGCATGGATCAGATTCTTGGCAGAGAAGTACTTGAATTTACGACAGTCTATGTAGATGACCTGTTGATAATATCTACGACATGGGAGGAACACTGTCAGCGAGTAGAGATGGTGTTGAGCAGACTTGCCGACAATAACATAACACTTAAATTGGACAAATCAAAGTTAATTACGAACAAACTAAAGTTTTTTAGATTTATTTTGACAGAAAACGGAATCACTACATCCCCGGAGAAAGTAGATGCTATACAAAATTTTCCAACACCAAAAAATCTTAGACAACTCCTGTGATATTCATTAATGATTACAATTATAAATACATTATTTATTTCCACCTACCTTCTGTTTTCTCGGGCCAGGATCTTGTCACACGAACGTAGAAGCAAGCGTGGTTTACAGGTTAAAATAACTTACGCAACTCATTTTTTGGTGAAGAGAACTGAATTAAATTTTATTTTTTAACTTTTAAAAAACTTCTTGTCAGACTATTTCTCCAAACTTTGAAAATGAAATAAAAGCATAATAATTTTTCTGTTATTCACTCCATGACTACGACAATTACTATTTTTTATCTTATTCTAACATCTTACCTTATATATATAACAGACAGACAGCCCAGCCTGCTTTCTCACACACACACACACACACACACACACACAATTTTAGTGCCCCTTTTATTTTTTAAACCCCATTTTTAATTAATTTTGCGATACACGGATGCTACGTCCGGCCACGTGGAGTCATCCCAACTTCTTTTTAACACGCACACAATTTTCTCTTATGTCCGATTTATTATTCCATCTCTATGCGAACTCACTCTCGTATTTTTACCAAGTTCCACTCAATATGCTTTGATGTTAAAAGTTACTTTTTAAACCCGGTTGCCGGGCAACCTGCCCGGGTTGAAATCGGTGATGGACTGGGCAGCGTCTCTCTGTCCCCATCTCCTCGATATCTTTCATGAAGAAGCCGGAAAGCAATGCCTTCTATCTGATCGTCACTGCTGTTGCACATTCAACACATGTGTTCTACGGATGTTTGACGTGGATGACATTCGGTGAGCACTGGTTGACGTCACAAAAGAGGTTGGACTTAAACCCACATCCGCCAGCTAGGACCATGAGGCAAACAGAAATCTTGTCTTCAAGCCATGTTTGTTTTACTACCGTGGCGTCGTTTGCGCACATGCTGGTGTAGTGCGTTTGGGCGCGGGTGCCACACAATCGTTAAGTTCTAAGAATTGACGCCTGGCACATTCCTTGGCAAATGTTTCACAACTGTTACTGCTTACTGTTTCTTTGTTTGCACAATGCTTTTATTCAAACACGTGGCCATATACACAGATGGAAATTAATTTATGAATATTTTAATAAAATGAACCTAAATTTAATGAAATAAAAACCCCTCACAATTCGTCCCGTTACAATACCCCCCAATGAGATATCTTCTGCTGAAACAGAAGAAATCTCATTGCTAAAACGCCTAAGAGGACCAGTGAGGAACTGGTGCCAACAACCCCCTTTGGTTCTTATACTTCATGGGTAAACAACCCCCCTGGCTCGGCGACTATGGCCGCATCTGAACGAGATTACTGGACTTCTCTGTACGAGATCCCAACACCATAAAATCGAACAGACACGCACCACAGCGCACCTCACCTTCTAACATGCCGCCCCAAAATCCAAATCCCTGGTCTTATATCATGCCAGATCCTCAACCGATATGTTCCCCCTTATCATGCACACTGGGCTGCCTTTAGCAGTTACTGGGCTCGTACACACACTTATTGCTACATCCTATCAAATCTTGTTATCAAATTTAGGAGTTTCCTTTAAATTGAAACTAAATCTATATTACCATTAATCTCAAAAATCAAAATACAAATCTTTTATCTGAATTGAATCATTCTCTTCGTTATTAGTGATAATTCAAAAAACAAATACATTGAACTTTTGTTAAAAACATGAACTTCCTTATCCTATACATATATCCTAAACAATACAATTCAATAAAAAACACTATTAATACACCCAAACAATAACATAATCAAAATTCAAAACATCAATTTGATGGCAGGCACAAAATCAAAAATTTTTTTTTTTTTTCAAAAAAAATTTAAATTTATTAAAATATATTTTTTTCAATATTACAATTATTTAAATTTATTTAAATTAATTAAGAAACAAAATTGGCATCACTACATTGCCAAAACTGGTTTAGTATAGAACATCCCCCATCAGCTGATCAAACTGGGTCAAGTCAAGAACTTTGACCTACATAAGTTACACATACGTTACATCAGAAACTACATTGAACATCTTTAAAATTCTATCTTTAAACACAAAAAACATAATAAAATAAGACATTTAAAATTAACAAAGCATTATTACAAATAACAATAAGATTGACATTTAAATTACTCAAGATTATACCTTTTACAACTTTACATTTTTTCAAGTTCTATTAAAATTGTCACTTGTTTCTATTAAAATTCTATATTTTTACTATGACTCTCTTTCTTTACTATTCTCATTCTCCATTAGTTTGGGTGATTCAATTATTTATTTATACTGACTTGATTTGCCACTTGGCATGTATACATTTATAATCTTTACCTCTTTTACTCTAATATCACTAACAGCTTTAACTAACATGACACCCATCTCTATCAAAAACATCTATCAGACAATCTCTAAACCCAACTTACTCAAACTCAATTCGCATCACTTCTACTCCTTATATAAAAATAACATTATATAATACACAATTACTCTCTAACCCTATGTACTCAAGATGTGTGTTCCCTTCCCAAAAGCTCATTCCCTTATTTTGGTCCCTGGATTCTACCTAAGGCAACCCTTTCCGGCGCTAAACAGTCCCTTCCCGTCCCAACCCTTTTGTTGCAGACTCCTACCACCCCATCCCCTCTTACAAAATTCCCATCAACTAATTACCATTCTCAGTACATCACTTCAATTACAACAAAATATCATCATTTACTTATTACATCAATATATCAATCAATACTCTACATATTATCCTCATATCTACTGTGTCACTATCAATACTTCTCAAATTCTACATTACATTTATTCATAGCAATATTATTCATCTCTATTACGCTTTACATTCAACTTGGACTGATCTACATGTCCCAACAAAATATTAATCACCCAAAATCTACCTTTTATTAATTTTCACAAATCATTTAAAATTCTTAAATATATCAATTCAGTCCATCATTTAAAATAAAATCTTTAACACATTAAAATGATTATTCAAACATTAGTTACATTGAAAGTTGGCAAATAACTTATAAGTGACATTCTACAGCGGATCAGCTGATTTTCTTAGCAAGGTGAATGACCTTACTACCAACACATTTCAAAATTACACAAATTACATGAAATACATATTTTTATCAATCCTTATCTCTAACACAATAAAATAATACATTTATAAAACAGAATAAACACAGTATAATGAACATGTGAACACCTATTTACCAAATCATAATGCAAGCATTTAATTAGTGTAAAAATGAGTTATCATCTTTAAGTTATAAGATTTGAATTCGTTGCTCACCTGAGCAACCCCCAACCCCACACACTATTGTTTTGTTCTGTTGGACTGTGACGCCCATGTGCGTCCACAAAGACGGCATAGTTGGAGGAATTTCACATCTCCTTGTCCTTGCTTCGGCGTTACATTTGAAAAGTTTAGATATCAACATATCTTCGTTATATAATTATGTGCCCTTAATGCGGGTCTACCACCTGGCTTTGCTGCTCCTCCTCGAACAGAGTGGCAGCCGCTGTTCCATAGTTTCCGGGATTTCCCCTAGTTTCACCCCCCATTAATTTCTAGTATCAACCAATTTCAAGCCAGCTATGGTCAAGGGACTTAAATTATGGCCATAGCTGACCGCTAGCCAAAACCACGATTAGTGCTGGTAAGGCAGTAATCGCCCGAAAAGTCGGGGAAACCATTTTTATCTTCAGGCATGTTACACTCATCATTAATCTGTACGGCACGGCAGTTTATCAAGGTACAACATAAAATTGTACAAAAAGGTGTGCCGTGCATTTTCACCATTTCGGCCTCCGATGGGGGTAACACTCTCTATTACCCCCAACACTCCGCTATCTACTGTGGCACATGCCACCACAGCGATAGCACACTAATAACTAAATTAAAACTTTATATAAAACATTATAATGTGAAATTTTCATTAACTCTTTTATCCATCATCATTTAAATCATTCATCACTTTCTACAATTAGATTTCTTAAAATTTTCAAATTTATTATTAACATTTATTTTACATTACCTTTCAGTTATTATTATTTTTTAATTATAGTTTCTATTTAACACAATTATCTCAAATTATTTTCATTATTGAATCAAAATCTTTTCATACCTGTAAACATTTTATTATATCTGACTGGTATTATAAATTTTATACTTACAGTACATTATTCACCTACTGACATAAACACAACATATACACACCAAATTACCTCTACGTAACCTCTGAAACATTTAACAACAGTGTTATTTCATACAAAACAATTTACCATTTATCTATTTATTTCTTACTATCAAATTCACCTCTCCTAAAATAATTTAAACTCATTAGAAAAATTCAATTATGTAACATTTAAATCAATCAAAAATATTTAAACACCTCCAATTATTTTAATTAAATTAATTATTGAAAACACAACATTTTTAATTACTTCCACCAATTACAATAATTACAACTCATTCATTATCTTCTTCCAAATTATTTTTGTTATCTACTTAGGCTGCAAAATATTAATATTATTATTCTCACAACAATTACCTACATACACCTTGTTTACCTAACATTTTACAATACACACAATTAAATTCACTAAACATTTATTTACAATTCTTCATAATTAATTATTCAGTTATATCACACTTCATTGTCCAAGGTTGCGAGGTCTGAACCATAAAACAAAATATTTAAAATTGTCCATTTATTGCTTTACTGTTTAGCCTCCATCGTCAAAAATTAGTCTGTGTTTGACATAACAATGTTCAATTTTATTTACATTCCACATATGGCTATCTTGTGTGTCATAACCATAAAATTTTAGTTCATTCATTTTACCATAATAATCATATACCAAGTCAACATTATTTATTTCTGTCCAGTCTCCATTAGTAATTAGATTCAATATCGGGTCAGTTATTTTTTCATCATAAATTAAATTATTATTGTTTAAACACACTTCTAACATTTCTTTCAACTCATCATAATCTCTCTTTAATTTATATAATTCTATCTTTTTCTCAACACACAATTCTCTATCTAAATCTCTCTCATCATAACACCATCTCACACTTTCAACACCATTCCACACAGAGGGTACTAACTTATACAAAAAAGGGAAACAACTCAAATCTTCCATTAAATAGGGTCTCTTGCCCTCCAATAATAACACTTGTGAACACCCTGGTTCATCACAAATAAGGGAACAATTTACCCTCTGCCCTACACATTCAGCTACACTTTCTTTCCGTTCTTTCTCTAATTCATCAACACTAATTACTACTCCATTACAACCCATTTCTCTCTCTCTCTCCCTCACTATTTCACTATCTATTTTCAACGTATCACTCTCTGATATTACCTTTTCAGTTTCATTACCATTCTCAATATTATTTTTATCATTTTCGACATCATCATTATCATTTGTTAACTTTTTCTCTAATACCACATTTTTATACATATCATTATAATTTTCATTTGTTTTACTGTCTACCACACACACACACACACACACACACACACACACTCTCTCTTAACTCATCTGTTTCTCTTTTTGTTTCACTACATATTTCATTTATTTTACTTTCAATACTACACAATGACTTAGTTAATACGTCAAAACGTTTGTTTATATCGATACTCATTACATCGAATTTAGTCTCAAATTTTTTCTCATTATTGTCTAAACGATTATTTAATTCGTTAAATTTATTATTCTGTTCCCTCATGTTAGCATCATGTTCATCAAAACGACAATTGATTACATTAAATTGTTGTTATAAAAAACTCATTATATCGTTATCGGACTTACTACATTTTGTTGAGGTCAGGGTTAAATGGACCCCTGAATCCTCCGTAATATTAGTTTCATTTGAATTATTTTTTATTTTATTCTCCTGACTCAACGTTTGGAGTCGAGTGGATTTCAAAATCGCTTATACTATTTGATTCATTACAATTTTCTATATTAGTCATTTCATTTATTTCACTTTCATTATTTCCTGCCATTTTTTATATTGTAAATTTATTCATTTTCTTAATTTACATATACTGCTCTTAGACTTACGTACCTTACATAATTGTTACGCCCCGTTATTTAACCTTCAAACCATACTTGCATCTTATTTGTAGGTGTGGTTTTTATATTAAATTTTTAATTTATAAAAACGGTCCCTGTTCGGGCGCCATTGTGATATTCATTAATGATTACAATTATAAATACATTATTTATTTCCACCTACCTTCTGTTTTCTTGGGCCAGGATCTTGTCACATGAACGTAGAAGCAAGCGTGGTTTACAGGTTAAAATAACTTACGCAACTCATTTTTTGGTGAAGAGAACTGAATTAAATTTTATTTTTTAACTTTTAAAAAACTTCTTGTCAGACTATTTCTCCAAACTTTGAAAATGAAATAAAAGCATAATAATTTTTCTGTTATTCACTCTCTCTCTCTCTCTCTCTCTCTCTCTCTCTCTCTCTCATACACACACACACACACACACACACACACACACACACACACACACACACACACACACACACACACACACACACACACACACACACACAATTTTAGTGCCCCTTTTATTTTTTAAACCCCATTTTTAATTAATTTTGCGATACACGGATGCTACGTCCGGCCACGTGGAGTCATCCCGACTTCTTTTTAACACGCACACAATTTTCTCTTATGTCCGATTTATTATTCCATCTCTATGCGAACTCACTCTCGTATTTTTACCAAGTTCCACTCAATATGCTTTGATGTTAAAAGTTACTTTTTAAACCCGGTTGCCGGGCAACCTGCCCGGGTTGAAATCGGTGATGGACTGGGGAGCGTCTCTCTGTCCCCACCTCCTCGATATCTTTGATGAAGAAGCCGGAAAGCAATGCCTTCTATCTGATCGTCACTGCTGTTGCACATTCAACACATGTGTTCTACGGGTGTTTGACGTGGATGACATTCGGTGAGCACTGATTGACGTCACAAAAGAGGTTGGACTTAAACCCACATCCGCCAGCTAGGACCATGAGGCGAACAGAAATCTTGTCTTCAAGCCATGTTTGTTTTACTACCGTGGCATCGTTTGCGCACATGCTGGTGTAGTGCGTTTGGGCGCGGGTGCCACACAAACGTTAAATACTGAAAATGGAAAAAGACTTTATAGAAAATAACTCACGAGATGCATATAAATTTATTAAAAATTTAAAACAAGGATATAAACCAAATACAAATATATGCAAAAATCAAAATGGAGAAATAATCAGTGACATAGAAGAAATTAAGATAACGTGGAAAACATACTTCAAAAGGGTCCTAACGGACGAAACAAAAGACAGAAATAGACAAGAGCCTAGAAGAGGAAATGAACACGATGACGAACCGCCACCATCAATGCAGGAAATACAAGAGGCAATTAAAGCACAGAAAAATAACAAAGCTCCAGGAATTGACGAAATTCCCTCTGAACTACTTAAGTGGGGTGGGAAAAAACTCGTGGAACAATTGCATGCCTTAATACTCACTATATGGAGTACAGAACAAATCCCTGACGATTGGAGGAAAACCATCATATGTCCTATACATAAAAAAGGGGACAAGCTATCATGCCAGAACTATAGAGGAATCTCTCTACTATGCTCCGGATATAAAATTTTTACATACATTATCAATAAAAGATTACAGCCATATGCTGAAGAGATTATCGGCGAATACCAGTCCGGTTTCAGAAAAGGAAGATCCACCATAGATCAAATATATACAGTCAGACAAGTTCTGAGTAAAGCGTGGGAACAAGATATAGACGTCTATAATATTTTTGTTGATTTTAGACAAGCCTATGATTCGATAGATAGGGATAAACTATCTAATATTTTATACGAATTCGACATACCAGTGAAACTGGTAAGGATGATAAACTTAACAATGACTAATACAGAAGCTCAGGTACGAATACAAGGACACAAAACAGAAGGATTTGTAATCAATCGAGGGTTAAAACAGGGAGATGGGCTGGCCCCGACCTTGTTTAATCTAGCTTTAGAATATGTTATCAGAAAACTGTCAGTAGGAAGAAACAACGTACTGACAAACAAATCGGTCCAATTAGTAGCCTATGCGGACGACATCAATATAATGTGTAGGACAAAAAATGCAGCAGAGGAAACGTATTCTGAACTCAAAGAAAATGCTAGCAATATAGGCCTCAAAATCAACATAGATAAAACAAAAATATTAGAAGACAAAGAAACTACGGAACAATCGACAATATCGAAAAGGTGGACAACTTTAAATACTTGGGAACCATATTAGAAAAAAATGGCACAGAAGAAGCCAAAATCCGAAACCGGATAGTCCAAGCCAATAAAGCGTATTTCGCCACATCAAGTATCTTCAGATCCAAAGATATCCACAGAAACACGAAACTAAGGATATACAAATCAATAATAAGACCCATCCTAACATATGGTTGCGAAACGTGTATCCTGAACTCCAAGGCAGCAAACACTCTCGATACCTTTGAAAGAAAAATATTACGAAGAATCCTGGGACCAGTTAATGACGTACATGGCTGGAGAATAAGATATAACCATGAATTGTATCAAATGTATAAAGAACCACCGTTAACATGGTACATAAAACTACAGCGTCTAAGGTGGGCTGGTCATGTAGCCAGGATGGGAGAAGAAAGGATACCACAAAAACTATTGTATACCAGAATCCATGGAAAAAGACCAGTGGGAAGACCAAGGAGAAGATGGGAGGATGCGGTGGATGAGGATGCAAGAGAGATATTAAAAGTGCGTTCCTGGAGGAGGATGGCTGCTGACAGAGGAGAATGGGGGGAAAAATTGAAGGAGGCCAGGGCCCAACAAGGGCTGTAGTGCCATAGAAAGAAGAAGAAGAAGAAGCCACACAAACGTTAAGTTCTAAGAATTGACGCCTGGCACATTCCTTGGCAAATGTTTCACAACTGTTACTGCGTACTGTTTCTTTGTTCGCACAATACTTTTATTCAAACACGTGGCCGTATACACAGATGGAAATTAATTTATGAATATTTTAATAAAATGAACCTAAATTTAATGAAATAAAAACCCCTCACAATTCGTCCCGTTACACTCCAATCATTCTTGGGAGTTTGCAATTACTACAGAACGTTTCAGAAGGATTACTCAGATTTGGCAACTAGGTTCAAACATCTATTATCGTCCAAATGTAAATATAAATGGGGTAAGGAGGATGATGAGACATTCAAATTAATTAAAAACAAATTCTTGGACAACGTTATCCTTCACCATCACGATTTTGGTAAAAGATTTTTTATCAACTGTGATGCAAGCGATGTGAGCCTAGGACCAGAGCTTTATCAGGAGGACAATGAAGGAAACCACCTAGTACTAAGTTTTGCAAGCCGAGTCTTAAACAATAGTGAACGCAACTACAACATAACGGGAAAGGAATTATTGAGTGTGGTGTTTGCATGTAACAAGTTCTGAACATACATACTAGGCTTCCAAATAACTGTAAGATCAGACCACAAGTCGATATCGTTCTTACAGAAGTGTAAGTTAAGTCATGGAAGACTGACTCAGTGGATTCTGGCCTTACAAGAGTATCATATCACATGGGAGTATGTTCCAGGTAAACAGAATACAGTTGCAGATCATTATCCAAGGTCAATCTAAGGGCACATTTGAGGTTGACAGGGAAGATATTGGCAAGATATACCACATTTTTGCATATAAGGATGAACTAGCCAACTTATTGAATAGTATAAAAGAAGAACAAATAAAAGACACTAGACTGACTCACATCAAAACTAGAATCCAAAATAATGACCTTAAATTACTGCCGTTTTATCAGATTTATAATAATTTAATGTTTACAAAATCCACTACCAGGGACAACAGGTGGAAATTATATATACCTAAAACTATTGAGACCCAAATAATAACAATATACCATCAACTTTATGGACACATGGGACCCACAAAGGTCATAAAAGTTTTAGAGGAGCATGTCTACATAAAGGGCATAAATAGAAAGGTGAGGCAGACGTTAAGGAAATGTGGACTATGTCAAAAGGTCAAGGTAAATAATGAGAAGAAAAAAGGAGCCATTATTACAATAACATCTGATCGAAAATTAGAAAAAGTGTTCCTAGATATTTGTGGACCTTTTCCCCGGAGTGGAGGAAGACATAGGCACAAGTATATAGTAATCGTTTGGGACCATTTTACGAAGTACACAAAATTATACCCAATTAGCAGAGCGTCCACTAGGGTGATCATAAATATAATTATCAATAAATACATAGTAGATATAGGAGTCCCAGAGTCAATAATAACAGACCATGGAATGCAGTTCAAAGGTAAACGATGGCGAGAAGAAATGTTATGTAAAGGAATAAAAACTTATAAGACCTCTATCTACCATCCAAGCAATAATCCCGCCGAAAGGGTACTAAGGGAGGTAGGTCGTATTCTTCGTACGTACTGTCATGACAACCATAAGAAGTGGAGCGAGTATATCACAACCACTGAAAAATATCTAAATCTCTCATACCATGAGACATTAGGCATCTGTCCGTACCAATTAATGTTTTGAGACCACCACCTCGAGAAATAACTGAAATGATAAAGTTCACTGAAAAACCACAGGAAGAAATTAATTTGACAAGGATCTACAATAGGGTACATCACCAAGCAGAATTAAGAAGGAAAAAACAGAATAAGAAGGGGATTCCCACAATTACATATCAAGTCGGTGAAAAGATACTGATTAAAAACAGACAACAACCGAGTAGTACCGAGGGGATAGCAAAAAAGCTACTTCTACTGTATATAGGACCCTTTATAATAAGTAAAGATAATGGCAACAACACCTACGTGAGTGGGTACCCAAATACCAACAGGGTCAAGGGTACATATAATCAAACCGAGATTAAAAAATTTTATGAATAAACTGGAAAAGATGAAAACTTTCAACAGATTATTTTCCCCAAACCCCATTTAAGGGAAATAATCATGTTTTGGAGGTGGGAGGGGGGGAGGTAATCTGTAATGCAACAGAATAAGTAGGTCAAATAACTGAATAGGTCCAACATGAAACCACAATTAATGAGACAAATTACCTGATTCTAATAAGCAAATTCACAAAATAAAAACCCTATAAACGGATCAAAGAAGTACAATACAAGGTTTTGTAATTAATCAATGTAATCTAGTTGGTAAGAAAAGGACTATAAACAATGTTAAAGTGTCGGAGTGGAAAAAGTGAGAATTAATAATCTTTAATCACACAGACAGGACTGTGAAGATTAATGTTTCTTTCAGTGATCCTAAGTGTAAGCACACCAAACCAAAAGAAACAAATGTGCAAACAAACAAAATGATTTATGAAAGGTTTAAATAGTAACAGTATTTATGTCAAGTTATAAATTAATATTAATAAAATAATTGTGATTTTTAGTATTAGTTGTAGAATTCCTATGCCTTTTTAACTTCTATTGTTTATTCAAAGGAAAAGGTTACTAGAGTTAACTGCATGGAAGTAGTACCGTCAAGGTCACTCACTTTCACTGCTTCTGTCACCTCCACGCCCCTCGCCCAGCGTTGTTGCCGGCTAGTACAGTGTGTAGCGTTTTAGCAGTGTTATGAAAGCAAATTTCATACATCCACCTTATATTGCTCGTTTCAAATTTATTTATGCGTATCGCGTAAATTAATTTTTGTTATCAGGAATAATTATTTGTGGGTAACATTACTCAGTTAAATTCTGGGCGCCAGTATTTGAGCTATAAAAATTTGTGTGAGTCGGCAACATATTTTTTGTTGTCGCGTAAATATCTACAGAATTTCTATCTTTGCGTTTCTTCTCTTTCTTTGGTTTCTTTTGTTACGATTTGCAGTTCTCTGAATCTACGATTTATACTGCGCTGGTTTCTCTTATGTTGGAATCTAAAGCTTTTAGCAATACACACCCTAACTTTACGAAGTACCATTAGGTCAGTTATTTTGTGTTTTCCGTACAGTGAACTTACTTATTTAAAGTTTTACTGTTTTCTTCATGTGTGGTTATCCTACAGACTGACAGTTGTCTGAGAACGCTGACCTTGCCTGCTGTTGTCACTTTAATTTTTTCATACTCACGGTCTTTTCCCTTTTGTAAATGAATCTATTTTTGTTCTCTGCACGGTCGTTCCTAAGCCATATGGTTCGGAAGTTCTGTTAGGTATATGTACACATTTGGTATGCAAATTGCGTATACCCTGTCGGCATGTCTTTTCAGTAAATATTGGTGTCTGACACTTTTATGAATGCCTTTGTCATTTTACACTCCCCTCAAAATGTGTATGTTTACTGGCCACGCTACTACCTTTCTTCCATTGCACAAAGTTAAATAGGACTGAGCAATTTCTGTAAACAAATTTGTCGCTGTTGTGGCAAAAGCCAATCCCATTTCAGTTACAGTACTGACTATTATTTATAATACTCATAAGGAATTCTATAGTTTATAAAATAAGGAAAATTTTAATTATAAAATTTGTAAGGACAATTCATAAAATATAGAATTATAAATTTAAATTCTATATTTAAAGATTTATAATATATTAATATATGAATAAGGAATTTCAAATTTATTTCATGATGCATTTGTATTTGTTGTTTATAAAATTATCCTTATTTTCTTAAGACATCCAACTCGTTTCACGTTTATACATACGATTATTTTTATGCTACTTGTGCATGTAACGTCTTATAGTATAGTTCTAATTTTTTTACTTAATTATTAATAAGCAGTGCAGGAAATAAAAATAGAATATTTTTCAGAGTCATGAATAGTGCGGTGTCTCTTCAATAATTAAATGGGGCAAGCTTAAGACTCAGGATGCGTATGAAAATTATTAAATTTTACTTAAAAAAATACAGTAAAACACAAGTTAACCTTACATTACACTATCTTACAAAACCAGAACAACTGTGTGATACTCGTAAGATTTTAAAAAGGTTTTTTACTTTAAATAACATTAAATTTTATCTATACAATTTCTGCAGTAGGCATCTATGAACCTTCAAAATGTATCGTTGTTTTTTCAGTCTTCTATTGTCATTGATTTTAGAATGTTCAACAGTTTAAAGCACAAAAATGATTTTAATGGAAGCCTTATTGATAGCAACAAAGTAAATATTTAATTTAAAAATCACTTTGTTATATTCTTTACATTAAGTAGGCCTACTTACTAGTGTAGCATTTTTCGGAAGAAAGGGAAATTGTTGCTTAGTGGCAACGCTGTAAGTAAGCGGTGTGACCTTGACGATACTACTTCCATGCAGTTGACTATAGTAGTATAAAAACAAATAATGTATGCAACTTATTCAGTGTAGAAAGGATTAAGTTAAATTAACCTAATATAATATTTAAAGGACAGATCTTATTGGACTGGAAAAAATATTATTATATGTTAAACAGTTTTATTGAAAGTTAGTTATTTATGTTTAACGTTAATGAAGTCTTAGCCAAGAAGGCATGATATTAAGTTAAGATGTTTGTTCCATGTTAATGTTTTTATATTATTAGACTGCAATGAATATGTTCATCTCATGTAATAACACCCAAAAGAATGAATGTAATTAACCAGAAGGTCTTAAATCAATAGGCCAAATAATATTTGTAAAATTAGAACATTGTACCCCCAAGAAATAGGCCAATATTAATATAGTATTATTGGCCAACTAACAAGTTACTGCAAACCAGTAAGAAATAGTAAAATTAATGAGATAAGCTTTATTTATATAATAATAATAACATTTTTAGAAAGATCAACAAATGGTAATAGAATTTAGTAAATGTTAAATTGCATAAAAACCCATAAAACAGAATTCTGTAAACATTAAAGAATATCTATTAGGACACTCTCACATATCAAGTGAGATGTCAAAATGCTTGTTTTTTTATAAGGAAGATCACTTTGTAAACCAATCTAAGTACAATTAAGTATTAATTAGAGAGTAATTTGGAGTGGAAAATGTAAAAACAATATATTTTAAATAATCAGTGTCACATGACCCTTAAACTCAACTGTATTGACCAATGGGAATTTTGCTACTTTTGGTCAAGCCAGTTGAAAGAAAAAGAAAAACTCAACATTCTATTGTTAGACATAAAAGTATACAGGTCATATCTGTGTAGCTAAGAGCTGAAGAGTATAACAAGGGATCAAATCTGAGTTGAAGAAAAAAAGTAAAATTAATATAAAACCAAGAATACAAAAATAGATGGAAGAAAAAAATGAAGATAATATAAAATAATAATAATACATCAAAAGAAGAACAAGTAAAAGGAATATCTTAAAAAATTTAAACCTAAAGTGAATAAGTATCTCTACCATTGGGTGAGAAAATAACCTTATTATAATATCACGTTTACAACTATACAACACCAAGATTAACTGAACTAACACTTTTAAACAGAACACTAGTGAAAAGCAGAAAAGAACACTGATATAAACACAGTGAACATATTGTATAAATTATTTTATTAGAAAGAAAGTGGTGAAAAATTTTACATAGAGTGAGGTGAACAACAAGCGGCCGTTGTGTTTGTTTTGTTAATTTGAACTATGGGTAGCCGCCATGACAGCTTGTTGTAGCAAATTGAACTAAAATTATTATATTTGTCACACTTTAATAAAAAATTAATTTTGTTTGTATTAGTTAATAAGATTTAATGATTGTAATGTATTGTACTTCGTGTATGCATTTCTGAACTTTAGTAGCAGTCTAAAAGAACCCAAGAATTAATATCATAAATAAATAATATTTGAGAATCGAACTGAGTAAAGGAGTCGATACGGGCAATGAACTATTTCGACCTAAGAGTCGTCAAACCGAATTTAAATAAAATAAAAGTTAATAATTTTCAATTGGTATTAAATGAGTTTTATTTATAGAATTAATTGAGATTAAAGGATTTTCGATTAATAAAAGAAGATTGAAACAACATTGGCGATTGGAACTTCGTCATAAACAAGGGATTACGCAAATAACCTACAATAGCCAATTCGATACTATGATCGAATCCAACATCAACAAAACTTTTCTTTTATGAATTTTTTTTTTAAACCAATGAAAGCAAAATAATAATTAACAAACTCGAATCAA
The DNA here is from genome assembly GCA_034769895.1 of Magicicada septendecula. Lineage (NCBI taxonomy): Eukaryota > Metazoa > Arthropoda > Insecta > Hemiptera > Cicadidae > Magicicada > Magicicada septendecula. The sequence continues at coordinate 743,937,249 of CM068368.1, read as the reverse complement.
CATAATTAAATTAAATTGAATAATTCCTAGAAGAATAAAATTAAAAGGTTTATAAAATAATTAAATCTAATTCAAATTAAACTAAACCAAAACCACAATACTTAAGGAAATCACCTATAAGATAATAAAACGTTACAATATATATATTCTGTGTGTGTGTGTGTGTGTGTGTGTGTGTGTGTGTGTGTGTGTGTGTGTGTGTGTGTGTGTGTGTGTGTGTGTGTGTGTGTGTGTGTTTAGTAAATATTATTTCTATTTAAAAATACATAAATTGTTTTTAACAATAAGTACAGTTTATAACTACTGAATATTAAAATTTGGCAGTTTGTGTTTCTAAACTGTTAAAATATATTAATATTATCAAATTATGTTTCCCCTGGAAGTTACTGATATTATTTTAATTATCCTGAAGTGCATTTCACTGATAGATACAGTATCTTCAGAGGTTATAAATGCATTTATTTATAATTTATTTTTTATAATTATTATAATTCATTTTGTATTTATTTATAATTCATACAATTCATTTATAACCTCTGTAGATACTGAATCTATCAGTGAAACATACGTCAGAATAATTAATTTAATGCCAATAACTTGCAGAAGAAACTTAATTTGATAATATTAATCAAGAGCACTGTAAGAAACTTGGAGTTACTTATAAAGTATTTATGTTTGTATATTAAACATAGGCCTATTTATACAAATAAAATATCCTCAATATATTTTAAAGAATATTATATTATTAAAAAAAAGGCTAATTCAAAGGATAAAATGATTGCAGTTATTAATTTAATAAACATTTATTTGAATTTTTTGAGTGGGTCTGTACAATTTTCTTGTACAAAATAATAATATTAATTTATGTTTTTCTTAGTTTGTAGAAATTGTTGACAACTGCTGAATATAAATCTTAGGTTTGTTATTTTCATATTGTGTTGTATTTTTGTATTATATACAACAAAGTAATAATATATTGTTTGTTATGGTAACCAAAAACTAATTTCAGTACACATAGCAAGAATTTGTGTTAAATTTTTTCATGAATGTTATACATACAGTTATACATTTTATATAGCATAATTTGCACACACACACACACACACACACACACACACACCACCAATATATGAGTCTTGTCCACATTGTATTTTGTTATCAGCACAACAAAAGGAATGTTAAGGTCACACACACACACATGTGCGCACACATGCGAATACCTTGTGTCCTCTGAATAGCTTACAAACTACGTAGCCTGTCAAAAAATCAAGGAACTACATAATAACCATATGGAGTGTACTTAAGAAACTGTAAACTACTGTCAACATATCCTTACAGGACCACATTTGTCTTTCAGAACTACAAGTACCCTATTAAGGAAAAGAAATATTTTATTCTGCATATGTTTTTACAAGTGCTAAACATTTCATATATGCCACACATTATATTTACAATGTAATGTGTAATTATAATGTATAATGAAAGTTTATTCTAGTGCTTGTGAATTATTGAATAAGGTGCATTTGTAAGGTCAAATGAATTGACAATTTGGCAAGAAAATAATGGTTTTGTCATAACAAAAAATGAATTTTTTCAACAAAACTGATTTAAATCAATTAGTGAATTAGCACTGTCGTTTGTTGCTATACATTTCTAGTAAATTTATCTAAAAATATTTGTTTTCATCCTTCCTGGAATCTTATTGGCAACATTGCATCAAATGTATTTTGAAAATCGGAGATTTTAAGTATTCTTAATTGTCTGTACATAGCAATAATAAAATAACAGAGACATTCCATGTAAAAAATTACCTTGTAAGAATTGATGTTAAACTGTATGTGCCATTGTGTACTTTACTAAGTGCTCTAAAGTTACTTTTTTTTTGTAATCTCAAAAAAAAATCAATTCACAGTTTTATGTTTGTTAATAACAGTCCAACATTAGATTGTAAATATTTTCTCATTATGAAATACGGGTCTTGTCAGGGTACTGTGCCAATTATTTTCATTATTCTTTGGTGTTTCCCTGGGCAATGCCCAATCTGCCTGTCACCGCTGGTTTGAACATCAATTCTACTCTATGTTCCCTTTTAAAAACTGGTGTGTTTAAAAGTGACATTTTGCAGGCTTAGACCAAGTTGTACATGGTCTCTATGTTATTAGAGATGGAATTTTTCCATACCTGACAGTTGATTTACACCAGACTATAAATATCTCTGAAAATTTCAAACAAGGGAGACGCTAATAATTTACTCATGGAGATACTATGTCAGTTTTATCCACGGCATATATGTGTCACCATCAAGATCATCACGAAGCCGTAACCAGCATGATACAATTACAGTTTCAAGGTGCAGTTGGCGGAGGAGCACCAGGACCATCATCATCATGATGGAGTAACACAGCCAACCAATAATCTATGTGGGAAGCATGCATCATCATCATCATAATCATCAACATCCAGGAGCCGCTCACAAGCAACAATATCTTCTCAGCGGTAATACACCCAATACACAGGTGAAAAATGAATATTTATTTTTAAAGAAAGAACTTATAAAGAACAGTAGTATGATCTAACAAAGCAAAACAAATACATACATGTAACCAGTGTAAATATTCAAAAAATACATAACATGGTATTTTAAGTTTTATTGCAAATAATTTCCATATTTTATTTAAAATTGATGCACTATTGTGAATAATAACACTTTTAATTGAAGTAAATATTCATTATTAAAATATTAATAATAACCTTTTAATTTTACCTAGTAAATAAAATAATAATTTTGTAGATTTTTTCTATGATTAAAAAAATTTAATGGTTCAAAGTTGATACTCATGTCAATCACCCAAGCAATTTAAATAGTTTTATAATAAATATATGTGTGGGTGTGTTATGTTTATACGTTATTCTTGTGTGATGCATATAAGATATACAAGAAGATGTCATTGTAATTTCTTATAAAAGGAAATTTTCTGAATTCATAATTTTAGTTTCTTTTTAATTTAATTAATTTTTCTTAAAAATAATTAGTGAATCGATGATTTATTTTTCAATTATTTCGTGCCATCAACATCTCCTCTGTTTAATAAAAAAAAGTTTATTGTGCAACAATTATACTTAGCACAACAAACACACAAAAATCCTACAACCTAGCCCTTGGTTTACACAATACAGTTGCATTATGAATGTAAGCTTAACACAGAAAGGTACTCATAATAATAATTGTATATATATTCAAGAAGGAATTAAGATTTTGTTCTGTTAACCTAGTTTGCTAGGTTTTCAAATAAAATATACATTTTGATGTCTCAAGTTGTGCGAGTTCAATGAGTGTGACACACACACATTCACATTCATAGTAAAGTAAATGGACCTTAATTTAAAAAAAAAATAATTTTAACCTGATGTGAAAATACGACTGACTTCTTTGCTAAAAAAATTGAAGTAGATTTTTAATTCATTAATGAAAATGGCAGTTGAAGCAGATAGAATCTAACACCTTATTGTGCATTGTTTCAGTGTGAAGGCTGGGTAATGTTATTTCTAACAAACAGAAACAGCTGTTTACAAGAAACATGTGTGTTTAAAAAAATACTATAAAAATAGAGTTTTTTTAGGCCTGTTAAAATGTTCAAATTTGTGTCCTACCTTCCATTTAAACGCAGTTGTGGTTTAGTGTGAAGAGCTGAAAAGTAATGTTTTTGGCAATATTTTAAAGGAAAAACAGAATTGCTTAAATAAATAAAAGGGTGTGGATAGGTTAATTTGAAAAGATATGAAGATTACTCCTCATAGCAGTCTACTGAGAGGGAACTAATACTCACTTGTGTTAACAACTCAATAATTTTTGTTGTTAAGCAAACACAAAACAAACCAAAACTATTAATAAAATAACATAACATGAAAAATAAATAAATAACTTCCAGTAAGCAGGCTAAAACTAAGTGAGCAATTCAAAAATACATATTCATACAAGAGTGTAGTGTTCAACTGTTATACGTATATTGTAATTACTCCCTCTCGGTTCACCTAATTAGGTCCCACGTTATGAACGTTACTTTGTTACTACACCTATGCCCATGTGTTTTGAATTATTTTAATTATTTAAATATCTGAGATATTTGGAGTTGTGGGATATATTGATGTAATTAATTAATATTAACTTAGCTCTCTAAGAAATATCAGTGTTAGTGTACCTGAAACTTAAACAATTAATGCGTTATTCTACAATTTCATCCAACCCTATTATACGTTGAAGAGAATTATGTCTAATTTTGTATTTTTACGCTCTCTCTTTGGTGTCAGATAATTCCGCTATAAGCGCTGTAGTATCGGCTCAACAAAACTTATAGGTTATTTCAATGTTTATGTTATCCAATTATTCTATACTTATTCAGTTACTTTTTTATTCCCAGCTCATTAAACCATACTCCAAATAACAAGATTTTGCAATTATATAAAGGTTCTTTATTTGTTTACTTCCTTAACATTGAATAAGATATGTTCTAACTAACATATGCTTGGGCTATAGATTGCATGAATCGATTGTTGATTATTCCGATCCTTTATTTAAATTTAGTTATATAGTGTGTTTTAATTTGTAATTAATTTAATTCAGGGTGTGAAGGTTCTTGTAACTGTGGGGAAGATTAAAAATACATAGATAAGAATGCAAGATTTACAAATTTGAAGTGTTGTGTAGTTAGTATGATTAATATAATAATAATTTACCAGACTAGAACGAAGCAAATCGTGTAGGCGGTTGATTGATAAATTTACTGTTCTGGACAATTATGCCGTACGATTTTCTTTCTTCGGTTTAATAAAATGGAATTCTTGTCCTGTCCACTTCAGAATTACAGCTCTCTGGATTGGTTTACAGCCCGATTGATGCTTCTTCTGCAACTCCAGGATCCAAATACGTTCTTCTCTCGGTTGAAGCAATTAGTGTTGTTCCGTGTAATTGAAAGGTATAACTTCTGGTGTAGTGAATATTATTAATTGTAATACTGTTAATTCTTTCTATTTGGTTTAATATATCATCAATTCCCTTCGGATATGGGACAGTTCAAGTTCTTCCTTGTAGAATCCAGTTATTTATTCTCTATTGTGATTTCATACTGTAGTGTTATTTGGTTAAACTGTACTGGTGATAGTCATAAATATTGTCATTAGGATTTTGTGTTTTATAATCGTGTCTGATAATTTAAAATATTACGATTAGATAGGTAATTCTTGGGTTTTTTAATCTCATCACATTCAGATCATCAAAGCAATTATTGTCAAATCAACAACTTCCTCTTTTTTTGTCGTCCCTAGCAACACATGACTTCTTCCTTCCACATGTTTTGAATATAGTGTTTATTTCATATATTTTTTGTCTATTCCTTATCAATTTGCTATCCTATCGGAATGTAACTTTATCAATAGTTGGTTTATTATTTTCTACACATATTCTGCTGGTTTTTTTATATAAGCCGGTTTTTTTCCTTTTTTATATTTAATCCACTTTTGATATTATATGTTATTAATCGATATCATGGCATTATGGTATTATCATAATTTGTATAAATTTTATTATATATCATTATTAATTTAATGTTTTTTCTAGCTCTTCAAATCGTATTCATTAATTATTATTAATTGATGTACCTAACCTTTATGTTATGAGTGGTTATATAGTGGTTTTGGCTGTTAGGCCTTTTATTGTAAACGGATCTACCTGTGTTTATAACTGGTACACATCTATAGCCCCTTTTACATAAATTCATACATATAATCAAATCTTAACTATTAACATTTACATAAACAATTATTTTTTCCCTATCTAATAACAATTTTATCTTGACCTATGGATCACATATTAGAAAATTCAAATCTATTAACGTTAATTAGCTGCTTCACACTTCATTCTACAACAGTCATTGAATAATACATCTTGTTTCATTATCTTTCATTAACTCAACACATATTTGGTATAACATAACATAAACTTTATCATAATATTTGTTGTCACAAAATAATATCTCTTAACTCAAAATTCTTAATTGCTATTACTATAAAGTAAATTATTGTTTCATTTTTTGTTTGCTTTTCACTAAACATATATCATCAACTATTATCTAACTTACAGGTTCGTTTATTCTTGTTAATACTACCTTGCATCCTTATTTACCTTTATCTATAATTATAAATATAATTATTAGATCTTTGTTCTATCATGGGGTCAGATATTTACTTGTTTATTATTCTGTTAACCTTGTTTTTTATGTAACATGAATGCTAGCATTTCTGTTGCGTTACATATGCTCCCCCTCCTAAAAAAGTTTAGTTTACCTGAATGAAGTTTAGGTCAAATAAACTTGTCTTTTCCACATGCCTTTTCTTCATTTCATTGTTAATGGTTGACGATGGGATTTTCAATGTAATTTCATTAGACTAGTATTAATTTTTTTTTTTTTAATAACATTTCATTATTTTAATTAACATTCTTGATCATTTTTAATTTCTGTAAACATTATTTGTTGATAGTTGGCTACAATATTCAATGATACATTAGTTTCACATCTCTTCTACTTATAATTACTATAATCACTGTATTTCTCAATTATTCTTCTGTCAACTCATTTCTTTCTGTTTTCTTCGTCCTACTCTTTTGGAAACTGAAGTTATTCTTGCAACTATTCTAATATTCCTTAAATATTTAATTTCCCTAACAATCCCTAATACATGCGTTGGTACAGTTCAGAGAGGCACTGTTTGGCTTCATACTCTGCTGCCCACACCACATCTTAATATAGTACTGCTGGAATTCATCTACAGTCAGCTATAAAATATAATAATCTCCTAATAATCTCTTTAATTATTTAATAATAAATATTTGGGAAAAATTTTTTTTCTTTGTTGCTTTTATATTTCTTCATTACTATCCTTCATATTTTGTGATTCCATTTTAGTTCCTTAAACATTCTTTGATATTAAATTTGACAGTTATCATTTGTAATCATTTTTGTTTTCATTTTTGTTGTGATTCTAATGCTAAGTATCTTCTTCATTTGTTTTTTCTCTGATCTCAATATTTTCTAAATAGTTGTTGTGTGATGATCATTATAACTGTATTTCTGACTAAATACATTCCTTAGCCCAACTATTCTTCTTCTTATCGTATTTCATTATTCTGGCTGTTTATTTTTCAATGAATTATGTTCATAAATACTCTATCTTTCTTGTCTTCTTTAACATTACATTCAATCGTTTACTGAAGTTGTTTCCATCATTTGGCAATGTAGTATGTATTTTAGGTCATATGATTTTTCTCTTTCTTTATTTTGCATAGGTAGATTTGAGGTAAAAACTTTTATCTTGGGGTTTCATTCTTTATCATTCACACTATTTCTTTATAAACATTTAATAATAATTCTCGCTTTCTTCTGTAATCTTGGGGTTTCATTATTCATACTATTTCTTTATAAACATTTAATAATAATTCTCGCTTTCTTCTGTAATCTTGGTGTTTCATTATTCATTATTCACACTATTTCTTTATAAACATTTAATAATAATTCTCGCTTTCTTCTGTAATCTTGGGGTTCATTATTCATTATTCACACTATTTATTTATAAACATTTAATAATAATTCTCGCTTTGTTCTGTAATCTTGGGGTTCATTATTCATTATTCACACTATTTCTTTATAAACATTTAATAATAATTCTCACTTTCTTCTGTAATCTTGGGGTTTCATTATTCATTATTCACACTATTTCTTTATAAACATTTAATAATAATTCTCGCTTTCTTCTGTAATCTTGGGGTTTCATTATTCATTATTCACACTATTTCTTTATAAACATTTAATAATAATTCTCGCTTTCTTCTGTAATCTTGGGGTTTCATTATTCATTATTCACACTATTTCTTTATAAACATTTAATAATAATTCTCGCTTTCTTCTGTAATCTTGGGGTTTCATTATTCATTATTCACACTACTTAATACCTTCTTCATAACTATATTTTAATTCAGACTTACTTCATTTTGAATGACACATTTTTTTTTTTCTATTTATTTTATGGTTCAACAAATTTTCTTTTATTTACAAGTGTTTTTTTTTTCAAATCGATAATAAGTTGTTCTTATTGTATTTTAGAATTTAGTGGTAGTATTCAACTCAAATTCTTTTTAAATTCCAAGTATTTTCTCTTCAAGACTGGTAATAAGTTGTTCTTATTATATTTTAGAATTTATTCATAATATTTCTTTTTGGATTTAGTAATTTTTTTTAATTTCTTACTAAATTCGTTTTATATATAATAGTTATTTCAAATAATTTTTGTAAGTTGGTCTTACTGTCTTTTAGAATTTTGCTGTTACATATATGATTTCATTATTACTATTACTGTTTACATGTTTCTTATCCTCTTCCAATAAATCTTCCCTGATATTCTTTAAATAGTGGTTATTAATTATGGTCATTGTACGATTACTCTTAATTTTGTTTATAAGTCGTTGTTCCCCAAGATTACGGTTCAGTGAAGGGTATTCATTAATTTTCACTGCCTCTATTAGTTTAAATGAGGGCTTACCCCCTCTTCTCTATTTTCATGTTGATTACTGTGTTGATTTTGTACGGTTTCAGTGCGATCCTCTGTATTAGGTTCCGCTATCCTATAATTTCCTTCAGGTGGATAGTTGACTTCACGCCGGGACTGGTCATAATGGTTGTCATATCGGTGACTCCTTGGGTAATACCGTCGCTGATTACCTTGAGGCCTGGAGTAGATATAATTGACGTTATGCCTATAATTATTGGGTCGTCTGTCCCCATCTCCTCTATTATTGCGACTATCGCGATAATTATAATTATTATTGCCACGATAATTATAGTTCCTGGAATTATTATTCGCGTGCTCATTTTGGTTTCTATTGGCATTAACGTTCTGCGCAGGTCGATTGTGATCATTATTATGAGAATTGGTTGGTGGCGCGTTATTATTATACTTCTGATATTTATAATTTAACATTCTATTTCTTTGGTATTGGTTCTCGTGCTCATAATTCTCCAAGAATTTGGCCATGGCTGGAATCGTTTTGATTTGACTACACATACGTGCATTTTTTATCCCTTCCTTGTAATGGTAGGATAGTTGTATCACCAAACATTCTTCGGGAATTCTGGGCTCTAAGTTCCGCGCCATACATACTTTTCCTAGAAAGTATGAAGTAGGAGACTGGCCTATGTTTGTTTCGTATCGACCGTTACTCAAATTATTCCTAATCATGTTCTGGGTCGATTCAGACCAATACTTCTCTTTAAACTGTTTTTTGAACTCAGTCATGTCCAGTATATCCGGGCGCACCGCTGTCCACCAATTATCATAAGTATCTTTAAACGTTTCATCAATCATCCTGCGTATAATACTCCAGCGATTTTCTCTGTTTCTTGCGATCACCTCTTCCAGTCTCTTTAAAAATTCCATAGGATTGCGCTTGTAATTACGAAAATTAATCGATTCACGGTTCTCGTGGTTATTTGTATGACTATGTTGGCACGTCCTATCCCGCCATGAATCTACTTCTTCTTGTAATTGTAATTCACGTCTACTAATTTCCTCTATTTTATTTTTACTGGTATTAATTTGACCTTCCATACTGTTTAAATTGCCATAGACTCTTTCGAGTCGTTCACCCATGTCTGTCTGTACTTGCGTAATCCCTTCCTTATTCTCTTCCCGTACCTGATGTACTTCGTTTTTAATTTGCTCATATTTTCCGACAGTTTCCTGTTGGATTTCTTCGACCAATGTTTTGCTCTCAATTTTTATGTCATTAATTTTATTTTGTAGTTCTTCACGAACCTGTACTATTGTTTCGTTAGTTTTTTCTAACCCTTCATTTGTTTTGGCTATTTCTAATTTTCTTTCCTCATTATTTTGGTCCACCTTCTGGTTAATTGTCACATGAAGATTCTCAATTTTTTCATTAATCTGCCTTAAATTCTCTTCATGTATTTGTAAGATGTCTTCCTTCATTTGTTTTAAACCCTCATCATTCCTATCTAACCTTTCGTGAATTTGGTTTAATCTTTCGTTCATTTGTTTTGAGGTTTCTTTAATTTCCTCATTTGTTTTCCTGGAGTTTTCCTCCTGTTACCTAAAATTCTCATTAGTGAGTCTGTTATCTTCCTTAATACTACTCATTAACTCCATTAATTTTTCCCAATTTAGTCCTTCTCTGGCTCCCGCTTTATCTATTTGGTCCCCTTGGGCATCTTTTTCGATTACTTCCTTTTCCTTGTCCGCAATTATTTCAGTTTCCGTTATTTCGTCTGACTGTTGTTCCATTTCACTATCTGTTATTAGTTCTATTTCCTGTTCTTGTTCATCTATTTCCTTCTCCGTTTCTCCTGCCCTAATCCTTGATCTACCTCTGGTATGCATGTTTATTCTCCCACAGTTGCCTGCTCTGGTTAAGTAATGTTATTATAATTATAGTTATTTAACTTAAGTCCTACACTGGTTGAGCGCCAATTTGTAATTACTCCTCGGCTCTTACGTTGTCTCTTACGGTCGCGGGATTCTCGTTATTTCCGCCCCAACGTTGCCGGCATCAATTTGTAATTACTCCTCGGCTCTTACGTTGTCTCTTACGGTCGCGGGATTCTCGTTCTTTCCGCCCCAATGTTGCCGGCGTCAATTTGTAATTAAAACGGGTACGTACGGTTCAAAGCCCCACTGTTGGGTTCGTCAATTTGTAATTACTCCCTCTCGGTTCACCTAATTAGGTCCCACGTTATGAGCGTTACTTTGTTACTACACCTATGCCCATGTGTTTTGAATTATTTTAATTATTTAAATATCTGAGATATTTGGAGTTGTGGGGTATATTGATGTAATTAATTAATATTAACTTAGCTCTCTAAGAAATATCAGTGTTAGTGTACCTGAAACTTAAACAATTAATGCTTTATTCTACAATTTCATCCAACCCTATTATACGTTGAAGAGAATTATGTCTAATTTTGTATTTTTACGCTCTCTCTTTGGTGTCAGATAATTCCGCTATAAGCGCTGTAGTATCGGCTCAACGAAACTTATAGGTTATTTCAATGTTTATGTTATCCAATTATTCTATACTTATTCAGTTACTTTTTTATTCCCAGCTCATTAAACCATACTCCAAATAACAAGATTTTGCAATTATATAAAGGTTCTTTATTTGTTTACTTCCTTAACACTGAATAAGATATGTTCTAACTAACATATGCTTGGGCTATAGATTGCATGAATCGATTGTTGATTATTCCGATCCTTTATTTAAATTTAGTTATATAGTGTGTTTTAATTTGTAATTAATTTAATTCAGGGTGTGAAGGTTCTTGTAACTGTGGGGAAGATTAAAAATACATAGATAAGAATGCAAGATTTACAAATTTGAAGTGTTGTGTAGTTAGTATGATTAATATAATAATAATTTACCAGACTAGAACGAAGCAAATCGTGTAGGCGGTTGATTGATAAATTTACTGTTCTGGACAATTATGCCGTACGATTTTCTTTCTTCGGTTTAATAAAATGGAATTCTTGTCCTGTCCACTTCAGAATTACAGCTCTCTGGATTGGTTTACAGCCCGATTGATGCTTCTTCTGCAACTCCAGGATCCAAATACGCTCTTCTCTCGGTTGAAGCAATTAGTGTTGTTCCGTGTAATTGAAAGGTATAACTTCTGGTGTAGTGAATATTATTAATTGTGATACTGTTAATTCTTTCTATTTGGTTTAATATATCATCAATTCCCTTCGGATATGGGACAGTTCAAGTTCTTCCTTGTAGAATCCAGTTATTTATTCTCTATTGTGATTTCATACTGTAGTGTTATTTGGTTAAACTGTACTGGTGATAGTCATAAATATTGTCATTAGGATTTTGTGTTTTATAATCGTGTCTGATAATTTAAAATATTACGATTAGATAGGTAATTCTTGGGTTTTTTAATCTCATCACATTCAGATCATCAAAGCAATTATTGTCAAATCAACAACTTCCTCTTTTTTTGTCGTCCCTAGCAACACATGACTTCTTCCTTCCACATGTTTTGAATATAGTGTTTATTTCATATATTTTTTGTCTATTCCTTATCAATTTGCTATCCTATCGGAATGTAACTTTATCAATAGTTGGTTTATTATTTTCTACACATATTCTGCTGGTTTTTTGATATAAGCCGGTTTTTTTCCTTTTTTATATTTAATCCACTTTCGATATTATATGTTATTAATCGATATCATGGCATTATGGTATTATCATAATTTGTATAAATTTTATTATATATCATTATTAATTTAATGTTTTTTCTAGCTCTTCAAATCGTATTCATTAATTATTATTAATTGATGTACCTAACCTTTATGTTATGAGTGGTTATATAGTGGTTTTGGCTGTTAGGCCTTTTATTGTAAACGGATCTACCTGTGTTTATAACTGGTACACATCTATAGCCCCTTTTACATAAATTCATACATATAATCAAATCTTAACTATTAACATTTACATAAACAATTATTTTTTCCCTATCTAATAACAATTTTATCTTGACCTATGGATCACATATTAGAAAATTCAAATCTATTAACGTTAATTAGCTGCTTCACACTTCATTCTACAACAGTCATTGAATAATACATCTTGTTTCATTATCTTTCATTAACTCAACACATATTTGGTATAACATAACATAAACTTTATCATAATATTTGTTGTCACAAAATAATATCTCTTAACTCAAAATTCTTAATTGCTATTACTATAAAGTAAATTATTGTTTCATTTTTTGTTTGCTTTTCACTAAACATATATCATCAACTATTATCTAACTTACAGGTTCGTTTATTCTTGTTAATACTACCTTGCATCCTTATTTACCTTTACCTGTAATTATAAATATAATTATTAGATCTTTGTTCTATCATGGGGTCAGATATTTACTTGTTTATTATTCTGTTAACCTTGTTTTTTATGTAACATGAATGCTAGCTTTTCTGTTGCGTTACAATATATATTACCGGCAAAGTATGTGATCCAGGCATTATATAGAATACCTAGGCATTTCAAACAATGCCTGGAGTTTTTTGGCAAAGTATAGAATAGAATTACACTTAACTAAAAATGAACTTTTTCATGTGAAAACTTACTGATTTTATTGGACGCGTTTCGGCTTAGTATCCGCCTTCTTCAGCTTTGGTAACAGACTGCCAGCATTTTGTAACGGTTGTGTGGAAGGTGAAGTGGGGGTGGTGTGTGGAGGAAGGGGATTGGCGCGGGGATTCAACTTACTGTTTGTTTTCTGTATAATTGTGTCAAAAAGTGTATGTGATTTATATTGTAATTGATCGTTGAGTATGTTGTTTGGTTGTGTTGTGTGGTATTTATATATTTCGTATTGTTCAGTTGTGTTGAGTTTTTGACCTTTGGGTATGTAATGTAAAATTTCAAGATTAGTGTCTATGTTGGTGTAACTGTGGTTTTCTGTGTGTATGTGTGTGGCAAATGCGGAGTGTATATTGTTGTTGGTTAAAGCTTTTAAGTGTTCAGAATAACGGGATGAAAAAGATCTTTCCGTCTGGCCTATGTAGAAACTATTGCAGTCATTACAATTTAATTTGTAAACACCTGTTTTGTTATATTTGTCTATGTCTGTGTTTGTATTACTGATGTGTTTTTTGATGGTATTGGTTGTTCTGAATGCTATTTTGTATTTGTGTTTTCTGAATGTATTGGCGATTTTGTGTGTGTATGAGTTGTGGTATGTGAGTGTGATGTATTTATTGTGTTGTGTGTTGATGGTATTTAGTGTTTTGTTGTTTTTGTTTTTGATGCGTTTGTGTAGTATGTTTATTAAATTGGGGTTATAACCGTTTTTTATTGCTATGTATTTTATTGTGTTGAGTTCGTCGGTGTAATCTTGTTTATTTAAGGGTATTTTAGTTAGTCTATGGAGCATATGGTTGAAGGCCGCATGTTTATGTTGTGTTGGGTGGTTTGATGTGTTGTGTATAACCATGTCGGTTGTGGTTGGTTTCCTGTATATTTTGTACGTGTGTGTATTGTTAGTTTTGTTAATTGTTAGGTCTAGAAAATTTATACTATTGTTTTGTTCAGTTTCCAGTGTAAATTTTAATTTGTGGTGTATAGTGTTTATGTATTTGTGGAAGTTTTCAACTTGTCTTGTGTTGCCTTTGAATAAAAGTAATATGTCATCTACATACCTGTGCCAATATATAATTTTGTTAGTGTATTTGTTGTTGTTTATTATGTGGTTCTGTTCAATGTTGTGTATATATATTTCTGCTAGTATTCCTGATATGGGGGATCCCATCGGGAGTCCTTCTGTTTGTGTGTATATTTTGTTATTGTATGTAAAGTAATTTTGTTCAGTTATTATTTTGGTAAGTGTGATGATTTCTTGTATGTGTGTTTCAGGTGTGTTGTTTTGTCTGAGTAGTTGTTCTAGTGTTTGTATGGTTTCTTTGATGGGGACATTAGTGTATAAATTGGTTATATCAAAAGATGCCAGAGTTGAGTTATGTGGGATGTGTATGTGTTCAGTTTTCCTGACTAGGTCAATGTTGTTTTTGATAGATGTGTTGTTACTGAGTTTAATGTTTTCTCTGATTATTTTGTCTAGTTGTTTTGCGATTTTGTGGGAGGGGGCCTGTGTGTTGTTTATTAATGGTCTGATTGGAATGTTAGGTTTATGTATTTTTGGTAATGCATTTAGTTTAGGGGGGTTAGGTTTTATTTGTTTAAGGTATTTGGGGTTTTCTGGTTTGATTATATGTTTAGTGTTGTTTATAAATTTATTAATCTGTTTATGAAATTTTAGTGTGGGGTCTTTATTTATTTCCGTTATATTATTTTCGTTGAAGAAACTTTCGATTTTAGTGTTTAATTGGTGTTTGTCCATTATGACGCTAATGTTACCTTTGTCGGCTTTTAGGATTGTTGTGTTGTGTTCAAGTAACTTGTGTTTTACACTATTAAGTGTTTTTATTTCATTGTTGTGTATTTTTGGTTTTGTAAGTGTGTTTTGAAGTTTTCTTTTTATGTACGCGACATCATCATAGACGCAGAAACGGCTGTACAAAACACGCACCTTAACGACCAAGACCCGATACGTCACGACATAAAAAGAAAACTTCAAAACACACTTACAAAACCAAAAATACACAACAATGAAATAACAACACTTAATAGTGTAAAACACAAGTTACTTGAACACAACACAACAATCCTAAAAGCCGACAAAGGTAACATTAGCGTCATAATGGACAAACACCAATTAAACACTAAAATCGAAAGTTTCTTCAACGAAAATAATATAACGGAAATAAATAAAGACCCCACACTAAAATTTCATAAACAGATTAATAAATTTATAAACAACACTAAACATATAATCAAACCAGAAAACGCCAAATACCTTAAACAAATAAAACCTAACCCCCCTAAACTAAATGCATTACCAAAAATACATAAACCTAACATTCCAATCAGACCATTAATAAACAACACACAGGCCCCCTCCCACAAAATCGCAAAACAACTAGACAAAATAATCAGAGAAAACATTAAACTCAGTAACAACACATCTATCAAAAACACGATTTTTTTTGCCATCACCATACTTCCATTCCTTAAGGAATATGGAAGTAAAACAACATTGACCTAGTCAGGAAAACTGAACACATACACATCCCACATAACTCAACTCTGGCATCTTTTGATATAACTAATTTATACACTAATGTCCCCATCAAAGAAACCATACAAACACTAGAACAACTACTCAGACAAAACAACACACCTGAAACACACATACAAGAAATCATCACACTTACCAAAATAATAACTGAACAAAATTACTTTACATACAATAACAAAATATACACACAAACAGAAGGACTCCCGATGGGATCCCCCATATCAGGAATACTAGCAGAAATATATATACACAACATTGAACAGAACCACATAATAAACAACAACAAATACACTAACAAAATTATATACTGGCACAGGTATGTAGATGATATATTACTTTTATTCAAAGGCAACACAAGACAAGTTGAAAACTTCCACAAATACATAAACACTATACACCACAAATTAAAATTTACACTGGAAACTGAACAAAACAATAGTATAAATTTTCTAGACCTAACAATTAACAAAACTAACAATACACACACGTACAAAATATACAGGAAACCAACCACAACCGACATGGTTATACACAACACATCAAACCACCCAACACAACATAAACATGCGGCCTTCAACCATATGCTCCATAGACTAACTAAAATACTCTTAAATAAACAAGATTACACCGACGAACTCAACACAATAAAATACATAGCAATAAAAAACGGTTATAACCCCAATTTAATAAACATACTACACAAACGCATCAAAAACAAAAACAACAAAACACTAAATACCATCAACACACAACACAATAAATACATCACACTCACATACCACAACTCATACACACACAAAATCGCCAATACATTCAGAAAACACAAATACAAAATAGCATTCAGAACAACCAATACCATCAAAAAACACATCAGTAATACAAACACAGACATAGACAAATATAACAAAACAGGTGTTTACAAATTAAATTGTAATGACTGCAATAGTTTCTACATAGGCCAGACGGAAAGATCTTTTTCATCCCGTTATTCTGAACACTTAAAAGCTTTAACCAACAACAATATACACTCCGCATTTGCCACACACATACACACAGAAAACCACAGTTACACCAACATAGACACTAATCTTGAAATTTTACATTACATACCCAAAGGTCAAAAACTCAACACAACTGAACAATACGAAATATATAAATACCACACAACACAACCAAACAACATACTCAATGATCAATTACAATATATATCACATACACTTTTTGACACAATTATACAGAAAACAAACAGTAAGTTGAATCCCCGCGCCAATCCCCTTCCTCCACACACCACCCCCACTTCACCTTCCACACAACCGTTACAAAATGCTGGCAGTCTGTTACCAAAGCTGAAGAAGGCGGATACTAAGCCGAAACGCGTCCAATAAAATCAGTAAGTTTTCACATGAAAAAGTTCATTTTTAGTTAAGTGTTAGTGCTGTGAAAGAAGAGATGAATAATCAAGACAACTATAATAGAATAGAATACTTTTCAAATGTTTTTTATACTATTCCCATGTATTTTGTATATTGCCTAGGCATTCTATATAATGCCAGTGATTCTTTAGGCAAAGTGTAAAATAAGCTTACTACGTTCAAGACGAAAACATTTTATTACAAAATAACACATAATGGTTTGATTTTACACAGAGGAGGACTCTGTATGACATTTCGAAATTATCTGTTCTCTACTTAATTATGTTCAGATACTAGTTTATTAAAATTATACTGTATAAGGACTTTTTTAACCAGTGTGGTTAAAAAAATACATTAGATCATAGGTGTTTATTAATTTTAAATATATGGAATATTTACTACTTTGAATATATGTCTTGTTGTCTACTTATTACAACTATAACGTCTCGTCGTTATAATATCGGGAACCTGGTTAATTGGCTCAGGTCAATTAAACAGGCTGCCATAATCTTAACAAACTCATAAATAACTGGAAAGTAAACAAATGTTAAATAGGATCCCGTGAATTGAGGAATATTGACAGGGGTTTGTAGATTTATTCACTCACCTTTTTGGACCATGACATCTCTTTATTACATAATGTTTTAACATCTGCGAAGAAATTTAGTGATGAGTATATTAAAAATAAAACCATTTGCACCTCTTGTACAAATAGAATTAGAGTAATTAATGAGTTAACATAGCTTGTACTGCCCTCGGATCCGAGGGTTTTGTTTCAGTATATGA
Source organism: Magicicada septendecula (assembly GCA_034769895.1). Taxonomy (NCBI): domain Eukaryota; kingdom Metazoa; phylum Arthropoda; class Insecta; order Hemiptera; family Cicadidae; genus Magicicada; species Magicicada septendecula. Next base: position 743,919,287 of record CM068368.1, on the reverse strand, counting down.
TATTAAAATTATAATCTTTATTTTGTGCCATCTGAAGAATGGGCTTATTTAACTTTAACGTGTTATATTCATAAAAGCATTAAACTTAACACATATTAATACTAAGCATGAAATTACAATTTTATGGTAATTAAGTCAGTCTTTCGTGTTTTACTTTACTTTCATTTGTTAATTAAGTGTCTATCATGTATTATTTTAAGTTTAGTTCTGAACTACGGAAGTTGAACTTCCGTGTCACCTATGTGTAACATCATCGGCGAATCGGCGCTTCTATCGGTTGTGCAGGGTGTCTTGGAGATCTTCTGGCTATCGAGTTTTGGTAAAATCTGCTGTCATTCCTAAAGATGAGTCGTCTGTCGGATCTGTAGATTCTTGTGGTAGGTTTTGGGTTGTAACTTTCAATGGTGTTCACATTGTTGTACCGCACATATTACTTACAGTTAACAGTTACATGTTAAAAGTTTAACATCACATTTAGGTGATGTTAGTTTGTTACAGAGATGTCATTGTCATACACTCACGTCTTTTACGACATTTTTACATCATCCAGCTATCTCACACAAGCTTCTCCTCGTTTACAGGTTTTATATTGACTACATACTTTTGTACGCTGTATCAGCAGCAGAGTCTGAGATACAACTGAACTGGCTAACTATAGGGGGTGAAGAGGCTGTCCGCGCGTGGGTAGCTTCTCAGGGTAAAAGTAGTTCTCACTTATTATTAATTATTTTCCTTTAATTCGCTTACAACTTAATGACATCGCTCTTTACTTTGATTACTCTCTTATGTGACTAGGGGTAGTTACGGATTTATTTAGTTTCTCAAATCTAATTTTATTAACTGCTACATTGGCAAATCGGCAGGTTACTACCGGTTTGGGGCATGGAGAAGGGTTCATTTATTACCTTATTAAAGCTAATATTAGTATTATAAAATTTTTTTATTTTTGTGGGATTTTGGCTTATTAAATCGTCACACAACAAGATAGAGAGCTATGACATTTTGAAGTACACTTTCTTTCATTTTTTACACAATTACATTTTTTTGACATTTAGTCTTGACACACATTTTACGAACCCTTTTCCAGATCTTGATGATTGGGCAGTAGCAGCAGAACAAAGTACGGTTTCTTGTTCAGGAACATCTTCAACCCCCATTAGTGGTCTTGGGCATACAGTGAACTGTGATCTTGTGTACAGCTGCTTTAACAATCCGTTAGAGGTTCCCAGTTTGTAAAATCCGTCATCTGTCACACTCACGATGATTGCTAGGATGTTACAAAGATCTCCCCGCCCCTTGTCTACTTCAGGAATTGGAACACGAACAGACAAGCCGACAGGAGCTGGAGGATTTTTTTGTGGAAATCAGATTTCTTTGTCTTTGTCTGAAATTCTAGAATTATTTTGACCTTTTTCTTTCTTCAGTTGCATTTTTTGATTTGAAGCAGAGCTACTTGCCATCGTCACACTCATCTCTACTATTGCCACTAGTGTTAAAAAAATGTCCACACGTACTATGCATACCTTTGCAAGGGGAATTCATGTTGTGACATGAAACCATAGCATTTGTCTTCTATACATTACCTAGAAGAAGTTAGGCATTCTATACAATGCCTAGGCAATGTATGAAATGTGTTTTATTTCATACTTTGCCGGCTGGAGTCAGGCATTGTATGAAATTCCTAGGCATTCTATAAAATGCCTGATTTTGTACTTTTCCAGTAACATATAGGCCCTATATTATTTTATTTTTGTTTTACGTGTGTTTATTTGTGTATTCTTATTTATATGTTGATAATATGCAAATAATTATTTTACTCATTTTTCTTATGTGCCGTACATTTTTTTGGAACACTGTCATATGTTCTCTAACATTTTCTGAGAGTATTATTTTCAAAGAAATTTCTCAGTGTTAGTTTCTGAGAAATTTTAAATTATGAGTATGTTTACTACTATTGTTATTAAAATAAAACCTATTACATAAAAAAAATTAAATAAGTAAAGTGAAAATATTGTTACGACGGTGGTGGTCTACTTGATCGTCATAGGTACAGTGGAAACAAAATAAGTACAAGACACCAATTAAGTCACTAATCACCAGCTTCAATTTTCACAGTTAACAGTTCGTAATTAACAACACACGCTCTTATAAGAAATCAAATAAAAAATTGTTCACACGCAAATAAATGTCACTTATATTAAAACACAATTGTATTACAATATACCGTCCGATTATAAAACACAACACTTAACTAATAACCACTTGAACGCGCACAGTAATAACTCGAACCGCTCTGTAAATACTGTATATCGCACTAATACTGAACTGAGCGTCGTTGAGTACTGGTATTTATATCGCCCCAAATTACTGGATTATTCGATAGCGCCAGTATAGTTACGACGTAATTACTTGCGGCCTTGACACAATCCGTGCGCCCGAGCGAAGTCTAGCACAGTCTAGAAAATGCGTCAACAACCACGTACGCCACACACGTTACATTCCGGATCACTCGGGAACATTCGATAAACACGTAGTTTGTTCTATGATGTCGTAACGCTTTCCCCTCCTTAAGCCTGTTCGTCCCGAACTGGCAACCCGTCTCTGAAGTAGTACTTAGCCAGGCGATCTACGTGGACGACCTTGAACTTTCGCTGTCCTTCCTGTTGAATCCGATAAACAACATCGTTGATTCTTTTTTTCACAGTGTAGGGTCCTTCCCAGTTAGACTGAAGCTTAGGTGAGCGACCACGACGGCGCTTTGGGTTGAACAACCAGACCTGATCTCCTTCTTGGAAACCCACACTATTGCTGCGAATGTCATACCGAGTTTTCATTTTATCACTGGCAATCTTCAGCCGTCCTCTTACCAAGCGATTCATTTCTCGCAGTTGGTTTTCTAATTGCGAGGAATAGTTCTGTGGCTCTTGGGACTGAGTCTCCGGTGATCAGAACATTAAGTCCCCAGGAAGACGAATATCCCGCGCAACCGCTAGTTTTGCTGGAATCACTCCCGTTGTGTCATGTATTGATGATGTAAACACCACTGGCTGATCCAAGTCTGTTTGGTTCTCGTCAACAACCTTTTGCGTAACTTCTTCTTCAGCAACTTTTTCCCCCGGGAGCTTTTATTAACTCACGAACAAACATGGCGTTTTCCTTGACACCCATAGTTGGCTTTCCAGTCAGTCCTTTTGCCGTTTCACGTATTTGTACTTCCTTTGCTATTTCTTCTTCCATTTCCGCCTGGACTAGGAAAGGTTCCTCTTGACCAGACTTGTTGACTTCTTCTTCGGCCAATGCCACTTGCTTAATCGAATGGTTGGTAGGCCTTGTCATTTTAGCCATGCAAAGATTTATCTTCTCTTGGCCGACCCTCAGGACATTCTCTCTTAAGTCCACAACGAATCCGTAGGCATTCATAATGTCCGTGCCAAGAATCGCTTCATCGACAATGTCAGCAACGAGCATTTGGTGGTTAAACTTGAGAAGACCCAGGCGTACACGTACGTCTATCTTTCCTAACACATTGACGGGGCTTCCAGTCACAGTCTGTATTGTGCAAGAGCTAATTTGAGGCCGTCAGTTGCTGATTAAGTCAGGGCGCACAATAGACACTGTAGCTCCCGTGTCAACTGTAAATGATGTTTGTTTACCTTCCGCACATCCAGTAACAATCAGGTTTCCACTAGTCTTATGTATCGTGGAAACTGTGTGCTGTTCTGGGGCTTTACTTCTCCAATTGGTGCGATCACTTCCTTCTCTCGGTATTTTCTTCTCCCAACAGTCTACCTGTAGATGACCACGTTTCCCACAGTTGTAACACTTCGGTCTTCTGTTGTTATCCTTTGGTTCGAAAGATCGTTGTGGCGCTGCTGACTTCTTAAACTGTTGTTTTTGAATCGTCTCTTTATGCCGTCCGCCATGACGATACTGTGGTATTGGATCCGTTTGGCTACAACGTGATGGCATACTTTGATTAATGTAGGTCGCCGACTTGGCAGCTTCAGAACGGAGAGAATGAACAAGAGCGTCTGATTTATTATCATGCCGAGCCATTTTTAACACTTGTTGTAACTGACTATCTCTGATACCGTCAATAAACATAATGAGAGAAATCCACTTCCGGAAGTCCTCCGACTCTTCAGGATAAGACAATCTCGTCAGTCGGTCGACATTCGCTTCAAACTTTTAAAGGCTCTCCCCTGAACGCTGTCGCCTCGCTTTAAGTTGTTCACGGTACACTTCGCACAAATGCTGGTCACCGTACCGTAATTCCAGAGCTTTAGTTAATTCGGCATAGACGTTCTGACTGTCAGATGGCACTTTCTGTATTAGTTCTGCGGCAGGACCTTTTAAAGGAAGAATTAGTGAAAGGCCTTTCTCTTCTTCCGTCCACTTATTTAAGCGAGCGGCAGCTTCAAATTGGCGAATGTAAGTTGCCCAGTGAATGCTTCCATCAAACGTTGGGGCCTTTGCGAACACTGGCCCTACTACAGTTTGATTTCTCTGATATTTTGAATCTTCATCAGCATTTATTGACGGTCTTTCTTTATCAACTACTTCTTTGACTAAATGTTCGACTTCCTTTTTAATTTGTTTTATTGAATTTGTAATAGAATCTTCTAAACTTAACATACTTGTTTTTATAGTTGACACAGATTTTTCTATTTCAGATATTCTGTCAACTTGTTTGTTTAGCTCACCTCGTGAAAGGACGAATTTTTCAGTGTTATCATCTTGTACGAACGCCTTAACGTCGTCTGCTTGACGACTAAATTCTTCTTTTTTTCGTCCCTCTGGTGTTTCATTTTCACGCTTACGTTTTTCTTTTAGTCGTTCTTCCATTAATGCTTTCTGTCGTTCATCTGCCGTTTCTCTTTCCTGTCTGCGTTTCTCATCATATCGTTTTTGTGCTTTGAATGATTCTATCATTTGACTGGTATCCATTGTTTTCCGATTAATTACGAATTACACTCGTCTTGTACAAAGTGTCCACTGTTTCCACTGTTAACCGTTCTATCCCACTTCTGACACCACTGTTACGACGGTCTACTTGATCGTCGTAGGTACAGTGGAAACAAAATAAGTACAAGACACCAATTAAGTCACTAATCACCGGCTTTAATTTTCACAGTTAACAGTTCGTAATTAACAACACAGGCTATTATAAGAAATCAAATAAAAAAATTGTTCACACGCAAATAAATGTCACTTATATTAAAACACAATTGTATTACAATATACCGTCCGATTATAAAACACAACACTTAACTAATAACCACTTGAACGCGCACAGTAATAACTCGGAACCGCTCTGTAAATACTGTATATCGCACTAATACTGAACTGAGCGTCGTTGAGTACTGGTATTTATATCGCCCCAAATTACTGGATTATTCGATAGCGCCAGTATAGTTACGACGTAATTACTTGCGGCCTTGACACAATCCGTGCGCCCGAGCGAAGTCTAGCACAGTCTAGAAAATGCGTCAACAAGCACGTACGCCACACACCGTTACATTCCGGATCACTCGGGAACATTCCATAAACACGTAGATTGTTCTGTGATGTCGTAACAATATGTATGCCAGAAACTGAATCTGTAAATTATATGTGTATAAACTTTATACATTTTGTTAAAATTCATTCCCGGGCTATTTGGCCATTCCATTGTTTTCAACTAAAACAGACGTTTCGGCAGTGTAAATTCAGTATAAATTCGAGCTTCGCTAACGTAGGGTGGTAGACGTGAGTCTGTTTTAGTTGAAAACAATGGACCACGACCAACCAGCCCGGGAATGAATTTTAACAACATTTACTCCGGCCGTGTAAGTCTACGACGACGTGTATTTGTACATTTTCTTTTTCATGGAATTCCTAACATGTGAATCGGTTATTCATAGTTTTTAAAACCTTTGTTAAGTGGGAATCGTGGTATCAGGTATGGGGGGAGGGAGACAAAATTTGCTAATGCCAGTGCATGAAGCTTACACAACCTAAATTTATTAATTTATTACATATACAACATATATATTTTACAATATTAGTTTACACAATCTAAATAAGGTCTATATCCAGTTTCACAAAGATCACAATCGCATGTGCTACACAGCACCCACGCATCACTTACTGCTGTGACAGTCAAAGAGTAGTTTGAATCTGATGAACATTTCAGATTCTAGCTGTATAAAATGCGCAACAACGTTAATGACTACACCGAATATCAACTAATTGTGGAGACGGGGACGCGTATCAAAAGCGCCAAAATTACACGCTTGTAAACGTAAAAAGTGTCTACATAAATACGGAATAGGCTACAGTGGGTAAAATAACAGCTTTAAATAGGTATTTTAAGTAAGAGTGCTTTCCCAATATCTGTACCCACATCAAATGTTCAATGTTTTGAATATGCGATACTATCGATATGTTATTCGCAATTCGCATATTTTTTGGAGGAAAATCAAACAAAATGTAAATTTCAGAAAACATTTCAACCTACTAGAAACTTCGACGTTTTAATGAAACTAACTAGTTCTCTGGGAAGTGGATCGTGGATGACGTTTTGTGCGATTCTCTGAATGCTTCATCTCGGAAACTGTATTGTTAACCTGTCGATGAGAAATGTGCCGCATAATTGACGTTTCGTGTAGTCACCGCTCGTGTACATCATCGGCATCACGCAACAACAGCTGCGTAAATAGAGCATATAGAGAAACAGACAGACTAATAATGATGTGATTTCGGAAAGTGGTGTGTGCCCCCTGCAGGCATCTGTGGGCGTTGCTGTCCCCAAATGCAGAAGGGGGCACTAACGAGCAAATGGACAATAAGAAGATTTAAAAAAGTTGTCGCCTAAATATTTTTAGCTGTAGCGTTTTGTAGTAAATTCAATAATAAACTTTTATCCTTTTGACAATGCACGACGTTGGGTTGAAGCGACGAAGAGTTCAATCGATTGCTAGTCCACATGGAAATACAGTGGTTTCCAAGGGTTGTTATTTACATCGATTTCATAATCTTTTGACTCAGTTATAGAGTTTATTGAAAGCAAAGATGATTCACTACGAGAAAACTTATTGAAGTTGGAAAGTGACGTAGTTTTGTTTGACCGATTCATATAACGGATGCAATGAAACGAATTTACAACTGCAACGAAATGAGCTGAATTTGATCAGAATAATGGCTCTTACTTTTGCGTTTGTACCTTAACTAGTTTTATATTAGCATAATTTAGGTCGGGGAATATTTAATCAGTTTTTGAACCTTTCCGCCATATTTGATGATTTATACCTTATTTGGTACTTTACCAAATGTAAATAATTTTCACTTATTATTTTTATTTCTATAAAAAATAAAATATAGACAAAAACAACACTTTTTACAATGCTAAAAACCTTGTAGATTAAGGCTGAACGTAACCCCCAGGTTACAAAAAAGTTTAACATGATGCTGAGGCTAGGTTATAAAAGTTAAAAACTATTGCCTATCAAAACAGAACTATTTGAGATATTTGTTAATTTTTTTGGTTGCAAGAAACACTATAACATATATAACAAAAATTATGAGCCTATTAATGTTTTCACCGATACTTTGTAACTAAAAATGTTAATTTCACGAGTAAAGAATGAACATGATCATGGTCAAGTTAAATTCAAATTATATAATTTTCAATATTACATAAAAATCACACACACACACACACACACACACACACACACACACACACACACACACACACACACACACACACACACACACACACACACACACACACACACACACACACACACACACACACACACACACACACACACACACACACACACACACACACACATTGGTTGGTTTAGTGCCGCCTAGTGCATATTCCTTAAAATATGCTCTGCTTTCCGCAATAGAGAAGCGTGATGATGATATTCTGTTTTATTGTCAGAATTTTGTGGCACTTTGTAACGCTCTCAACCATCAATTTGACGATATCCTTAAATCAAGATTGCCTATTGGATTTTCAAGTGCCAAAGAATCAGGATTGCAATTAAAAAAAGATGATTATATTATGGATAAACAGTAGCGCATATAATATGCGCTGTGCCGTTTACAAGCGCTCCACCGGTGAATTGATTGCTAACTTCAGCAACATTTGTGGCCAAAGCTGTAGCGCGATTATGAACAGTTTGTTTTGCGGCTTTGCAGTTCCCATCCGCTTCATTTCTACGGCGAAAGGCGTAGACCGACTTAATGTCATTGTTGCAAGACTTGTCATATACGTATTCACATTGAAGTGAAGTTTAACAAAAATTGTACAACACATTTAACACTATTAGCGTCTGTAGCAGGTGAGAGAAAATTTGCGCCAGTTTTGGGAATTTCTTATTTATATCAAGATGCAAGATGTCATCTTTATTTTTCCATAACGTCAAACTTTAGATATCTCTTAATGCAACCTATGTTTTCACACGCACGTCTTGGCTAAAACAAAATAAATAGTACTTGACGAGTAACATTTCTTTTAATTTTTGTATTTTCATTCATACCCCCCCCCCTAGAACCTGGCATAACGCCCTACAGAAGGAAATCCTGGCTCAACCTCAGTCGACAAACGAAAAATTAAAATGATATTCAAACTGGGATACCAAGATATCAGGCCGCAAAAGTAGACACTCAACACTTTATCCTCGTTAATGTGGTGTGGTAAGAAACTTTTTTTGTCATATTTCCATCGTCCTATTTAGTTGACCGATTTCGAGCGGTCAGATGGCTTTTGACTAAAACGAATGCAAATAGTTGACCCCGAAGATTTAAGGTTGCTGCTAACAAATGTAAGGCTTACAGCTTAATATATAGCCTACAAATTGGTAACACAGTACCACACTCCTACGCACTTCTCATTAATGATTTATTCTGACATTTGATTCATATTCATTACCATAGCCATCTACTGCGATTATTTATAATTTTATTTTCATTACTTAATTTTAATAAATAAGTTTAGAATTTTTGTTTCATGTTGTTTTATCTTCACACCAGCATTTTGAAATATAAAAAATGTAGATGCATCTAATCCAAAAATTATAAGCACAACTGTACTTACAATTTTACTATTGATTGGGTGAAATAAAGGTTTCCCAAGGTAGAAACTGTTAAAAAGTATCGGTTTGAAAAAGAGACGGTGAGCCGACAAAGGTTAGGAAACTTAGCGTAGCGTTTCGTGCAGGCATTACATATTACGGCTTTTACAGGCATTTCGGCTACTTATGCGGCAGTCCTTCTTTAGTGGTTATTTCACACGTAATCTCGTAGAAAAACTTTCGTAGTTTGCTGACAAGAACAACGCTATTTTTTTGATTGACACAGGTTTAGTTTTCGTAGCATCATATGTTTCGTCCATTCTACGATCAGACATTCTCAATCTCAGTAGCGTCACTAACCCATATCGTGGAATTGGCGAGACTTGGGTGCTAAGAAACCGCGTGTTACCGAAACGTCTCAGTAAAAAACAGCATCCAACAACGCACCACGCCGGAAAATGAAAACAAAAGCGAAGTTAAGCTCTGGCTGTTGGGCGGAAAACTCCGAATTTATGAGGTCAGAATAATGCAACTAAAAACTTCCGTTGTCCTAATGATATAGCCTTGTTTAAGTAAATGTTTTCATCGCGTGAACTAATACAGTTGGCAGATATTGTACACAACATGCCATGCACGCAACATTCACATGCTTCTGTACAGTCCTTCCTCTCTCTCTGGTTTTACCACATTTACCACATTCTCCATCACTTTCTGCCATGGTAAGTCTCTTCATCTCAAGATACTTGTTGTGTCCAATTCATTATGCTTTAGCTTGTAGATTACTAGACTACATTTTTCTATTCTTTGTTCTCTCTAGAAGTCTCCCATTCGAAAGTGCCACATCCACGCTCATATCTACGTATCATTTTTTTCGACTAATTCACATTAATATTAAACGCTGAAAAAATACTTAAAACATATTTTTAAAACGTTAAAATTAGAGTATAAACTAATATACTCCCTGAGCTGCAGAACTCGCTTAGTATTTTAAACGAAGTACATTTATTATACTACATAAATATGGATATTAGATAATTTTTCAGTTAAAAACTTATGGTAAAATTAGAAGAATCCCGATATGTCTACTATTTCTGTTGTAATATATAATTGTAGAGCACACAATCATACAATAAACAGTAAAAAATTGGAAACATTCAGATTTGGATTACAATTCCTTTTCGCCTGACACCCTGCTGGATCTTCACAATTTTTTCAAATTTTTTATCTCTTTTTTGGCCCCGGGGTCCCAACATTTTTAAATGTCTAAAAATCAATACTAGGCCTACATTCAGCAGTTAGTTAACATTTTCTTTAATTTGATATCCCACACAAATTTTTGTGATTTTATCAAAATTCTCACCCACTTTTTGGCCCCTGCCGTCCAAAAAATATGAAATTTTAAAAATTGAACACTATATTCAGATAGTGGTTTAAATTGCCGTTAATTTGATACCCCCACATGGGGTTTGCGATTTTTTCACAAATTGAGCCTACAAATATTTTCACCCATCCTCCCACTTTTGGAGGGGTCAATCTCAAAAGCAGGGCCCTGTAGAGTAAAAGTATGATCACGAATCTCTTGTTTTATGAAAATCGGTTGATGCGTTCAAACGTTGTTGTGAGATATCTATGTGAGATGTTACCCATACAGACAGATGGACGGACAGACAAATTCCAAACGGTCAAGCCAAAACTGAGAACTCGCCTCGTTATTGATTATAAATTACTGATAGGTTGTTGACCCGTACACAGTTTTATATCTTTAAAATGCTAGTTATCTTTTCACCTGGCGAAGAGTACCTTTAAATTTGCAGTAATATCTTGAGTGGGTCCGAAAAATTATCACTCATAGACTTATGAAGACACTAAGAGGTCAAGGTGAGAGCGAGGAGTTCAGAATTCCTTGCATAACAAATTAACATACTACGAATCGCGAATCGATACGAAAGGAATGCGGTGAGGTCATAGAATCGATTCAAGCGAAAACGAAAGTCGCGTGACTGTTTACAGTGCTTCACATAACGCGCAACTTGAGTGCATGATATACAAAATTTGTATGTATCCCGCTTATTGAATTATCATCTAAAAGCATATGCAGCCTGATACGATAATTTTAATTTCCTATAATTCCGTAATAATAAATTTTAATAATAAATACTTCATTCATTCAGATATTGTTTCTTGTAATACATTCAAATAGCCCTACTGTAAAATATCCTAAAAGCATTATCAGAATTTATTTCGGACCTCGAGAGAAATCAGATAAGTATGCATTTCCACATTCGTTTTCACCTGTGGCGGATGTGCAGACAGTATATTTGTCTGCAACTGGTAACAAGTTCCCAACGTATACGTATACCTTTGTTTAATATATGTTTTGCTACCTAAAACGTTATAGCAATCATTACGGACCGACTGGTCACATAACATGGGAGCTTAATGATTTAAGTCAACAGTATTTTTGAGGACATTTATTGACACAAAAAACGTGTCTTTCTGTTGTTTGGATCAGGCAAACTTTTACGAAGACGCTTTAGAAAATAGTTAAAATTAAAATCTGTTGTAATCAAATTTTTTGTATTTCTTTGGGTCAGGCTCTATGAGCGACCAGAATGTCAGGAGTGGAGTCCTCGCTGTACCACGTACAGCTACCGGCGCTTAGCTGCGCGTTTTAGTTCCGGCCGCTCTCACTGTACTAGTCAGCTCAAAAAACATCGCTTTGCCTACACTAACCACGACCAGTCCCTCGGCGCGATGTCTCATCTCACCTGAATTACATTTGTTTTCCTGGTGCCTATACAAATTGAATTGGTTTTATGTAATTTTGTTTATGTTCACAATAAATTAGGCTTCCCAAGTGCGTTTATTACACATTGTTACTCCCTTTTTTAATCATTTTAAATGTGGGTATTTTTTTGACAAATAGTTTTTAATGTCATCAAATTAAATAAAATAGCTTGAACTTGAATGATCAATCAAAATATATTTATCTGTAAATTTTGTTTCATTTTCGCAGGAAAGACAATGGAATATTCACCATCTGTGAACACCTCAAGCAATTCTTTGTTATGTTAGATTTATGCAAATCTTTGATTTGACTAATTTTTCTCAGTTTTAAAACTAGTAATAACTAATCAATTAATTATGATAATAATAATAATAAAATAACAATAATGAGTAAATTAAACACTTTTTTAAAACAACCATCTGTTATTTTTATGATTTTTGTCAAGCAAACAAGAAAAAAATACACAAAGCTAAGTATGAGGAAGAAAAAAAATATTTCAAAATTTAAAAATCTTACTTGTGTCCATTGTATAAGATTACACTAATTCAGCAATTCGTTCCGTGTCAGTCACAGTCACTATCAGAGTTGTTGTTGTCCGTGTCCGAGCTGTCTGAAGAGCTGTTGTTACCAAGGTTGATGATGAAGGACTCCACAAAATTGCCTATGTTTGGTCCCAGTGACGCATAATACTCTTCCACTTCTTTAACATGTTTTATTTTAGGTTTCCACTCTTCAGTTCCCATTATACTAAACCTTTCCTCACACAATCTTCTCACTGCGTTTAGACTGAACGAAATGTTCTGTCTTGCGACAAATCCGTTCACCTCAGCCCAAATTAATTTGATGGGGTTGAGGTCGGGATGATAGGGCAGGAGGTGTAACACATCATGCCCTTCGCTTTCAAAAATGTCGTTCAAAACATATATTTTGAATTGCCCCTTATACAATTTAATGAGTTTGTAAAGCTGCGTTTTCAGCATGGTTTCTGAACAAGGAATCCTCTTTCTAATCATCCACTGCTTCATCTCATCTTTCTTGCTATTTGATGTGGGTGCTTTTTCTACTTCAGTGTTATGATAAGGGCGTTATCAATGACAGGCACTGATTGAGGTTCTAGTTTTGGAAGCAACTTTTCACGTATCCACTTCATGTAGTTTTCCTTATTCATATTTTTATGATAGTCTCCTGAAGAAGACGACGCTTTCCACATAGTTAGTGCACCAGGAATGCAATGTATCCCCTCCCGCATGTATAATAATCATACGATCTCCTTTAGAAATCGGCGAATGCATGCCTTGGATGGAATCGTCTAACCATACTTTTCCACTTACATGAGAAGAATGAATGTATGTTTCATCCATATAAATGACAGGGCGGCCTTCATCTCTATATTTCTTGACAGCTTGAAGATAAATTATCCTCTGTTCTCTGATATCAGATTTTTCAATAAATAATTTTCTATTATTCCTAATTTTTTCCAACGAAACCCCAGTTCTTTCAGGATTACACGCACACTTTTTTCAATTCCGGTAAACTCCAATATTTTTTGAAGTTCTTCTCTCAAAAGTTCTGCTGTTCGCAACTGTTTTTTTATTGTATAAAATTCATGCACTAACCGCCCACAACACCTTGAGCAAACTCACCTAGTGCAGTTACAGGTTTCGCTTTCGTTCGCTTCATGCTCAGAGTAACAAATGAAGTAGGCATATTACCCTCATTGCAATTTTCAAGTTGTCGTAGTTGTTTGTTTATTTTGGTCACCACACGTTCAGAAACTCCAGTAGGACACCAGTTCGCTCCCTAGCTCTAACAACTGGAATCATCACCTGTTTGTTATAAGACTCTTTCTTCATAAATTTAAACACATTGCTAATTATTTCCTTGCTTTTACCGTTTAGAACTTTCCCGCCTAGCCTACTGTTAACACCAGCTATCATGAACAATTTTAATAGTTTCATTTTCACTAACAGACACACGGAGCACTGGCACAAACTCAACTGAAACTCGCAAGACAATACAGACTACTGACTCAAGACTATTACAAAATGGATAATTCACAGAAGTCAACTAGTCAGGACGAGCGAAACACACAGAGGCATTACAGAACAAAAGGCTATTCACAATATCGTTAGTCACTCGTCCGGTGGTTGACAGTCAATGTTTGCAAGAAGGTTAATGATTTACCCCACGCGCCTCACCCTTCTTATTCCCCCTTTCCTGGACCCAAGCGCTCAGCTATGCGCCGGTAGCTGTACTTGGCGTGCACCGCGGTATGCTTCCAGTAGCTCGTTAGCTTCTTGTTCGTTTGTGCGGGGGAGATTAGAGGGAGCCTCACTAGCTGACGTCGATCGCGTTCGTTGAGTTGCCGTAAACGAGACTTTCAGTGTTACATGGAAAGCAGACGTTTGTACACGTCTCGACAGTTTTAGTTAGCAAGCTGACACCAACAAGTGATGTCAGGCGCTATGCTCTGTACCACTGGAAGCGTAGTGCGTTAAGTTCCTCAGGCGTAGGGTCGCTGACGGTTTGCTGTTTACTAAGGCTTTGGCTTACTATCCGCACAAAAAAAATTAATTACTGCAATTTACTATTCGTTTTACTTAGCATTATTTATTATTGTGCTAATCGTTATTTAGGCTGTGCTACAAATAAGACTAATTATTATACATGATTTAGCAAGAAGCAAAACTTGGCACTCTCCGGCACTACAACAATACGGAACGGAGTGAAATTTTGTTGAAAAATTAATTATTACAGTAAAACTACTATCTGTTACAGTATTAGCAGTTTCATTTCAGGCAGGCATTCTAGTGCTGCATTAACGATAAATTTGCATAGTCAGAAAAACGGAAGAGTGTACGTCGTCTCCATTGTTGACTGAAAGTTGTGTCAGTCGATCCGCAGACTTTACTAAGTCAGACATCGATTTACGCCTAACACTTTACTGATGCAAGACTGACTGAGATTCCTCCATATTTTTTGCAGGATTTTTTTGTGTCCTACACAGCTCATCCCACACAATCTTACTTCTCTCTATATCTTTACTCACTTCCTCTTGTCGCGTTTTTCTCGGCCAACCTTGTGATATCTATTTACTGCTTCTAGCTTCGTACATTTTCCCAGTTTGACAGTTTTTCCATATTTTTATTGTATCTCACTCAGCCTTCTATACCTTACTAATTACTACTTTCACGATTAATTTTTGTCTGTGAGTTATAAGCCTTCCTTTTGTGCCGCGGTTTCTCAAAGAAACCGGGCGACAGTATAAAAATATTATTTATAAATGTAGATTGCGAATTTATTATTTCACGATGTTCAGCTGCGCCATGTTTTGGCGTTACTGCACGCCCGCGCCATCGGTTAGCGAAAGCGGGTAATTGTGTTCTCCGATTTACAATGTATATATGTAAATGTAATTTATATTTGTGGAGCCCCACGTTCTTTGGGAGCCATTTACTACAATGTGCAATTAATTAAATTGTGAATTAATTGAATAATTACTTTAATTATTTATAGATTAACAAATGATATCCTTCATAAGGCTCGCGATTGGTATCGCCATTTACATTGATATCAGTTAACAATTAATATGGTGAATTCAATTAAATCACTTAGCAAAAAGACTCTTTAGAAAATTAATTTATGTTTTTAAAGATTAATTTAACATGTGGGTTATCTGTAATAATTAACGCATGTGTAAAATCAACTTAAATAGCTAATTTATTACTCATTCATAAATTATAATCATACATATAAAAAAAACGTCGTCGCACCTGTAAATACATACATATTTCAAAAAACAAGTTCTAGTTTATATATTCGCTGAAAAAGACATACATACATAAATCATAGAATACAACAATTCAAATACTAATTATTGATGCGTTCATTAATCCCAGATAGTCTTTGTTAACACATTCGTTATTTATAACTTTTAACTCTAATTGTATTCATTACATTTATTTATAACTTCCCAGGGTAGGAATTCTTTGAAAGAATCAGGTCAGTAGTAGTTACTTAAAGTAATAAATTAATAATGGTTACTTGAAATTTTAGAATATCCATTTAGTGTCCAGCGATGTCCGGTCCTTGTGGTGATGAAGACAGAAAGACACATCTTGTTGACTGCCGTCGATAGCACAAACACTTGTATACACCCACGAGAACTCGCGTCGAAATAGAGTTGTGTAGATAAGTAATGGATTTAGTGTTAGTTTGTATAATTCATTCTAAAATAAGTGTTGTATGTTCATTTTGCAACATTAATGTTTATGTCCGTTTGTCACTTATTTCACTTTCTATCAATGTATATATGATTAGATTAGTTCGTTAAAATATTTCATGTTCTATTATGTTTATTGTGATTTAGTAGCACTGACTAATTGTAAGGTCGTCTATTTTGTACAATACACTAGTAATGATATTTGTACGTATCGGGATGTATTGTTCACTTTGATTGATTAATACATGAGTCCGTTAAATCGCACTTTGAATTCCACTATTAGAAAATCACTAAGTCCGAATAATATGACATGACGATGTTACTAAGTCTGTTAATTTATATGAAACTGAACACAGTAAAACCGCGTCGAAATAATTGTTCACAAATGTAATCAAAATACTGATATTGGACTTGATACTAAGACTGAGAAATACCGATTGGTACAAAATATACTGAACATGAAATTTACTGATATATACTGAGCGTCAAAATTGCGATATATTGAGATACTAAGCGCGTCTCCGTGTTTGATTCAGCTTGTCCCTACTCAAATTTTGTCTTCTGGACTGTCCACGCCTTTCCTAACTTGTTATGATGGCCAATTGCCTTTTGAGTACTTTTGGGGGTTATTGTATCTGTGATTTATATGTATCGTATATGTTGAATTATGTGTTATCGTCTAATAAAGGTTGTTATGTTGAAATAATAAATATTCAAGAGATTTATGAAATAAATTATAAATATATTATGAAATAAATAAATTATAAATATTCAAGAAATTTATAATAGAAATTTACGAAATAATAAAGGTTATCTTGCTTGTTACTAGAGAGTATTAATTGCAAGTCCCGTCTCATTGGACTCAGCACACTTTATGCTTCCTTCTGGGCCTTCAGCCTAGTCTTAAAATATTAAGTAACCCTTTTTTTAAAAAAAAAAAATCATAAAACTCCCACACAAATAAAAAGAGGGTTACACTTTGTCATTTTTGTTTTATTATAATTTTTTTTAACCACTTATTTATATTAATTCTATTTTATTTTTTTTGCCTTGTCATTTAAATCCTTGTTCCGGCTACACACGTTATTACAAACATCATCACTCTCATTAGGCGCTTACACTTGGAGGAATATATACGTCTTTTCGAATCTGAGCTTTCCATCTGCAGCTACTCTTTTCCTAACCGCTCAATTCATTCTTTCTTCTTGTGAATCTGTTATCCGAGAATACACTGCATTTTTGTATTTGCAGTAGCATTTCTTTTTTCACTTGTACAGCGTGTCATGCAAATTTTCCATATTACCACGGTTTTCGTCTTTACCTTACACTTCATTTTTCTCTTTTCTTACGGTTTTCTTTATATCCGCACGTTTTAATATAAAGATTAATTAATTTTGCGTAAGCGCATTGGGAACAGTTTCAAACAGAAACGTTAAATCGTTTTCTGTATCGTTTTCACGACAAATTTGAATATTTCACTGTATATCGATGTCACTTTAACAAGTGCTGTGTTTATAGTGCGTCCGTAACATAACCTCAACTCCCCCCCCCCAGATTTTCATTCATACAAAAAAGTTTGACCAGTCGCAAATCCATACATTTCTTCTAAACCTGATAGGCACAGCTTTGTAAATTTCGTGTGCGGAAACTGTGGTAATCTAACGCAAGCATAGTAAGAACTAAGCAGGCTACTTTCCGTCATGTGGAAATGCATCGTGGGCGGCTCAGCAGACCAGTGGGTATGGCACCTGGCTACTAATCTAGAGGTCCCGGCTTCAATTCCTGGGCCCGCACCATAAAAATCAAGGTGCGTTTTTCAGCCCCCAGGTCGACTCAGCCTGTTGAAAATGAGTACCTGGGATAACATCCTGGGGATAATAATGGGCGGCTGAAGCGTAGTGCTGACCACACTGCCTTCCTTGTATGCCGTACGGCTCACATTAGGCAGCCTACCCTGCCTACTCCTAAGCTACTTCGGTGGTATACATGGAAGCCATTATTATTTATTATTGGAAATGCATCGTTAAACGGTGGTGAGCGGATCCAAATTACTACAACGCGTTTCACGGTGCTCAGAATTTTCAGTTACAAACTTGTGAAATCAATCGGACGAAAGGTAGGACTGATCGGTGCTGAATTCGTAATACAATTATATCAACTTTTAGAGGTCCGTCTGACCAATAATAATAATAATAATAATAATAACAATACTAACAAAAATAATAATAATAATAATACGTTTATTACTAGTTTGAGTATTATATTTGATTTTAGAAAATTATATCAATTGTATAGGCTACATTTACTTTTATATTAGGTACAGGTCTGTATCACTCCTCACAGTGTCCAAATATGGAAGATCCCGAAATTAACGAACACTCTCCATAAGTAACGAACGAAAACGTGGTATTTGTAGTAAAGGACATTAACTGCTGTTACAAGAACTGCTTATTTTTCGTGTTCATTCCAAAAAACGTACCTCCGACTTTGACAAGAAAATATGTTTAGTGTTTACGAGCGACATTACTTCTTGTTCACAGTCTCAATTAATGACAACTAAAACTAGCTGTTATTTTTAAACAATACACAACTGTATACAGTGAAAGTTGGGAATAGGGAGAATACAATCAGTTCTGACACGACCTTCTAGATTTTTTTTGTGATTTTTTTCAAAACTTTGGTACACTTTTTGGGGATGCTGTCTCAAAATTGTGAAATTTGCAAACCTAAACACTATATTCACATTGTGGCTAAAATTACCCTTTAATTTAATACCCCACATGAAATTTGCTATTGTTTTTCAAAATGTTTACCCCCTGCCACCTATTTTTGGAGGGATCAATCTCAAAATCAGCACGGCTCCGTGGGATCAAGGTATGGATATGGATAAGCATGCTAAATTTTACGAAAATCGGTTGATGCATTCAGAAGTTATCGTGAGACGAACCCCAAACAGACAGACGAACAAACGCCAAACGGTTGCGTTAAAACTGAGAACCCGTTTCGTTCGTTCACTTGATTATTTTTGAATAACTATATTTGATATGAACATTTTAATTCACCACTCTAAAATATGTAAATAGTAGCTAATGTTAAAAAGAAAGCCCTTCTACTGCACAACTGTATAATTAGTTTACTTTCGACAATTTTCAAAGTAAAACAGAAAACAATCATGTAGAACGTTTATATTATTCCACAATTTATATTTATTTTAGAATGAGAATACGCACAAAGACTGAGCGTATCCGATAATAATGTTTACTCCAGTGGCTAGTGTAATTGCCTCTAAAGGGAGGCGTTTTGATTCACATTCGTTTTAGAATGTACGACGATGTCCAGATGGACGGCAGGCCTACGCAACGTGGCCTCGTCAGCTGGTCTTCGTTACCTGGTGTGAAGGCTTAGTATTAGCCACATCGCACAGTGGGACAGAATCCCGAAAAAGCGGTCAAAACTCCCCAAAAAAAGTATAAAATTTTGTACTTTAAACTGTCGATTCAGGTAGCAGGAAGGTTGAGTGAACATAAAACGTATTTAGGAGGGGAGAATATTGTACATCTGCTCTTCTACAGGCAGTTGAAGTGTGACCTTCGTGGGAGTAACATTCGCTGCGCTCGCCCGAGAAAGAGAACGTTCACTTTGAATACATATGAAAAGTGTTTGGTTGGACGGATTTTAATTATCTAAAATGGATTCAGCAGGTCCAAGTAAGTAGAAAAATGTTATGTATTTTAAATATTATAGTATTAAAATTTAAATTAATTTGATACGGTACAAAATTGTAAATTTTTTAAAGAATTTTTCGAATAAATCTATAAAAAAAGGTAAAAAAGTATAATTGCTCCAAAGTGCTCCAATAAAAAACATATTGTACGTTAAAGGTAAGATCCTTGTGCACCAATTTCATTAAAAACCTGCTGCCCATATCTGCCCCTCCGGGTATTTGTAATCCCAAATTACAAGGGATCATTTGCAGTTTGGGCTTTCAACGTTACATGCGTGGATACGGTTTTTTGAGTGCTGCTTACACTTGTCGTACAAACTGGACATTAAAAAATGGCAAGCGCGTACTGCAGAAGAGAAGGAAAAGACGGAAACTCGTGCACAAAATATCAGACGAGGTTTTCGTTTACAAGTAGGCCTTATTATCGACCAACCGAAGCCTGGGTTTGGCAGTTCAAATGATGGAAATACTGCCAGGCGTTTCTTTGAAAATTCTGCAGTTTCCGCTGCCATTACAGGAGTAGATGAAGGTTTAATCAGAAGATTTCATGTAATATTGCAGACAATGTCCAGTGGCTACGAAATCAATGAAGTTTCATTTCAAGAATATTGTATAGAATCAGCTCGTACATTTGTTGACTTATATCCTTGGTACTATACGCCAACTACGGTCCATAAAATATTAATTCATGGAAGAGAAATAATTTCTTCATCACTACTACCGATTGGGCAAATGAGTGAAGATGCTCAAGAATCTTCGAATAAATATAGGTATTAAAAGATTTAGAGAAGACTTTTCAAGAAAAAATAGCCGAGTAAAGACAATGGAAGATGTTTTTTTGCGCCTATTAGTTTCATCTGATCCATACATATCAAGTCTTCGAAAACTGCCAAAAAAAAATTAAATTGTTTCTTGCCAGAGACCATAAATTTATTAATGTCACCTGAAATCGAAGAGGATAATATATCAAATGTGTCCACTCCTCAAATCACGGATTGCAAAAGTGAAGATAAGGATTCAGAAGATGATAATTTTTTATTTTAATTACAATTACAATATGAATTTAAATAATTTTTTAATGATTTAAATATTT
The DNA here is from genome assembly GCA_034769895.1 of Magicicada septendecula. Taxonomy (NCBI): domain Eukaryota; kingdom Metazoa; phylum Arthropoda; class Insecta; order Hemiptera; family Cicadidae; genus Magicicada; species Magicicada septendecula. The sequence goes on along the minus strand of CM068368.1, from coordinate 743,898,392 downwards.
GTACTTAACATTGATTTTTAAATTATAACTATTGAAACAATTTGTTAACAATATAATTCTTGTTTATTAAATATAATCGTATTTAGCGACCTCGAAAACCCCTGTATACACAATTTTGTAAGAATTGAATGTTTTTTGACAAACATGTCCGCCATGTTGGCTCCGCCATTTTGTTTTTCATAATTCTGACATCGGATTCGTAATCAGCGACCTCAGAAACCCCTATATACACAATTTCGTCAAAATTGAATAACTTTTTGATATTATGACCGCTTTTCGGGATTCTGTCCCACTGTGCATCGCCCCTACTCGTGATACTAAAATACTGTACTTTAACCTACATTAAAATGTAGGCTCTCCGACTTTGTTTAATATCTACACTGAGAACGTCTTTGCAAAGGCTATGTTGTAGCGAGTATGCAATAGAGACACATCACCTCTTTACTGATTTTAGATCGGCGTATGATAGTATAGATAGGGAAATGTATTCAGTAATATATATTTGTATACACAGGATATATTTGTTTTCAGGAATGGTTGAGTTGAAGATACCAGAAAAGTTGATCGCCCTAGTTAAGGTCACAATGAAGAACACTTAATTCAGGTAAACATCCAGAATAGGCTATCGGACCCTGTGCACACGAGGAAAGGAGTCCGACAATCCAGAATAGGCTATCGGACCCTGTGCACACGAGGAAAGGGGTCCGACAAGGAGATTCTTTAGCTTCCCTTCTTTTTAATATTGCTTTAAAGAAAGTCATTAGACAGAAAGTTATTAACACAAGAGGAAACATCTTTTATAAGTCAGTTCAAATTCTGGCTTATGCAGATGACATCGACATTATAGGAACAAAAAAACAGCTATGATGGAAGCCTTTGTGAAATTGAAGAAAGCTGCAACAAGAATGCATCTGCAGGTCAATCAGGGAAACAGTGACAAGAAAATACTGTTGTGTGGGCCCTAAAAATTTAGAAATAGGATCTTATAACTTTGAGAAAATACATAGCTTTACCTACCTCGGCTCAGAAGTTAAGTGTAAAATATTATTAGTGTGGAAATCCGAAAGCGTGTATTGTCAGCAAAAAGGTGTGTACAGGTCCTCAGCAGTCTCAGTTAATACAAAGGAAGACCAAGGTAGACATTGCATCAGAGACATTGACGCTGCCTGGATCAGATGAGAGGCAACTAATATATTTGAGAGGAGGATCATCAGGCAAATTTTTGGTCCAGTGGAAGAGGGGGAGAACCTGGAGGAAAAGATATAATTTAGAGCTTTATAATTTGTATGATGGACCTGGTGTGGTCACCTTTATTAAATTAAAAAGATTGGAATGGGCTGGACACATTCTACGTGCTTGTGAAAGCAGAGTTGTTGGGAAGATGTTTGATGCAAAGCCAGAGAAGTAAAAGGAAAGTTGGAAGGCAAAAACTGAGATGGGGTGAGTCAGGACATCAGGACTCTTGAAATTAGAAACTGGAGGAGTGTGGCTAAGAATAGAGAAGAATGGCGAAATCTTCTGAAGAAGGCCAGAGCCCACAAAGAGCTGTCGAGCCAATGATGATGATGATGATACGCGGATGTTACAGTAGTATAAGCCGCATCCATCCAAGAGCTTCAACGAATTATGGACACTATTAAGTTATAAAGTGACAAACGAAGACTGAAAATTGACGTTAATAAAAACTAAATTTTTGGTTGTAAGTAAAGTAGATGTAGGGCCAGTTCAGCTTTACGTAGATAATGAACATGTAGAAAGACTAAAAAGCACTTCGAGTATCTTGGCTGCTGGATCGACCAATCCTTGGATCCCGATGAGGAGATCAAAGCAAGAATCGAAATGGCTCGGTCTGCGTACCTCACTAACAGAACACTGGGCCTCTGTCTCAGAGAGAGATTTGTTTGATGCTATGTGTGGTAAGCACTCCTCTACGCATGTGAAACATGGACTCTTAAAACAAAATACTATAGATCGCCTTTATAGACGCCTAATGACAATTTCTTTGGCATAGCCACTTAACAGAGCGGGACATGGGCCCCGATTACTTGCGATTATCAAAACAAGAAAATTTTGCATATTTGAGACATATACAAAGAGGACCCCGATATTAAGACTCATTCTAAGTCGAAAAAATAGTTTTATCGGAAAAACTATCTTGCCTCCATAACCCCCGATAGTGGTCAGTCCTAACTATTGATGTATACTATATGGATCGCGTGCTACATTCACTGAATTCGGTCCGACCGCTGCACAAATGGGGGGCAAGAATACTGCGTAAGCCATACACTGTACCTGTACAAAGTCTGACTTTCCTGGTTTGTTATAGCTGTTGTTGCTTTAGTGGAGCATATTTTGCGTTAAATGGTGTAGCTATGTCATATTTTAACATTACTTTATGACTCCAAAGTGGGAGGTTTTTAATAAGTTTTTTCAAAAATAAACACATTTGTTTCACTGTAAGATTTCAGTATTCTGACACATTATTTCAGTTTATCGCTAAGTTCTGATGCGTTCATAAATACTTATTTATGAACATTTAAAGTTGAAGCCAGACGAATAAAGATTAAAAATAAGGGAAACAAAGAATAAAAAACGTGAGCAGTAAACTTTAAAATATTTATTGCGTAAATGAAGCTGGCATATACGCTCGCCATGGTCGTTAAAGTGTTCAGGTAGCATTAAAATTTACATTAAAATTTTTTATTTTATTTAATTAGCTACATATTTATTGTATAAAAATTGTTTACATAAAACATTACTAAATAATACAAATTTATTTAACTTTTGGCGAACACCAAGCTTAGAGAAAATGGCTGCAGCGGTTCTTTCCTTAATAATATCATAGCATAAGATTTTATAAAATAATGTTCCTATTAATTTGATAAGTTTCACTTCATGGCTGTCTTCAGAAAAATCATTGTTAGAAATATGTTTTCTAAACACTGTGCCGGCAAAGTTTTTGCAGGCTGATATAATCATTTTTTTGGCATTGAGTTTACTGTCAGATATAGGTAATCAATGAATTATAGGCCTACATAAATTTTACATAAATGTAAAGAAGTGCTAAAGCAAGTGACTGACTGAATGACCCGTTTACTACACGTGTTAACTTAGCGCCAAACGTTTTATCCCCCCCCCCCCGTGGTGAGGGAAGCTGTACGTGCTCCGGAACGTTTTCTGCCGTTCACTTTGCCTGTCAGCACGCGATCCATATAGTAAACACAGATGGTCCTAACCACAGTTACTAGACTAGAACCGTAGTCTAGTAACCGTGGTCCTAACTGCTGAAAAACTATTGCACTCTAGACAAAATAGAAAAATGTAAAGACACAATTGAAACGGGAGTTGTCAACGCCTGATTAACCAGGACACTAAAAAACATGCTAGCTATGTATAAATCTTAAGTATAATCTCTCTCTATATATATATTTATGCACCTACGCATTCAAAGAATTTCGACGAAACCGAAACATCGAAGCTTGATAATGTTTTTCAGCTTTTGAAACGTATAATGTGGATTACGTTTGGTGGATTACGTAAATCATTTCCAAACCACAGACGATCGCAAACAGAGCATGTAAAACCAAATTTATTCTCACTAAAACGTTTGCTAAACTCAATGTCAGCAGCGATTATTTCTGTCTTGATGCGTTTTCATATAAAATTTTTAGACTGTGTGGAATCGAAAGTGTGGAAGGATTACGTTTTTCGATGACGATTTTTGCGGAATGACCCCCAGCCTAAAAACATTATCATGTTAACAAGAACATTAAAATCCTGCCACAGGAAACGGGAAAGACTGCCTTTAACAATTTCTTGCCATAAAGAATCCGCAGTTAACATCACCGTGTTTCAATTGTTTAATAACTTGAACTGCATTGCTACATTATAAATAGGAACAGTGCAGTATTCATATTCTCACATAATAAATGTATGGTATCTTTTATCAAGACCATAGGTATACTGATACACCATTATCAGTAGCTCAGTCGAATTATCTTATTTATGGATTACAGTTTATCTATTATCACTTAGCAGTGCTTGTTCACTTTTTTGTTAATTTTTTTTTTAATTTACCGGAATCAGCAACGTTTACAGTGTGCCAGCACGTGTGATAATGGCAATAAAAATAAACCGATGAGTGCATAATTAGCGATAACCAAGTGCCCGACGGTCGGTTTGTCTTCGCTCTCTTGTAACGTGGAGATTAACACGTTAGGACTATAAATGAAGTAAAATAAAGATACAATAATTTAACATTACAGTGTTAATTGGAAAAGTAAGTTCATGAGGTTATTTGAATACTAACAAAATTCTTACTATGGAATAACTTATAAAATGGGACCAATCAATACTTTTCGTTACGAGATAGACAATTGCAGAAAAGATAATGAAAACACAAAAGAGTATACAGAAATTATTTATAGAAAGAAGAAAACGTAATACGGATTTAGAGAAAATATAAATACGTAATAAGCAAAATTAAAGAAATACAATAATAGAGAAAGGTGTAAACAGAAGAGGATAATAAGGATTACGTGGGGTCAATGGCGTACAAATAATATGAAAGCAAACAGTTGAAAATGTTAAAACGTATATAAAGTTTGAGATTTGTCTAACAAGTGAACTGTTTTTATAAACCTGTTAGCGCACATTAACTAAAAAACAGTTTTATGTCATTCAAAGTACTGTAGTTCTCTCGGGAAGCCACACTCTTAGGGAGTCATAGCCTACTTCCATTAATCAAAACAATTATGGAAATCTTCAACTGTGTCTTTGGACTTTGGTGGTCCATCACAATCCACTAGATGGTCTCTTCACCTCCAAAATAGGTCCTCACCACCTGCAATCCCCGAGGTTGGCTTTGATTTTTGGGAAATAATCACACGCACTAAGATTACGCACGTAAAGGGACTGGGATGCCACAGGAATGTCCAAGATTTGTGGCCGTACTCATATCATGCACCAAAATTTCACGAAAGGTCTAGTAATTTAATTTTAGTTCATAAACAATCATTGTTACCATCAGATGACTACTATGAGAGTTGATGAGATCTCTCACTTGTGACACGTTTTTATCAGTTCGTGTTGTGATTGGTTATCCGAGGAACATTCGTGCTGTGATTGGTTATCCAGGACTTCATTCTCCATAGTTTCATCGTCATCCAGAAATGCTTGGTTCTACGTTCGGGATAAGACTTCATCTAAATAAATTTATTTTAACTTGTGTAATATTTTATCCCACTCTCTTGAAGTTTGACACAAACTTTGATCGCGCTCAGCATAAAGTTCAGTGTTACTGAGATCTTTTTTTGCGTTGTAAGACAAAACGACATAACAAACATTATGACGCAGTCAAATCTGGTAACATTAGGGAGTTGAAAATTTTATGAAAATTACAATATCAGCTGAAGCATTCTTAGACCCACATCGTTGCCACTTTTTGGGGGGAAAATTCCCCCTCATTATTTTTTAAGAAAACAACATCTCGTATTGTAGACAGATACAAAAATCACAGTTTGTTTTATACGGGTAAAAATAATAATTTAGAAGAAATAAGAACTGAACGAACGAAATAAGTGCTGAATCAATTTACTAAGGTAAACAGTGACTACGTCATCCTTGATATAGAAAAGACATCTGGCACGAAGTCCTTTTCTCCGACTGTCAAATGCGTATGGTTCGCTTTTCCGAGAAAAAGACCTTCCGAGTGGACCACGTTGTCTCTTCGGATTACCAGACAGCCAAGGCAGCGACGTCTGTCTTGTTCATGATGTTCGTAAACGTCACGCCCAAAAGAACCTGGAGACCATTATTGAAAATTCTTTCGATACTGTCTCTAAGAGCTCCGTCGTAAGCTAACTTGTAAGCGTTTTTCTTCCTAAGGATTCAACGTTAAGTTCCATGATCTTAACCAACAGAAGTACCTCGGGCTTCATATCGTCTCCCGCTCACGCGGCGCACATCTGTATAGATAATAATTCACTGTTTTCGCGAATGACTTCCGTTTGTTTTCACTTACGTGTTGCCGCTAATCTCTTAATCCTTTCACCTGTGGGGCTATCTATATATCTCCCGTATAAATGCGTTGCAAAGTTTATTTGATCGGGGGTCCACCAACACCCCTCCTCTACAACTGTTCTGGTTACACTGCATCACACACAACCACACTAACCATTCTCTCTTTTCACCATTCTCCGCTCCGCTCCGCACAAGGTACCAATAATAAATTACTAAACCCCCCCCTTCCACTAAACTCAATATATACAGACGGTGATTACTGACCCAGTGGCACACCGGAGAACCCCGACCCTGCTGTAGAAGCAGCCTCGCCTAACCTCCCACCCCCGCGGTTTCCTCAAGCTGTGACGATTTACATTTAAAAAAAAAAAAAAATAATAATAATAATAAAAATATAAAATGGGAAGTTAGTGAAAACCATTAAATCGCACTTTTAAACCGAAGAATAACCCTGAACTAACTCATAATAGTAATGAGAATTAAAAAGGGAATTTAACTAAAATAATTAACTAAAACTGAGAAAGCAAGAGTTTAAAAAACTGTTAACCCTTTATTAAATTTATCATGCTATGACCTGTGTATACCGGATCCTACTTGCATACCGACCCGGCATTAAATAAAAATACCTGTAAACTATAATGTAAATAATAAATAATTCAAAGTCACTAGTAGTAGTTGTAATAAATTCTGTAGACAAGCAAAGTCTTGATTGTTTATTTTGTCGAACTGTAAGACTGTATTACTAATTAAAAGTTGGAACTATGTTATGGCGGAGTATTCACTCCCCGTCGTTACAATTTTCCTGTTGTAACAATGTAGGACTTGAGATGCGACGTTCAATCTGTAAACAGCTCCAAGCGGAGCGCTGCACAAAATGTTTTTTTTTAATTTTTTTATTAGCTTCAACTAACGGTGTGGAGATCTATGTAACTAAAATGTAGTGTGTTTTAACACAAAGATGTGAAAGAATAAAATAAGTGTGTAAGGTGACATCTCCTATTAAAAATATAGTTCAAGTTATTTTAGGGTTCCGTCATAATGTGTAACGAATATGTAAACTCAAATACTACTGTGCTATTACAAACGTGATGTGAATAACTGTGAAAAGTGAAGACTAAGACCTCAGCTGCATTTACACTACCACTGAGAAACAGGACGACTTCATTCTAAATGACACCGTAACATCCACTTCATCATTAGTTGACTCCGAGGACCTCCACCGGAAAGACTACCACGATGACGACCCACTACTAAGAGAGTACGGAAGAATCACGCGGCAGGACATGGACAGAAACGATTAACTAGAGGTGACGCGGAAGCTCGTCTTCCGTGAATAATGTATCTTTTAAATATAAGTAATTTTAAATGAAAAAGACTTTAAATGACAATCTCTAAGAGTTAAGAATAACGATGTTGTAACAAGAAATTTCAGAAATCATACTTTGTAACATAACTCTTGTGATGTAGCTTTGGAACATCGCACAACAAAATGAAACCATTCTTCAAATGGTATTTTAAGTAATAATGTAACTGACTAAAGAAGTAGAGTAAATTTGAAAATTCCTAACTAGTTTAAAGAGACTCGGATCCGAGGTATATACACTAACTGTGTTATCATTTTTAATACAGAAAAACCCCTTACAAATTCAATGTAAGCTAAAAAATTTTATTTGTGATGTATTATCAATCATACGTAAATAAAGAGATGTCATCTTTGTTACATACTAAATTGAGTGCATAAATCAGCAGACTTCCCTCCCCAGTTTCCTTTTATTAGAGTACTTATAATTGTTGATATTGATATTATTAATTTTCAGTTTGTTACAACGAAGGCAGCCTGTATAATTGGCCAGAGTCAATTATCACGGGTTCCCTAGGTTATAACGTAGCCGACACGTTATAAGATGCGCCACTCTGCTTTCGTGTAAAATGTTAGTGTACATAGTGTCACATGTAAGATGCACTCTGCAGATCTATGCACTCAGTTAATGTATTGTATGTAAAACAAAAAGGCTAAGTAGCATAAAAGAATAATAGTGACAATATTAAATTCACAATTGTAAATTTTGTGTGTGATTACGCACATACTCGTATATGATTTACTTAGTATACGTGAAAATATTAGCTTGTATTACACCAATTCATGTAGGTACTTGTCAAAATGTTCAGTCTCTAACACGTCTATTTTGCGACAATTCAAGACCTGTAGTTTTCCTGTATAAGCCTGCATAAATATGTAATTCGCCTTTCTATTGCAACGGTGTGTTATATAAACAACTGACTAAATAAAACAAGTTCAATTACGTGTAAATAAATTGTAAGTGAAATTCTACTCCTCTCTAGTAGCAGAATTAGATAAATTAAAATTAGCACGTAAAACCAAATAATAACTAAAACCCAGCTTAGTAACGGGCTGTAACTTGTTTAAAACGCATATCGCTCCGCATCGCACATACCACCCTCGTTGAAGCAAGCCGGTACAAGTCTGTAAAGGAAGCCGTCAGCTCTTGTTGAGTGGAACAATAACATTCTCTTCACCCTCGAGCTTGATTCCCCCCTTCTTACGCATAACACTATGCCATTGTTTAAAGAAAACTAGTTTGACCCATATTCCAGCGAAATAGCTAGCTTCGTAAAAAGGTGTAAGTTATGCGCGCTTAGCAAACCAGCAAGAAATAGTCAAATTAGCCAATTAATTTCAGAAATCCCTACTACCCCGTCCTCTAAACTTTATTTAGACTTTTCAGGTCCCTACCCTCGATCTAAATCAGGTAGTACGATGCTACTCATATGTGTAGATTCGTTCACCAAATTTGTTTGGATGTATCCCATGCGGCGAGCGTTAGCGTCGACCACTGTAAAGATATTACAGGAGAGATTATTTAAAGATTTTGGTACACTTGTACATCTAGTGTCAGATAACGGACCCCAGTTTAAGGCAAAGGAATTTAAGAATATGTGTTTCAAGTTAGGGATAGACCATATTACCACTACGGAGTATCGTCCGCAAGGCAATATTGCTGAAAGGTATTTGCGAAACCTCAAATCTGCTTTAATAGCCTACCATGCGAACGACCATACGTCTTGGGACCAGAACCTATCCTGGATACATTACGCCTTTAATTCAGCTTATCACGAAGGACATAAATCGACCCCGTTTGAGTTACTGTATAAGTACAAACCAAACCACCCCTTGTCCACAAAATGGAAAATACATGACTTGCTACCCCAGAAAATTAAGGATAAGCATATAAAAAAAAATCTGGAATGAAGCTCGCGCAAATTTAAGAGCGAACTTAGAGAAATCGCGAAAATATCACGAGAGAAGTTATAATAACAATTTAGTTAAGTACCAAGTCGGTGACTTAGTAATGTACAAAACACACCCGACTAGTAGTGCAATTGATAAGACCACCTCTAAACTATCATACCGATGGTGTGGTCCTTACCAAATCCAGAAGTACTTAACCCCAGTAACAGTAGCCCTGTACGAACCTGCGACTCAAGAATATATACGAAGAACACATATTTCGCAGATAAAACTGTATAAAAAAAAGGAAATGGCAGAGCGAAAACTAGAAAAAGGTAATACGAGGTAGACAAGTTATCTTGTACCTGAGTAACCATGCAAGGTGCTAATCGTAGAATTAGGAATGAGGCCTGATCAACCTTAGATCCTGTTCAGCGCAAGATGAGCGAAGTGAGTAGTCAGCTGACCACTACCTGACCACTACTATGACCACTAAGTAATAAATTATGTAGAGAGTAACTCTGTGAATAGAGTAACTAAAACCCAAAAAAAAACCGGTAGTAGTTTTAAGTAGTAGAAATAAGAAGAAGTTTATGTGTCTTAATAATGTAGTCATAAAGTGTGAATTTTACGTAATTTAAGAATTAGTTTGTAAGGATATATATATTGTTTGATAATAAGAAGAAGTAAGTTGTGTATAACTCATGCAACTAAATAAATAAAAGAAAAAGGGAGAAGAAGGAGAGAAATTTCACACAGTAACGACAAGTGTGCCCCAGTACCTTACTTTCGAATTCACCTTGTTAAAAGTCCCCCCCCCCATGTCTCCTTTAAGCGGCGGAGTATGTGACGATTTAAATTTAAAACAAATAAAAAAAAATAATAATAAAAATATAAAATGGGAAGTTAGTGAAAACCATTAAATCGCACTTTTAAACCGAAGAATAACACTGAACTAACTCATAATAGTAATGAGAATTAAAAAGGGAATTTATCTAAAATAATTAACTAAAACTGAGAAAGCAAGAGTTTAAAAAACTGTTAACCCTTTATTAAATTTATCATGCTATGACCTGTGTATACCGGATCCAACTTGCATACCGACCCGGCATTAAATCAAAATACCTGTAAACTATAATGTAAATAATAAATAATTCAAAGTCACTAGTAGTAGTTGTAATAAATTCTGTAGACAAGCAAAGTCTTGATTGTTTATTTTGTCGAACTGTAAGACTGTATTACTAATTAAAAGTTGGAACTATGTTATGGCGGAGTATTCACTCCCCGTCGTTACAATTTTCCTGTTGTAACAATGTAGGACTTGAGATGCGACGTTCAATCTGTAAACAGCTCCAAGCGGAGCGCTGCACAAAATGTTTTTTTTTAATTTTTTTATTAGCTTCAACTAACGGTGTGGAGATCTATGTAACTAAAATGTAGTGTGTTTTAACACAAAGATGTGAAAGAATAAAATAAATGTGTAAGGTGACATCTCCTATTAAAAATATAGTTCAAGTTATTTTAGAGTTCCGTCATAATGTGTAACGAATATGTAAACTCAAATACTAATGTGCTATTACAAACGTGATGTGAATAACTGTGAAAAGTGAAGACTAAGACCTCAACTGCATTTACACTACCACTGAGAAACAGGACGACTTCATTCTAAATGACACCGTAACATCCACTTCATCATTAGTTGACTCCGAGGACCTCCACCGGAAAGACTACCACGATGCGACCCACTACTAAGAGAGTACGGAAGAATCACGCGGCAGGACATGGACAGAAACGATTAACTAGAGGTGACGCGGAAGCTCGTCTTCCGTGAATAATGTATCTTTCAAATATAAGTAATTTTAAATGAAAAAGACTTTAAATGACAATCTCTAAGCGTTAAGAATAACGATGTTGTAACAAGAAATTTCAGAAATCATACTTTGTAACATAACTCTTGTGATATAGCTTTGGAACATCGCACAACAAAATGAAACCATTCTTCAAATGGTATTTTAAGTAATAATGTAATTGACTAAAGAAGTAGAGTAAATTTGAAATTCCTAACTAGTTTAAAGAGACTCGGATCCGAGGTATATACACTAACTGTGTTATCATTTTTAATACAGAAAAACCCCTTACAAATTCAGTGTAAGCTAAAAAATTTTATTTGTAATGTATTATCAATCATACGTAAATAAAGAGATGTCATCTTTGTTAGATACTAAATTGAGTGGTCCTTTTATTAGAGTACTTATAATTGTTGATAGTGATATTATTAATTTTCAGTTTGTTACAACGAAGGCAGCCTGTATAATTGGCCAGAGTCAATTATCACGGGTTCCCTAGGTTATAACGTAGCCGACACGTTATAAAGCAGGCAAAAATAAGCGGTATCGTAAGCTCCGTGGATCTCGCCCCTGGGCTTCTGCCAACCCAGCCGCACAGTCCAGACAGCCTGCTCATCGCGTTTCAAAGACCGACGCAATCCCATCTGTCCCTCTTCCTAGCGCCTCCGCTAGAGGCGCTACACCTGGCCCTGTTGCACCATTGGCTTCCACCAATCCCCCGATTGTCAAGCCTCGGTGCTCTTATGCGCAGTCTCCGGGCACTCTGCCTCAAAAACCGTACCTGACGACTATCAGGTCGTCAAAGACTTCCTTGCGGAATTTGACCTCCGCAAAGTTGCCCAGACCTGCAGGTCCATCCGCTCCCGCTTGGAGACTGCCGATATAACCGAGAGGTTCATGCTCTTGGTGGAAGCCGCCACTTGTCTAGGACTTCTATGAGTCGGGTCCTCAAACGAGACCTCTCGATTCTTTCCTGGAACGCCAACGGGTTGGCTAACAAGATCCAGGAACTTCAAGAATTACTGGCCCGACTCAAACCCGATGTAGTGCTTCTCAATGAGACCCACTTGACCCCTGCGAACCGGTTCCGATTGGCCAACTATGTGTGCTATCGAAACGACAGGCCGGGCACTGCTGGTGGCGGTACTGTGGTCGCGGTGAGGCTCAGTCTTGATCATCACCGCGTCCTCTTGCCGTAAACGACTCACCTGGAGGTCACTGCTGTGGAGATGTTAAACACTCTGGGCGGTGTCCTTTTGGTAGCGGCGTACAAAGCGCCGCAAAAAGAGTTCCATCACCCCGATCTAGCGGTCGCGTTCGATGCACACAGGAGGGTCATCATAGCCGGCGACCTGAATTGTAACCATCGCGATTGGAACAGTCGCTTGACTGCCCCAAATGGGAAGCGCTTAAGCAGGTTTGTAGATTCACGCAGGGTGACAGTGATTGGGCCTGCCCAACCTACGTTCTACCCCTTACAACTCCGCGCGGCTGCCGATGTCTTGGACATATCGGTGATCCAAGGAATTGACTGCCCGGTCCATGTGTCCGCGCTAACGGAACTATCGTCCGATCATCTCCCCATCTTGATACACGTCGTACGCAGAGATGTCAGGAAGGTGGTAGTGGGACCGCTATGGCCCGACGTTAAGTCGCCGATTGCCAGAGGCGGGACCACTCGAAACCGTCCGCCAAGTCGACGAGGCAGTTGCCGCGTTTGACGAGGCTGTCGTATCTGCGATCGACGCGTCTTCCAGGATGAAGCCTGGCGTCACGCCCCACTGGCAGCGGATCCCAGAGGAGACGAATGCTCTCGCTTGCGAGAGAAATCACCTCCGGAGACGCTGGCAGCGGACCTGTGATCCGGCCGACAAGGCAGCGTACAACCGGGCGACCGGCATTTTACGTCGTGAAATGCAGGCCTACCGGAGACGCTGTTGGGAACTCACCGTGGCCCAAGCGGGGGACGGATCGGACAAACGTCGCCCTTACCGGATACCTTCGGTGTTGGTAGGGACGAGGCGCCGACCTCGCATCCCAGCCATTGCTGGACCTTTCGGTCAAATCCTGGCTCGCCCGGAGGCGAAGGCCGAGTACTTGGGCGCGTGTTTCGAGCATCAGTTCGCTCCAAACCCGCCCATGGAGTGGGACTTCGATGAAGTAGTCGAGAACGAAGTGGAAGACTTTCTATCTCTTCCGATCACTGCGGAGCCCAAACCCATCACTAGGGAAAAGGTCTCAGATCGGCTCGTTGAACTCGTACCGAGAAACGCTCCTGGTCCGGACGGCGTCTCGAACGCCGCTCTAATTCGACTCCCGGAGCAAGGAATACTTTTCTTGGTTGCGCTGTTCAACGCGTGTCTACGATTGGCCTATTTTCCCCAGAAATGGCGAAAGGCGACGGTCATAGTGATCCCGAAGCAGGGAAAGGACGCTTCCCGTCCCGACAACCTCCGGCCCATTAGTCTACTGTCGGCCACGTCAAAGGTCCCTTTGTCTTGTACAATGGAGAGTCCTAGACCATCTAAGAAACTTCGATGTACTGGTCCCCGAACAGTTCGGTTTCCGTATCAGCTGATGAGACTGGTGGAATACATCACGGGCGCCGGCTGTCGGACAGAGCAGACTGTCGCCTGTTTCCTAGATGTGGAGAAGGCCTTTGATAGTGTCTGGCACGACGGGCTCTTGTTCAAGCTCCGGGAAATCCAGCTCCCAGATTGCTACCTTCACTTGACTGCTAGCTTTCTGACGGAGAGGACTTTCTGCGTGAGAATAGACGACCACGTCTCTTCCGAGAGATGCATTACAGCCGGGGTACCTCAAGGTAGCGTGCTAGGGCCTCTCCTGTTCTCCGTGTTCTTCAACGACGCACCCAGAGAGCCTGGAGTGCAGATGTCCCTGTTTGCCGACGACACGGCGGTCTATACCGCCGATCGGAACGCTGACAGGGCTATCTTGCGTCTGACTTCAGCGTGCACTTGATGCGTATACGACGTGGACGGAAAGCTGGAAAGTTGCTGTCAACGAAACCAAGAGCTCCGCGGTGCTATTCTCAAAGCGCCGGAAAGAACCATGAGGACGAGTGAGACTCGGTAGAACGTATTTGCCCTGGTCGAGAGAGGTTAAATACCTCGGTGTCCACCTTGATCCTCGGCTCACCTGGCGTGCCCACGCTGAGACGATGCGACAGAGAGCGTCCGCTCGTCTCGCGCAACTGTTTCCGATACTCGCCAACAAGGCTATGACCCGCAAGCTGGGTAAGTTGATTGTCAACGCGTATCTGTTGCCGATAATTACCTACGCTATTCCCGTCTGGGGTTACCTCGCAACCGTTCATAAAAGAAAGTTGCAAAGCATTCTCGATAGGGGTCTTCGGCTAGCGGCCAAAGTCCCCTATCGGTTCCCTTCTCGACTTTTGAGAAGAGGACTCGGTGTCCGCTCCTTGGATGACACCACCCGACTTGCACGTAAATTTTACGTCCGAGCTGCCTCTCATAGCTGGCCTTGATAAGTACCGTACACGTCCAGGTGATTCTTGGAAACGGCCTCGGCAAATACTGTACTAGGACGGCCTAGTACGAGCATGCCGTTGTAGCGGCTACTAATTAATTAATTAAGATTCCGTCTGGACAGGACCACTAGGCAGGAGCCCCTACCGGAGGCTCGGTACTAGGAAACCATTGGGACGTCTCACGACGCGCATCCCAACAGCTCTGGCAGCAAACCCAGTGGCAGATGTCCATCTGAGACCTGGGATCTCCGCAGATCGGTACTCACGACGACTACGCAACCCCAGGGACCAGGCATATAAATTTGTCTGTCTGGTTCAACTATGCGTTCTGTCTGTTTCGAACGTACCTCAGTTCCGACTTATCCGATGAACCGTTGGATAGTACGCCTCATTATTACTGCGCAAACAACAATCTCGTGTTCTCCAGCCTGACAACGAGCAAGCTAAGGTTTTCGTCAACCGTTATGGTGCTCCCGTGTGGGATTTTTTGGTCGAAACGCATAAAGAATCATTACGCAAGTGCGTATGCGGAATTTCATTTCGTGGGCTTCAATCGAAGAAGGGGGGATAAATATTATGGTTACCCGTTTCCTAACAATATTTTTGTAGATACATAGACTATCTGCTTATAAGTCTTTGTTTATAATAAGTAATATTATCTTAAGAGAATAATTCAGTGACACAATATCACGGTGTTTTTAGCTAAGTGAGAATTCGGGGGGGGGGTTGAACCCTCAAACCACCTTCTGCCTATGCCCGTACAAAGAATACTTGACGAAATATCCTGACCAGCTGCATTACTGTTGCCCTTTTATAACGCAGCGTTTAGGCCTAAGAATATCCTCAATTACTAATGTTACGTAAACGTTCAAATTTTTAAAGGCCGAAAAATTAACATGCAACTATATTATTACATAATTCTACATTTTAAACATTATGTAATAAACATAATGCTACAATAAACATATACAATGCTTATATATTATTGTATACGGCATTAATGCTATATGACATGTTATTATATTATGAAAATTGTCATCTGTTATATCTACAGAGTGTGTTGTTTGAATGTATTTTATAATAACTAATTACTTACTAAAATAAACTGTTCCTTCAAATAAAATGTAACAGAGATAAATTTTAACTGCTTAAGAAACAGTCCGTCAAATAAGCTGTATACATGATAGTATCTAATATTGATTTTATTTTAAAGTCTTCTGTAACGTAGGAGGAATAATAATTTTTGTTACTTCACAAATATTGTGTAGCATCTACGATGACTGAAGGAGATCCATTTACGTAGACTTACCTTCGGCATAGCGGCGGACTATTGCTGTTTTTCCTGAAAATAAAAATGTCCATTAAACAGTGGAATGTGCGCAATAAATTAATACAAACTTTGTTTTTCGCACAGAAAATATTAGTTAAATTTGAATGTTGTTCGTCCATACACATATGTTGACATTAAACAGTAAAACGATTATTTGATTTTCAGTTATCAACATTTGACAAAAGACAGTTATTATTGCATATAACCAGTGGCATAAATAACGCCCCCGAATCGGGGGGGGGGGAGTCGCACAAGTAAAAAAAATTTTTTAAAGTTACTGCAAGCCAGCTTTTTTCGGTCAATTAAGTTTCTTAGGTTTAAATATTATATTTAAATTAATTTTTAATTGAAGTACGTGTAGATCATGTGTTTCAGTTGAACTAAGTATACTTATTTCAACCCCAGTTTAATTGAAATAACAGTGGATGTGGTGTTAGGAGTACTTGGGTGTTGTTAAAGACTAGAGAGGTCTTACAAAAAAAAATCAGAGGTCGCAAAATCAGTAAAATTCACATTAACTCATGTATAGCATTCGGAATTAGGAAAAATCTTCAAGATATTAAAGCAATATTGTAAGAATAAAATGTCTGAGGTTTTGAAGAGAATTCTTGATATTCTTATAAAAATGTCAATTGCAATTTAGCCTTTAGCGACCATCGTTATGAAAGTGATAAGAATATTGGTAGCCAATCAGGAAATTTTCTGAACATTATTGATTTACTACCCAAATATGATCAAATCCATAAGAGTCATCTGGAAATCGAGGAAGCACAATAAAATATCTTAGCCCATTAATCCAAACGAACTAATAATTTTAGTTTCTAATCAAGTTCTTAGTGGTATATTGAAGAACCACCCTTTTTTCTCTTATTTTGGATACAACACAAGACATTTCCAAAACTGATCAATTATCAACAGTCGTAAAGCATGTCTCATACAAACTAGATGTAAACAAATTTGAAGTAAATGAATTATTCTTAGGTTTTTTTTTACCACTATCAGACCAAAAAAGTAAAGAGCTAGAGGATTAGGTGACAAAATTCTCAGAAGAGGATAACATTTCTATTGCAAAATGCTGCGGTCAGAGATATGATGGGACAGCCATTATGATCGGATCATATTCAGGTCTACAATCAAGAATCAAAGCAAAGTCTTCAAATGACGAGTATGTCCACTGTGCTAATAAAGATCTAAACTTACAGTAGTTTTAAATGACAGTGTAAATTATATTCTGCAAAATTGTGGTATTTTGCGATGTATTAAACAGTATACAGGCCTGTGTTTTTTAGTCAGAGGTTGCCAAGATGGCAGTCATTAAGAGAAATGTCCGACGAATGCTCATAAACTTATCTCTTCAAAGACTATGTCCCATCAGGTGGTCGACTAGGTATGCTAGTAATCGATGTAAATTTCACTACAGTCTTAAAGTGTTTGACGGTATTAATTCCCACCTCAACTAACAATCTACAATTGTTGAAGCAACCGCACTCAGAAAACAAATGTGATTTTTTGATACTGTGTTAATGCTTGTTTTCCAAAGCTAAATTATGGAACGTATTCAAATCACATCTAACACTCTTTAAAGACGTTACATAACTTTGGATGTCGCAAGCAATCTCCTTGAACAAAGCCTAACGCCCTTGTTTATCTTCGGGAAGACTTCAGTAATGTCGTGAATTAAGCCCGAAAATTAGTAACAACTTGGGTCATTCATTGTTCAATGGTGAGTAAACGGCGAAGGAGGGTGAAGACGTTTTTTGATGAACTGTCAAAAGATTTTGTGTTTAATGAAGTTATACAAAGTTTTGAAGTAAAGTAAAGTGTTGGTATTTTAAATTTATAGCTTAAGGAACGGTCCTACATGTTGCTAAAACGTAAAAAAACTTTTAGTTTTATGAACCGACTTAGTTTTGTAGAATTTCTTAATGGTCAAGTAGTGGTCAAGTCTCTATATTTTGTAAGATGTATGAAGCTGATGTAAGTCATGAGGTAGTTTGCTTCAGAAATGCAGTGAAAGACGAAATCAAGTTTAGAAAAATTAGCAAAATCAGAGAGTTAGCTGAACATTTATTAATTGAGAATAAGTTAATTGCTTGTAGCATTCCACATACATGTACAGCCTTTCTAATGTTTCTGATATTACCGGTCACAGTTGCAAACGCTGAGTGATCATTTTTAAAATTTAAAATTATAAAAAACTATTTGAGAATCATAATGGGATCCATAAGACTAAGTGGACTAGTACTTTTAAGTATTCAAAATTATAGAGCACAAAGAATAGATTTCAATAACTTAATTAAACAATTTGTAGACATAAAAAGCCGACGAAGCTGGACTGGATTAGAAATAAATACGCGTAGTTCGTTGTGAGCATCTACACGTTCGTGGCATTTAATTCTACGGTTTTAAGTAGTTTAATACTTAGCTGGAAAAGCTTATTTGTGTATCAGTCGTGAGCTGTAAGTTAATACATTCTTAATGTAACTTATGAATGAGTTCATATTTTCAGATCTTATCAATATCGATTTATATCCCATACGTAATTTTTATTGCATGTACAGTATTAATCATTCATGTAGACTGTTAAGGAATTCACTTGTTTTGTTTAGTTTCTATTACAAAATATAGGCCTACATTAGGCCTAATGATTTTCATAGTGTTACTAAGAACGACTAGTACTTTTATTTTATTACCCTTTCACGGAATAAGAGTTAGGAAAAAGAATTGAATACACACTTTTCTCTTATCAAGAGTTAATTTTTTCACTCATTTGTCTAAAAACATTTACCATGCAACTGTTAAAAATGTTTACTACTGTTTTTCTCACATTGTTAACGATTACAAATTATGTATAAAAATTAACAGTTTAACATTAGTAGTTAAGTGAATTTAAAATAGCAATTGAAAATTCTTATAAATGTAAAAGTATAACGTAAAGATACTTTGGGGGAGGTGGCAAAGGTGTTTGCTAGGAGGGGGGTGGCAGGCGACCGTAGGTACGCCACTGTGCGTAACAATAAAATGTTTATTTAGAATGTAACAAAGTATATTGCAACAAATAAAAACTGGGATTAAGAACTCAATTAACGTTGCTGTCAGGTCCTATTGAGAATGAAATTTGCGGTGTGCGGTTAAACCCATGAAATCTGGAACCTAATAGCAGCCCGAAAGTGATCCTGATATACCGACACACTCTGTAGGAACGTCGGAGATAACCTGCAGATCATCAGGTCACCGAACTCAAGCTGCGGACATCGTTCTTCAGATTACAGACAAGAGAAATCCAAATTTTAATATTACTATTCAGCCATAAACTGTGAGAGCTTTTAAAGACTAAAAACTATGTAAAACGAATCCAAAAACAATCGACTTTAGTTAAATTTGTAATGTAATTATGATTAAATGTAAATGTAATTTACATTTGTGGCAATTAATTATTTAATTGTGTTTGCCGTGCCCCACGATCTTGGAGCACTATTTATATATAATGAAAAATTATATAATATAAGTGATGTCAAATCGTTAAAATTGATTTGTAACGTCTTACGTACTTTGGGCGTTATCAATATAATGATATTTTATTATATTGATTTGTGATAGATAATATGTATTTACTTGCTTTAATCGATTACTTTCATGCCGTGTGTTATACGACCATTTAATACTATGTATAACTATTCTGATTCTTATTAACAAATACTTGATATCATTTAGTAGATTAGCGTTATCAATTCATTTATTTTATTTGAGCATATGAAACTCTTGAAAATCTATTTTATCTTTCTCCAAAATTTAAGTTAATATCTGGGATGTAATTGGTAATAATGAACGCATATATATGATCAACTTAAATTACTAGTTTATTTATAATTCACAACAAATTAAAATTGTACATATGATATGTCGCTGTACCTGAAATACATACATATTTTATAAGAACAAATTCATGTTTCAATATATGCTGAAAACAAAGAAAAACATACATACATATATAAATCAAATAATATAACAATTCATATTCTACTTATTTAATGCGTTCATTAAATCCCAAATAGGCTTTCGTTAAAACATTCATTAATTACTTTTTATTCAGATTTATTCATTGCGTTTCTTAATAATTTTCTCAGGATGAATTCTTTGAAAGAATCAGGTCAGTAGAAGTAACTAATTAGAAATGATTAAAATAATGGTTACTTGATTATTGAATATCCATTAGTTGTTGACGAAGTCTAGTTCCGGTGATAAAGATGACTCATAGACACATTTCGGCGGATGCTGTTTTATCACAATCACTTAACACTCACTCTTCCGGTCACTCGCGTTGGCGTTTGTTTATGTGAATAATTGAAGTTTAGTGATCGATCAAATGTTCCATCTTACGGTGTATGTTGTGTGTTCGTTTTGACGTTAATGTACATGTCTGGTTTCACTTATCGCTGCTTCTTTAAATATTCGTATAATTTGTTAATTAGTTTAATATTTCATGTTCATTATGTTGTTAATAAGGTGTAGTAACACTATATTAAATTCAACTGTTTAGTATATCGTTTATGTGGTGATATCTGTTCGTGTAACGGTCTGATTGTTCACTTTATATAATTCTTATCTAAGTCCGTTACGACACACTTCGAAATACACTCTTTAAAAGTTTACTAAGACTTACTATCATGACGTGAAGATATTACTAAGTCTTTTAAGTTACAGGTTAACGTACTAAGTCCCGTACTCGAGTTAATTCTCCGCACGATTAATGTACTCTTGTGAACTTAGAATAAAACTAACTCCGAACACTTAGAATAAACTGTTTGAAATCTGAGTATCAACTGTTCCGTACTTGAAATTAACTAACTGAAAATTTGAGTATAAAACTGTCTGAAGATTTGAGTAAAAACTGTTTCAAAAATTGAGTATAGACTGTCTCTCCTCCGTCTTGGACAGATAGTTTTATTAATTCGTCCCTACTCAAAATTTTGTCTCTGGCGCAGTTCACGCCTACTTCATTTTGAGATTGGTCAGTTTTGAATTTTCTTGGAATATTCTGTCCCACCATGTCGAGATCCTACGTCATAGTTCTTCCGATAGGTCTTCCGTTTCGGTTGCTATGGAAACACTCCTCACCACCAATTTTCTCCCTGGCTGAAGGCATCTGATAGGTTCTTAGACGTCCCCCGATTTTGCTCTGACGAACGTTGACCCTTTTCGTAGAAACTACGGCTATTAGACACTTGTCTATCAACCTATTGTCTGAAGTAAACTCTGTGTTTCTCTAGATTGCCATTATCTGTACTCTCGGTCCTCCTGGCGTATTGTTCTATGTTATACTCCTTTTTTGTGGCTATTAGTAATTTTGAACATCTGCTGGCTGGTGAAGTCACCCCAACTTTCCACTCGTAAATCCTGTCTGTCACTTAGACGATAACTCCAGCTGCGTAACATGACTTGAGTTTTTGTCAGATCTATCCTACTGTATTGTTTCTTAAGGTGCAGTGATCCGTACCATTGTAATATGTAGTTTCACTCGTTTTTGTCGTTTATCGTATACTGACGTAACATGGTCAAACATCTGCCACGATTCTCGGTACAAGTGTGAATGTCCTTGCCTATATTGTTCCAGCTGTAGTGAGCAATAATTCTGGACTACACTTTCCCTGTCATCTTGTGCCACCAATTTCTATAGTCTTATCGTACTTAATGTCTTTCTATTGTCAAGCTAGCGACGCTGTACTGACATCTTCTCATTACGCTTTATTTATTGCGCCAACTATAAGTCGTTGACACCGCCTCGTGTGAACGTACTCCGTCGAGGTGAAAATTTAAAATTTTTTTTAAATTTTTGCTCGTTACAAATTTATGTTAGTCAACAGTGTGATTTTTCAAGTAAATCAGTAGTAAGAACTTTTAAACTTCAACCATTGTTTAATTAATTAATTTTTAATAAACCATAATGGTATATAAGTGTCTCGACAAAACTAATTTATCTATGTTAATCCATAATATCGCAACACCCAGAGTCGCACGAGTCACATAGAGATATAGGCTTACTCTCCACCATCACCACCACACTCAGCTGTTTTATCTTCTGCTTTGAAGAAGAATGGAGGGTGCAGGGTGGATTATTTTGTTGTGTTCTTTCTCTTTTCGTTGAATACGTATAATGTGTACAAAATAATCGCCTGAATACAGCCTATACTTATTGAACTGTTGGATTGTCGGCGACGTTATAGCTTCGCAGCAGGGAGTGGTGCGTATAGACCAAATACCGAAAGACGTTAGTCGGGGCAACACAAAGCGAAGACTCGCTGTAACTGATTAGAACGAAATTACAGTTGCGTAGTTGCCTACACTGTATACTGTAACGACGGTCTCACGGTGCAGTGGAAACAAAATACGGACACCAATAGTAGTAATAAAAGGTTGGTTCTGGGACAGCCACGCCCCCCTCGTTTGTTTATGTTTACATTTTTTTCACTCCCTCCACCCCCGTCTTCACCTACATACCGCCCGCGCGGTCACTCAACTCCGCTCGTTTGTTTACGTTTTTTTCGGTTTGTTTACATTTTTTCTCTCTCGCCACGCCCCCCACTCCTCTGTTTATGTTTACATTTTTCCTTCCTCCCCACCCCCGCCCTACCCCGCACCCACCGCGCGGTCATCGACCTCTTCGTGTTTATGTTTACGTTTTTTTCTCCACCGCGTGTCCCAGCTTTGCGTTGTTACGTTCTCTCCTCTGTTTATGTTTACATTTTTTCCTTCCTCCCCACCCCCGCCCTACCCCGCACCCACCGCGCGGTCATCGACCTCTTCGTGTTTATGTTTACGTTTTTTTCTCTCACCGCGTGTCCCAGCTTTGCGTTGTTTACGTTCTCTCCTCTGTTTATGTTTACATTTTTTCCTTCCTCCCCACCCCCGCCCTACCCCGCACCCACCGCGCGGTCATCGACCTCTTCGTGTTTATGTTTACGTTTTTCGTGTCCCAGCTTTGCGTTGTTTACGTTCTCTCCTCTGTTTATGTTTACGTTTTTTTCTCTCTCGCCGACGCGGCTATCACCACGTGCTCGTTGTTTTCTTTGGCCGCCGCGTCGACGACACGCTGACCCAGTAACAAACGTAAACATAAACATTCCGACAAACGTAAACAACGCAAAGCTGGGACACGAAAAACGTAAACGTAAACATTCGGAGTTCGGCGACCGCCGCCGGAGCGCGTCTGTTTGTAAACAAATGTTTAGGAGAAGGGATAATGGCGTGATATATTTTTTTATTAATGTGGTATTGTTTACGTATCAATTTTTTCAGTTAATACGAGATTTTCGTTTATGATGTCTGTAACGCGTGTTACACCCGTCCAGATTGTGCTAGATTTTTTTGTCAACGAAGGTTTTGTTTTTATAACTAATTCAGATAATATTAAATGCAGCAAGTGCGGTTTTAAAACAAAAGTATATCTGACAATCGCGCATATCCAGTTCATGCATAAACTTTTATATCCGAAATGCGGAATGATTCGCGATAGGTATTATAAATTTGAAGATTACGCTAAATCGAGAGAGTGTATTACAAATTATCCAATCGCTGTGAAATGTGTTCGAGAAGCGCGGAAACAGATGGAAGCATCATTTGCGTTTCATCGATGGCGAAAACGTTACCCGTCAGTCGAGAGACTGGTATCAGCGGGATTTTATTACACCGGAACGGAAGACGACGTAATATGTGTTGAATGCGGAATAGTACTTTGTGATTGGAAGGAGACTGATGATCCTTGGCTCGAACACGCGAAAGCTTCGCCAGACTGTGTATTAATTAAATTGCACAAGAGACAGTGTGCGGAAAAATAGTAGTAGTAATAAACAAGTTTTATCTGGAAATGTATGCGCTTTTTTTATTTTGAATTATTCGTTTAGTATCGTTTTAAAATTATTATTTATCAAATATGATTTGGTCGTGTGCGTTAATTGTATCCTATAACGGTTTTATCAGTATTATTAGTTCGTAGGTTCGATCCCTCGCATTACCAAATCATATTTTTTTTTTTTATTAATTAAAATATATAAAGAACAATTTTCAGTTCCCGATTAAACAAATGTTTATTCTCTGTCAGTAAATAGCTTGCGGTCTTAGCGGCAACATTGTGTTTTTACGAGCGCAGATTTTTCGTCAGATTTATTTTGTAAATAATGAATTTTCTGAGACAAATGTTACTCGCTAAATCAAAAGAGTGTATTGCTAATTATCAGAATGCGATAAAATGTGTTGAAGAAACAGAAGAAATGATGAAGTTGACATTTTATACATGGCCAAAACGTTCACCGTCAGCCGATAGACTCAGATCAGCGGGATTTTATTATACCGGAATTGAAGATGACGTAATGTGTGTGGAATGCAAAGCGGTTCTTTGTGAGTGGGAGGAGACTGACGA
Source organism: Magicicada septendecula (assembly GCA_034769895.1). NCBI lineage: Eukaryota > Metazoa > Arthropoda > Insecta > Hemiptera > Cicadidae > Magicicada > Magicicada septendecula. The sequence goes on along the minus strand of CM068368.1, from coordinate 743,874,017 downwards.
TCCTTGGATTGAGCATGCGAAAGCCTCGCCATATTGTTTATTAGTTAGAATATATAAAGAATTATTTTCTATCCCCACCTAACCGAATATTTAGTATACGTTCAATTTTATTGTCAGTGTTCAGTTTACAGTCTCTGTGAGAACATGTTAACGAAAGAATGGACGGTAGAAGTATAATCGACTTATTAAAACGCGAATTTTCAGAAGACGTTGTATTAAGGTTATCAAATATTATTAAAGTAACGAGTTTAGACGATTTGGTGATAGATCATTTTCGAACGTGCCAACTGAAGGGAATATATGATTGCTTAAAAGAAATTATTTTTTATTGTGAAGTAAAAAAGTTATCTGAAGACGGGTGTTGTTGTAGTGATAAGTTTACTGACGTTATAGACGGTCCGTGCCCGTGCGCTATTTTTGAAAGAAATAAAAATAAATTACTGTGTTGTTTACAGTTGATTGAAAGTCATGATGATTCAGAAATTAAATTATTTTTTGTAGATAGATATCTTCGATTTTTAAAAACAAAATGACTGATAAATTTGAAAACAGTATTTCCGCATTTAATTGGCAAATATATTATTTCGGCCCGCCGCTCGATGGAGAATTAAATTTTAACGAAATTTGTTGTTTGATAGTGAACAAATTTACACGAGCAAATGTTGTTAAAATTGAAAGGAATAAGCAGATTATTAAAATCAGTTTACCGATTACTTATACGTACGGTGCTGTATTGAAAAAATTAAAAAACTGTAGTCGTCAAACACTACTGAGTATCGATCATGAAGAAGAAGAAAAATTGTATAAAGTAAAATCAGTTCGTGCGTCACCAGTCGCTGTGAAGACGTCGGTTAAAAAACAATGTCAAAACAAGCGCTGCTGTGTGAAAGATTAATCAATCATTCGATAAACGAATTGTTAGAATCCGGTTTTGTTTTTAAACGATATTTAGATAGTGTTCAGTGTTCTTTGTGCGGGTTTCAGACAAGAGGAACTTTACCTATCGAACATATTCAGTTTATGCATAAATTATCGAATTCGAATTGCGAGATGGAGCAATGTATAATGTATAATTTCAATAATTATAGGAATGCGAAAAGATGTATTGCAGAGACTAAAAAAGTGATGTTATTATCATTTAAAAGTTGGCCTACACTCGAGCCCAATTTTAAAAAACTGGTTAACGCCGGATTTTATTATACCGGCGTTGGTAGTAAATTATCATGTATAGAGTGTAGAGTCATTTTAAACGGTTGGAAATGTTCTGACGATCCTTGGACTGTTCATGAAAAAGTATCACCACACTGTTTTTTGGTGAAAATTCACAAAGGTGAAGATTGTATGTAATTAATTATTATTATTATTATTATTATTAAAAAATAGTATTGATGTATTTGTGTTTGTTGTTTTTTATTCATTTTCTTATCGTAGTTAGAACCATCAACATATATATATAATGAGTGTAAGAGAGAATCCATCAACATATATATAATGAGTGTAAGAGAGAATATCAGTAACGAATTACATAAACAAGTTAGAAAAAATTTTTTAACTCGTAGTGTTGAGCTCAAAGGTCTTGATGATTTATATCAAGCCGATCTTGTAGAAATGATTCCATATGCAAAGTTGAATAGAGGTTATAAGTATATATTAACGATGATAAATTGCTTCAGTAAATACGCATTCGCTGTTCCAATAAAAACAAAATCGTCTGAAAATGTTGCGCGAGTACTTAAAATTTTATTACAAAATAATAAAATGAATCATTTACAAACAGATAAAGGTAAAGAATGGTACAACGAACGTGTGCGTAATTTGTTGAAGCAATACAATATAAATCATTATTCTACACATTCAGATAAAAAAGCTTCTATTATCGAACGGTTCAACCGTACTTTGAAAAATAAAATGTGGAAATGGTTTACAACTAACGGTAAGTATACGTGGTTGAATGTCCTTCCTGATTTATTGAGAGACTACAATAATACTGTGCACAGAACAATTAAAATGAAACCTGTAGATGTAAACAAGAATAACGAAAAAGAAGTATTGTTACGAATAAATAAAATAAAACAATTAACGTTCAATAAGAAACCTCCAAAATTTAAAATCGGCGATAGAGTAAGAATTAGCAAATATAAAAAGGTGTTTGCTAAAGGTTATCTTCCCAACTGGACAAACGAGTTATTTACTATTTATAACGTTAAATCTACAGCGCCGAGAACGTATATTCTGAAGGACGATAAAGGTAATATATTAGAAGGTGGTTTTTATGAACAAGAAATAAGTAAAACAAAATTTGGTGACGTATATTTAATTGAAAAAATTTTAAAACGTAAAGGCGAGAAAGTACTTGTACGTTGGTTGGGTTATGATAAATCACACGACAGTTGGATTAATAGAAATAATATTATATAATAACGTGTGTAAAAAAATAGACGTCAGTGATGAAGCTTAAACGGCAGAAACATAAAATAAATATTCGCGATATTGATACGATTGTGTGTAATTGTAGTGATCTGAAGAAAAAGAGAAAAAAACATAGTAAATTATTACCAGATAATATTAGATGTTTAATTACAGGCTCATCAGACATGGGGAAGACTAATTTAATGCTTAATTTGTTATTCGATCCGAACGGATTATGCTTTGAAAATATATACGTGTTTTCAAAATCGTTGTATCAGCCTAAATACAAGTTTTTAAATAGAGTGTTTTCAAAAATACCGTTTATAGGTTATCATACGTTTACAGATAATGACGAGGTTATACATCCGAATGAAGCTAAACCTTATTCTGTAATAATTTTCGACGATATAGCTTGTGAACGGCAGTATAATATACGAAATTATTTTACAATGGGGAGACATAATAATATTGATGTTTTTTATTTGTGCCAGTCGTATAGTAAAATTCCAAAACAACTGATACGAGATAACGCAAATTTAATAGTTTTATTTCGGCAAGATGAACTAAATTTAAAACATGTTTTTGCCGATCATGTTAACACGGATATGAGTTTTGATTGTTTTAAAGAAATTTGTAATAAAGCATGGATACGTGGTAAACATCATTTTTTAGTAATAGACAAAGAGAGTGATATGCGTCGCGGTCGTTATCGTATTGGATTCGATATTTATATAGATACATAAGGATTGATAAATTATTGTACAAGATGACGTCGCGAGCGAAACGTGAACAACTTGCGAAAGAGATTAAACAAATTAGGAAAGATATTAGACGGAAACACGCTAATTTGACTCAAAGTGCTATCAGCGAACAACAGGAATTAGAGAAACAATTAGAACCGATAGTTCAACCTTTAAAAAAGTTAATAAATTTACGTGATGTGCTTTACGATACGGATGAAAAAATGGATGATGTAGAAACGCGTTTAAAAAAACATAAACGTCGTGGAAATAAAATAGAAGAACAAAAAGAAGTAGGAATTACGCCGATTAAAATGAGAAAAATTGGATCGATAACTAGTACACCTGAAATGGATGTTAACGAAGGTGCTACGGAAATATATGAAACACCGCCGACATTACAAGAAGTACTATCAACATCTACTGGTCTTAGTAGAGCAAATTATTGGATTGATAACGCTGTCACAGGAAAATTGCCTAGACTATATTTACGTAAATTGTTTAATGATAAAAATAAGGAAATCGATCATACTTACGGTGTTTATTTTGGAGACGATGATTCGATAAAGATAGGCAATTCAACTATTAATTTCGAGGGCGATAATATTATTATCGATAATGTAACGTATGAAGGTACGCCTGGACTTTATGAACTTCTTTTTATGAAAATACCTGACGATTATATATATTCAGAAGAGGATCTGCATACGTACGGTTTGATACTAAAAGCGACAAATGCTCATAAACAGAGTCACTCTGATCGAGTTAAGAGTAACAAAGGACATAAATATAATAATATAATTAAAAATCTGGTATCAGAGTCGACGTCTACTAAATCGAAACTGAAACGTATTGAAGGACGCGGTGTTTTATCGTTAACTAACGATGATAAGCCGAATTATGTATATTGGGATGATCCGAACGAGTTATGCGACAGATTACGTTTATTAATAGCATCTAAGAATACCGGTCATTCCGGTCATGAAAATGAAATCATATCAATTATCGAAGAATTGCGAGAAGCGAATATAATAAAATAACGTGTAGTAACGTTAATTTTGTCATTTACAAAATGAGTATCGATAAATTCGGACGTTACAATAGACATATGCGGATAAACGTTGTTCGCGGTCCTACCGGTGAAGGTTTTCGTTTAACAGATGAGGGTGATTATGATATAGATAATAAAAGACTCTGTAATGTCGGTAACGCTGTTTCGGAAGAAGATGCTGTTACTTTTAAAATTTTAAAAGAAAATTGTTTATATCAAATTGATAACCAGTACGACGTTGCTTTGAAAAATATAATTAATTTAGCCGATCCGAAATTACTTACTGACGCAGCGACTAAATCGTATGTAGATACAAAAATTCCGACCGTATCTAATGGAATTTGTAACTTCGAAGGTTATAGGTTAAATAACATAGGTTATCCATCGGTTCCGACAGATGCTGTAAGCAAACAGTTTATACTCGATACAGTTAATATAGTTCAACAGAGAGTTGAAGACAGATTAGACAATTTTGTTAATATATTAAACAATCACGTGTATAGTATATTATATAATGTTTATGTAAAAACAACGAAAGATAATCCTGTCAGAGATATAGAAGATTGGAAAAAAAATATATATTTGTAAATTATTATTTATCGCCGTCACAAATGCGTGTATATCAGAAGAGTGCAGAAGATGTCCGTCGCGGTCGAGGATTAATCGGAAATTTACTGAATAAAGCGGTCGATATTTTACCTATCGAACTACATGTTCCTGGTTATCAATACTGCGGACCGGGTACGAAATTAAGTAAACGATTACAGCGCGGAGATTCGGGTATTAATAAATTAGACGCGGCTTGTAAGGAACACGATATAATATACTCGAAATATCGAGATACTGAAAATCGTTCTAAAGCCGATCGTGAATTAGCAGAAAAAGCTTGGCAACGTGTAAAAGCACGAGACTCGTCTATCGGTGAAAAAGCTGCTGCTTGGGCGTTAACTAATATTATGAAAGCGAAAAGTAAATTCGGCGGCGGTATTAAAAAGAAAAAAAATAAAAAAAATAAGCGAATTTCTAAATCAAAAAAAAGAAAAAGGAGGGGAAGGGGATTATACTTACGACCGTATAAAAAATCTGGTGGTGGTGGGAATAAAAAAAAAAAACATCGAAAGAAATAAAGATTCCTTCACACGCTCTCACCAATAATGAATTGTTTTCCTACGCTAAACTCTTGAATGTATCTAATTTTAGAGGTGTTTTTATGAAAGATACTTTACCGTTAAAAATTCAGAAAAATGAAACCGGTATTGTTAATTTAGATAGTATACGCGGGTCAGGTACGCATTGGGTATGTTACCGTAAACAAAATAAGACAATAAACTATTTCGATAGTTTTGGTAATTTAAGACCGCCAATTGAATTAGTTCGTTACTTTCAAACATCGGAGCAACAACCCGTCAATATAAACTATAATTATAAACGTTATCAGCGATCGAATACAGTTAATTGTGGACGTTTGTGTTTGCAGTTTCTTAGTAATAATGTTTAGCTTAAACGGAGTAGGATCGTCGCTTAGTTGTGATATATTTCCTCCCATCGAACTCGAAGGAAATTGGGAACTCGGGTTGATTAATTTCATGACATACAATTCCATACCGAATGTTGAAGAAAATGTAAATAATATGTTTTATTTCGGTGACGATGGAGTGATTGCATTACCTACAGGCTCTTATGAAATCGAGGATATAAACACTTATATAAATCAAAAATTACCAAAAAGTAATAAAAAGAAAATTATTAAATTATTAATACGTGCTAATAATAATACTTTGAAAAGCGAAATCTATTCGAGTGAAACGATAGATTTCACTAAACCGAATTCTTTGGCTTCTCTTCTCGGATTCGCTAATACTGCCAAACTCGAACCGCTTATATGGCATTCATCACAGTCGACAATCAACATTGTAAAGACAGATGTTGTGAGACTTGTCTGCAGTGCTGTGGTTGGATCATTGAAGAACGGCCGAGAATCTCATATATTACACGAATTTTATCCGACAGTCGGACCGGGGTATAAATTAGTAGAATCACCGACAAACGTTATCTATTTACCAGTGAATACAAATAGATTAGATAATATTACAATACGATTAGAAGATCAAGACGGAAAGTTAATAAATTTTAGAGAAGAAACGATTTCTTTGCGATTACATATAAGAAAAAGACGAGATGAGGCTAATTTTTCCATATGGGCAAAATAAAACAATAGTTAAGCCCGTAAATAGTGTCAGTAAAATACGGGATGCTAATCAGTTAACATCTCTTAATAGAAAATTTTTAAAATCGTTAGGGTATAAAGTACTTATTAACAATGAGTATATTGGACGTGTTAAATAGCGCTGTCTATGATGACGATAGTATCATCGGACGTGCGTATCATACACACACTCCTTACGCATCTACTACATTAAATAATAATGATGAGATACGTATTCCTGTTCATCAACAAGATCATTATACACTTCCCTGCGAGAGTTATCTACATATCGAAGGTAAATTAATGGGTGAAAACAATCAGAAAAACGAAAATATTCAATTAATTAGTAACGGATTAGCGTTTTTATTCGATGAAATACGGTACGAAATATGTGCTACGGAAGTAGATCGTGTTAAAAATGTTGGTATCACATCAGTAATGAAGAATATTTTAACATTCAAACCCGGTGATATGAAGAAAATAACTAATGCAGGATGGACGGGAGATGTAAAAAGTTGCTTCACAACAGATTCAACGAATTTCGTGTTTTGTATTCCTTTAAAATTATTACTCGGTTTTGCTGAACAATACAAACGCATAATTTTAAATGTGAAACAAGAACTGATTTTAATACGATCATCGTCTGATAATAACGCTGTAGTTTTAAACGCTATCGATAAATATAAATTACAATTAACAAAAATCAATTGGCGAATTCCTTATATTTATGTTAGCGATGAGTATAGACACAGATTATTGAGTATTGTTGATAGAGATACGCCAATAAAATTAGCGTTTCGTAGATGGGAGTTGCAAGAATACCCGACTTTACCAGAAACTAAACAGTTGACATGGACGATAAAAACTGTAGCACAGACTGATAAACCGCGTTATATAATTGTAGGTTTTCAAACAGATAGAAAAAATAACATAACAAAAAATGCCTCTCATTTTGATTTATGCAACTTGCATAATATTAAATTATATTTGAATTCGCAATACTATCCGTATGATAATTTAAACGGAAGTAAAGAGACGTTATACGAAATGTATAAAGGGTTTCAATCATCGTATTATGATGGTAGCGAGAACGAACCTGTTCTGGACAGGACCGATTATTTATTATACGCGCCGATAATTGTTATTGACTGCTCTCATCAGAGCGACCTTTTAAAAACCGGTTCTGTTGATGTTCGTTTAGAAATAGAATCAGCGCAGAATTTTCCGTCGAAAACGACCGCATATTGCTTACTGATATCTGATAATTTGCTTGTATATTTACCTTTATCTGGTGTTATAAGAAAATCGATAGAATGAATCGATTGTTAACATTATATTTATTCGCTTGTCATACACATTTTATAATCACTTGTAGTGTTAGCGCTTTATAATAATGATCGGTTTTATTGTTGATGTTCAATGTTTTTTCGACGACGCTAAAAATTATATTGTTAAAGAATTGTGTGTACAAAGAATAGAAAATCACAACTGTACCGGTGTGAGAGAACATTTTTTGTTTTTACCACCATTCGATTATCGTTATTTATCAAAAAATAGAAAAAAACAAGTAGAGTGGTTGAAAAGATTTTTTCATGGTTTCAGCTGGAATTGTGGAATTCACAGCTATGACGAACTTCACAATATTTTAAACAGCATCGTTACTGAAGGTGAATATGTGTACACTAAAGGAGCAGAAAAACAGAGACTCATCCAGGACATGATCGACTACAAGTCGGTTGAAGTAATAGATCTCGAAGCGCTTAAGTGTCCATCATTAAGTGTCTTACAACAGCAGACTGTGGCACGTGTCGATTGTCCATATAAACATAATCTTGATCATTGTGCGCTAAATAATGTATTTCATATAGCAAATTGGATATTGAATAATAAAATTTAAAATGTATTTTTTTAATGTATTTATTTCACATCTTTTTCCTTCACTATTATTAATCTATGATCGACTACAAGTCGGTTGAAGTGTCCCTCATTAAGTGTCTTAAAACAGTCTGTATAAACATATTTTTTTTCTTCACTATTACTATGCTAGAACATCACATTATTATTAATCCGGGAATCCATGATAAATACCAAACAAAGGAAAGGATTTTGTGAAAGTATTAAACACCAACACTAAATTTTTTTTATATGCTATTTATTTATACATATATATATATATAAAATTACAAAAATTCTATAATTTTTTTATTAATTCTTTTATAAACGGTTGTATAGTCGAGCCTGGTCTGTCGACTATCGCTTTCAATTTCACAATTTCTCCAGGTGTTAATCTTTTTGGCGAAAAAAACCATTTATGGAGAAGACGACTCTCCTCCTCCTGTTTTGATGACGTGTTCATTTCCATCAAAGACGCAAATAGAAGTAGGTCAAAAACAGCTGTAAATGTGTTCTATGTAAAATTAAATACGGTTTAAAAATAACATAGGAAAGTCTTATAACAAAAACAAATTAATTTTTTGAACAGAGAAATGTAAAACACGTTATACCTTGTAATAATACATATATTAAAAATGATATAAAAAGAACACACTTATTTTACAGGTGACCAAAAAAAAAAACAAGAATTATTATACACGTTCTTGTGTAAAACATATTATTTTTATTATATATATTAAAATTAAATTATTTATATATATATATATATATATACATACAATTAAAATTAAATACTTATTTATAATATATACATATTTACATACATCAATCAATCAATCAACTAACAGACCAACCTTAAATTATTTTAATACGGCTTATACCGCGTCTTGTACGAGCCGTGTGCTACATCTTTAACATTTTTAATTTTGTTTAAAGCCGATTTAAATAAATCGGCTGTTGCCACGAACAGCGGGTCTTGTTGTGACGATGCTAAAACAGTCACTTTACGGGATACTTTTTGCCACCAGCTGTCGGAAGGTACACGTTTGATGTCAGCCGTCTGCGTTAATTTTACCTCGATCAAATATGGACCTTCCTCACCTGGTGTTTTAACCCATTTCTTCATACCGTCTTTTAATATCTCAAACTTTTGTTCAAATTTAGTGTTTTTGATTTTTTTTGATTTTTCAGATTTTTTAGATTTTTTAGATTTGGAAAAAGAGTTAAAAATTTTATCAAAATCGTCTTCGCTATCTGATTGAGTATCGGTACTACTATCGCTGTTTTTATTGAGTTCAATCGTCTCGGCCGATTTCTTTATACTAATTAATTCACGAAACAATTTAATACTATCATGATCTAAATTTTTGCTATTGTAAAGTTCGTCATCAATCTGAGAATTAAAATAATCGATAATTTCCGCTAAGGTCATTTCTTTTTGTTTCCTACGGAAAATATCGATTTCTGACGGTTCATCATCAAATATATGCATGACCGCATTCTGAATAATTAAATATAAATTAATAATAATTGAAGGTTGGTCCAGTACAATCGCTTTCAAATTTTCTAATGCCTCCTCCCACAGCACTATTTTTACCAGCCCCGTTATGTAAAGACATTGAATCACGTCTTTAATTGAAAAATACGTCGATGGGCCGGCGGATGCTGAAGGAGAAGTATTGGATGCTTCGCGTTCCATTACTAGAAACAGAAAAAAAATAACATAATTAATTTCTAACAACATTTTTAAAAAAATAAATAATATTGTTAGAAAAAAAGAAAATTTAGAAATCTGTTAAAAATTTTTCTATTTCTAGCAATAAGTTTTCATCATCATCATAGTTATCTGCAACGCTTGTTCCTCCTGTCGAACCAAAACCACAAGAGCCGCGAGCTGTTGAATCTAAACTCGCTAATTCTTGTAATTTTGGCTCAGCTATTTGTTCGCATATTAACTGCGCTATACGATCTCCTTTTCGAATGTAAAAAATTTCAGAAGAATGGTTAAATAAAATTACACCAACATTTCCGCGATAGTCTCTGTCAATAACGCCTGCACCGACGGCGATATGGTGTTTTAACGCTAACCCAGAACGTGGTGCAATTCGTCCGTAACATTTCTCTGGAATTTTAACAGCCAAATCAGTTTTAACTAACGCATTGTCATGAGGAGCGATCATACAATCATACGCGCTTCTGAGATCGAAACCCGCAGCATATGCGCTCATTTTGACTGGAGGATAAGCATTATCAGATAACTTGACAAAAAACAGAGTTGGAACTGCCATTATGCCTGCAACACAAAAAACAAATTATACTGCCTTCAGCGATGATAATATCTATATACAAAAACAATTACATTATCGGATAATATTAACATATATTAAAAAACAATTTTAAACAATTACTTACTGAATTGATGTATGAAGTTGTTGTACAAAAAAGAGAAGAAGAACAAGTTGATAATATCTGTATAAAACAAAATCAAGTATTAGTTTTATAACTTAACATAATCACCAGTAGCGTTAGTATTTTTTAATAAAAATAATCATTTACCAAAAGTGACGGTAGTCAGTCGCTTGATAAAAACGTACGAAGGGAGACGAAAGCTGATATAAATACAAGCTGATAATATCTGTATAAAACAAAATAAAGTATTAGTTTTATAACTTAACATAATCACCAGTAGCGTTAGTGTTTATAATATAAATAATCATTTACCAAAAGTGACGGTAGTCGATTGATAAAAACGTACGAAGGGAGACGAAACAAGCTGATAATATCTGTATTAATTTTACAACTTAAAATCTATTACTATCAACAGCGCTAATGTTTTTATATTAAATAAAAATATCCGCTTACCAAAAATAGTAGTAGTAGTAGTAGTAGTAGTAAGCAGATGATATCTGTATAAAAATAAAAAAAAGTATTAATTTCACAACTTAACATTATCTATTTAAAATCTATCACCATCAACAATGTTAGTGTATACAAAAAATTGTCTCTTACCTGAGATAGCAGCAGTACAACACGTCGAGTCGAACGAAGAATTGTACATAGATCAGTAAAATTCAATTTACTTTATATACATTTTTTGAGAATACCAATTATGACCTCTGTACAGAGACTTGTTTACTGTTTTCCGTTATCAAACCACTTCCATTTACGTAATTATACAAAAAAACTGTGATTAATAATCATGTGATATACGCGTGAAACTTGTTATTTACAGATTGTAATGTCAAAACAACAAAAAAATAATATAAAGAAATAAAAATACTGTAAAAAGAATAATAATTAGGACTTTGTATCCAGATTTTGTTTACTGTTTTCGTTATCAAGCTAATTCCATTTACGTAATTGTACAAACAACTGCAATTAATAATCATGTGGCATACACGTGAAACTTGTTATTTATAGGTTGTAATGTCAAAACAAAAAAAAAAGTAATATGTAAGAATACAGTAGAGAGAATAATAATTAAAACTCTGAACCCGGATTTCGTTATCGAACCAATTATTTTAATAACTGTAATTAATAATCGTGTGATATACACGTGAAACATGTTATTTACAGATTGTAATATAAAAAACAAAACAAAAAATAATATAATTAAGAGTACTGTCGATTAAACAACCCGGAATTATCGCAAATTGGTTTTTCCATTTATGTACGGCGCCAATTAACTGAAATGACGTAAATATTTTTTTTTCTCAATTTGTATTTTACTGTTATAGACGCAAAACATTTAAATACTATGATTTTATTTCTCTACATCAGTATGAAGACAAATTCATCAAATTCGTTACAGGACAGATAGAGAGATACAATCGCTTCATAACAAAATCAACGAATTTTGTGTACCTTCAAAACTATTACTCAGCTTTATTGAACAACAGCAACCTATAGGTATTGGAATTATTTATTTTACTGTTAGACTAATTCAATAGTAAATATTTACTTTTTAAAAAATGAATGATTTTACTTTTTTTAGATTATAATGGATAAACAACTCCCATTCAAAAAGAGATTGTCTGTGAGAACCGATAATGACGCAAATACTCGCACACCTGAACCGGGATCTTCATCCAGACAAGATCCTCAGCCTGGGCCATCTTATATACAACATCCAAGTTATTCTTCCACATCATCACCATCATCATCATCATCATCATCATCATCATCATCATCATCATCATCTAATAATAATTTACATTTAAAAAATAATAGATTAAAACATATAATTTTAGAAAATAAATTTATAGAAATAGAAAATGCGTTTAAGGGTAATTTAAGAACGTATTTTTATAAAAATAATAATAACGTAATTAAAGACATATGTCTATTATTAATTTATTTAAAATTAGAAATATTAAACATTTTAAGTAATATGATTGTAATATATAACGCTATAAAATTCAATATTTTAGTTGAATGTACATACGTTGAAAATAATATTAATGAATATCAGGACAGAACATTTAAAACCAAAAATATTATTTTACTTCATAGTTCGTCTATACCATCTGAAATAGACAGTATGATAAACAGTATTTGTAATGAAGAAGACATATATGTACAAAAAGGCTCTGGATGGTCGTTACATTCAATTGACGGGATATTAATTCGAATTAATCGTTTTAAGCCTTTAAGAGGTAGTTCGTATATTCCGCTTTCACCAAAACTGACTGCTAAAAAAAGCATAATTAATCCTAAAAATACAGATAATTATTGTTTTAAATGGGCGATTCTTTGTAAATTCGTAAACGGTTCACACCCGGAACGCATAAATTTTCGTTATAAGGATTTAGAAAATAAATTTACTTTTAATAATATCGATTTTCCTACTCCGTTAACACAAATAAAAATTTTTGAAAAAAATAATAACGTTTCGATTAACGTGTATGGTGTTGAAAACGATATCACAATTTACCCGTTAAAAGTATGTGATAATGAAAAATCAAACCATTTCGATCTTTTATTATTAAATAAAAATAATACGACCCATTATTGTTATATTAAAAATTTCACCAAATTAATTAGATCGCAAGTAACTAAAAGTTTTAATGATATAGAATTTTGTAAACGATGTCTAACCTACTTCACTGTTAAATCTAAAAAGTTAAAAATACATAAACGAAACTGTCAAAAAAATACACCTACACGAGTGATAATGCCGACTGATAATTTAAAATTTCAAAATTTCCAATACCAATATAAACTTCCAATAGTAGTTTACGCGGATTTTGAATGTATATTAAAACCGATAAGTACTTGTTACCCTGATCGGAAATATTCTTTTACAGTCGCGAATGAACTACACGAACCTATGAGTTTTTGCGTTTATTTCGTTGTAGATAATTCAATTCCCGCTAATATTAAAAAACATTTGCCATCAGAACCGTTCTTATATAGAGGTAAAAATGCTGCGGAAAAATTCGTATCATATCTCGTTGAAAACATAAATTTATTAGGTTTGCTTCTTAATAATATTATACCGTTAAAAATGACAAAACAAGATAAAATCAAATATAAATCTACTACACATTGCGAAATGTGTAAACGCGAATTCACGTTATTTTACAGACCCGTTAGAGATCATTGTCATATTACCGGTCGTTACCGTTCCGCATTATGTAATAATTGTAATCTGAGGAGACAAAATCAAAAATTTGTTCCCGTTTTTATTCACGCTAGTTCAAATTATGATTCTCATTTTATCGTCCGCCAATTAGGGTATGATATTAGGCAAATAATTGTTATTCCAAATTCGACTGAAAAATATATATCATTTTCAAAAAAAACGTGTAACGGAATAACTATTAAATTTGTTGATACTTTTCGTTTTCTAAATAGATCCTTAGCGGAACTAAGTAATAATCTACCAAAAAATCAATTTTTTCATACTAGCAAATTTTTTTCAAATAATGATATGGATTTAGTCACTCGAAAAGGTGTATATCCTTATGAATATACCGATTCGTGGGAAAAATTGGAAGTACAAGAACTACCTCCTAAAGTCGAATTTTATAGTAAATTAAATGCGAAACATATAAGCGATGAAGATTATAATCACGCGGTTCAAGTTTGGAATCATTTTAAAATTAAATCGTTGGGCGACTACAGTGATTTATATTTGAAAATTGACGTATTGCTTTTATGCGACGTTTTTGAAAGTTTTCGTTTGCTTTGTTTATCTTCACATAATTTAGATTGCGCGCACTATTTAACCGTTCCAGGGTTTGCTTTTGATGCGATGCTATTTTGTACTGGTATTGAACTTGAGTTGCTTAACGAATACGAAATGTATATGTTTTTTGAGGCCGCTGTAAAAGGAGGAATATCGTCATGTATTAAAAAACATTCAAAAGCCAATAACGAATATATAAAAGAAACATATAATCCAAATTATCCTAAAACATTTTTAGCATATTTAGACGCGAATAATCTATACGGGTGGGCGATGAGTGAATATATTCCGTATTCTAACTTTGTATGGACTGATAAAATTACTATTACAGATATATTAAATACCCCTAATAATTCTAAAACAGGGTATATATTAGAAGTCGATATAGAATACCCTGAAAGTTTACACGATAACCATATGGATCTACCATTTCTTCCAATTAATAAAAGTATAAATCACACAAAACAAACAAAATTACTAACTACATTAGAACCAAAAGAACATTATATTTGCCATTATATCAATTTAAAACAAGCTGTCAATCACGGGTTGAAAGTAACTAAAATTCACAGAACGTTAAAATTTTATCAAAAACCATGGTTAAAACCGTATATCGATTTAAATACGGAAAAACGACGAATTGCAACAAACGAGTTTGAAAAAGATTTTTTTAAATTGTTAAATAATTCTGTCTTTGGTAAGTGTATGGAAAATGTAAGAAAAAGAATGAAATTAGATCTTGTAAGTGAAAATAAAAAATTATTAAAACTTATTTCTAAGCCGACTTTCAAAGACAGAATTATATATGATAAATCACTTTGTGCTGTATTATCAAACAAAACGTCTATTTATTTTAATAAACCAATTTATGTAGGTTTCGCGGTATTAGAATTGAGCAAAACCTTAATGTATGAATTTCATTATGATATAATGAAAAAAAAATATGGAAACAAAATTTCGTTATTATATACTGATACTGACAGTTTGTTTTATGAAATATTGACAAATGATTTTTATGAAGATATGTTAGATCCAGATTTGAAAATGTTTTTTGATACTAGCGATTATCCTCCTGATCATAAATGTTATTCTACTATAAATAAAAAAGTAATTGGCAAATTTAAAGACGAATGTAACGGTATTCCGATTAAGGAATTTATTGGTTTACGATCAAAATTATATACCTATACTACGCGTGACAATAATATTCAAAAGAAAGCGAAAGGAATTAAAAAATGTGTAATTAATAACGAGATCGCGTTTAACGATTTCAAAAATTGTCTTCATAATACTCTTTCGGAAACAGAAAAACGTAGAATTATGAAATTAATAAGATCGAAAAAACATATAGTAGAATCGGTATCAATTAATAAATTAGCGTTAAGCAATAATGATGATAAGAGAGTATTATGTGATAACGGGATAAATACAATCCCGTACGGTCATTATTCATTAAGCCATTCAAGTTGATACTTTATAGTCGAACTATGAATCGTCTTTTTATGTTGCAAAATAAACACAATCAACGTAAAAACATCGTTTTTAATATTTACGATACTCAGACTATGGGACTTAAAAATTTTAATATCTGTTATTCTAAAATATTTAAATTTCTTCGTGAAAAAGTAGAAGAATATGATAATAATGTGGAGTGTGTTAAAAATTGTACAAAGTTTGATGTGTATCAAAATACTTGTTGTAATAATCATTTAAAATGCGATCAACGTGTTACTCAACTTTGGAATACTATATCTCAATTATTTTAACATATTTTAATTTACCATGACATTTTATGTATATATTTTTAATACCTGAACAAAAAAAACGATATCGACAATATTCAAATAATTTCCTACACAAAAAAATGTTCATTGAAACGCATACTGGAAACGTGATTGTGTTAATTGCAATGAAACCAATAATAAATTAATCTTTTGACCTTCTACTTATAACACGTACTGACGATAATGCGTTTTCTGTCTATATAAACCGATTAAAAATTGTGGCTCAGCATCCAGAAGCATACCAACTGTTGTAATGTATAATCACACAGAATTTTTGAAACGCTTAAAGACGTTTTATAAAATTGAAAAAGCTGGACGAAAAAAACATTATCATAGATTTTATCCTAATAGAAATCAAAATCCTCACAATCTGGCAGCCGCTGGATTTGTTTATGAAGGCGATGGCGACACCGTTCGATGTCTGACATGTAGAATCAGATTTATGGAATGGACGGCGGAGGATTGCCCTATAGCATTACATAAGAAAAGAATGCCGCAATGCCAGTTTGTGATAACACAACTTGGATGTGATCATTATCATCTTTAAGGTATTTTTTTTTTAAAATAATTTTTACTATTTTAAAAAAATAGGTGATTATATTAGTTTCACAATATAATTTAATTCGTTACCTGTAAAATAAGTAGGTTCTTCATATGTCGTTTTTACATTTCTCTATTCCAAAAATTTTGTCTTATAAGTCTTTCCTATATCATTTTTTTTAAATATGTAATTATTAAAATATATAATATATTCTGTACGTTTCTCTATTACTTTTTTTATCTTTAGTTAATAGGATTCAATTTTTAGTTCTTAAAAGTTTAGTTTATCTTTTGTTCAATTTTTAAAAAAATATGACTTTTTTTTCAAAGGATTCTTGGTGCGTTTAATTAACAAATTATTATTTTTGTTTGTTATAGGTTGGGGAGGACTGACTTCCAACTGCTGACAAAAAAAAAATAAAAATAAAAAAAAATAAAAAATAATATGTTAATATAATCTTAATTATTTTGTTATCATAGTTCAAATAGTTATTTTGTATGTACTTTATAGTTAATGTAATCTCAATTATTTTGTTATCACAAAATTTGTTAGTCATTTTGTATGTACATAGTTATTTTGTATGTACTTGTTAATATAATCTCAATTATTTTGTCATCATAAAATTTGTAACTGTTCAAA
This sequence comes from Magicicada septendecula, assembly GCA_034769895.1. Taxonomy (NCBI): domain Eukaryota; kingdom Metazoa; phylum Arthropoda; class Insecta; order Hemiptera; family Cicadidae; genus Magicicada; species Magicicada septendecula. The sequence goes on along the minus strand of CM068368.1, from coordinate 743,856,564 downwards.
TAGTTAGTTTGTATGTACTTGTTAATATAATCTCAATTATTTTGTTATCACAAAATTTGTAACTATTCAAATAATCATTTTGTATGTACTTATTAATATAATCTCAATTATTTTGTTATCACAAAATTTGTAACTATTCAAATAATCATTTTGTATGTATTTGTTGATATAATCCGATCATTATATATGTATTTAATGGTATGATAATAAATATTGTGATCTGCTTTGATTTGTTATTATTATTTCGTAGGAATAATTAAAATAAAACCAGTGTTTTGTTAACAATACAATTTATTACACTCTTTACAACAATGAAATATTTCTCAATACAAAAATTCGAGTCATATCAATTTGAAGGTTATAGGTTGTCCATCGACTGTAACGTAAACAAGCGTCGACAATAATACATATCAACTCTATTTTTATAAATTTTATTTACAAACTGAACTTTTATTCTTCTTCATCGATATTACTATCAATTATTGTGTGAAATCGATTGGTCTTTCTTTTGAATTATCAATTGTAATATTAATTCTTTCAATTTGTATAGTACATCATCATTTGCACATTTCAATCCGAATATCGATAGATTATTTTGTTCTGTTCTAACTAATCCGCCCGTAAATTCATTAAAGACATACACAGTGTTATTCTTAAAAAAGTATAAATTGCCATCAGAAAATCTAAATGATGAATCGATTTTAGGCGGTATTCCAGGAAATGTATCGGATATATAACCCCATGATTTAGTAGTGAACATACACTCATTGACTTCTCTATAATAATTATCATCATGAAATATATAAGTTTTACCTGTATAACTGTTAAATACCGCATGCAAATTATTCGGTTGTATGTTAAATAAAGACTGGATATGCTTCGGATAACCATGACTTAATTTAAGACTCATTAAATCAAACATGAATACCAAAGAATCTATAAACATAACTATCTCGCCAGATGGCCGTTGATATACAGCTAAAATTTTTGTGAAATTTCTTGGAAGAAACGTTAACCAATGCTTTATTATAAGCGGTTTGGTGTACATCATCTCTGTCGGATTTAATATCCACAGCCATTTTTCATGTAATATATATAATCGTTTATCGGCAATTAAAAATAAGTTAATATTTTTAAAATTACAAAGATCAATTTTATTTGTATCTATAGGACGCTCGTCTTCCGTCTCTGGTATTGAAGAAGATGGTGACATCGGCATGAAAGACGTCATAAAAGTGTTTTGTGTCTTACCATACAAATTTTGAATAGCTAAAATATCATCATCACCTAACTCGATTTTACCGTTGTAATAAGCATACATTACAGAATCTGATACATCTGAATGTGATAAACCTATAGCATGACCGATTTCGTGTATTAAAGTTGCATACAAACTTGATTGGCCAAGAGGAACGACTTTACCAGTCGAATACGACCAATTTTCATCTTCATCAATATGAATTTCTCGTCTTGAATTATTATAATCAGGAAAATATGCGTGCGCTAATGTTCCGCCTTTGCCGTCAAACATTCTCGTACATTGCCATGATTCTTTTTGCATCATATGTTTCAATCGTTTATTAGAAATTAAAATATCTGTATTCACTCTATCATGTTTGAAACGTATACCAGACTTTTCCTCCCATACTGCAAAAGATTGTTTAGTCAATTCTAACACCTCTTGATTCGCTAAATAATAATGCCATGTTACTTCGGGCTTGTTCCATTTGAAACTAGATACTCGATAATCGATAATATCACTGTTACCGCACCTAGTTTTCGACATTAAGTTTATAGTTTCATTATTTAATTCGCCATCAGTAGGCAATTTATAGTATTCTTGAAATATAAGTAACGCGTTAGCAATATCTGATTCATTTACCGCTTGCAACGAAAATTCATCATATGTTTTAAGATAACCATAGTCATATAAATATCGCTTAACTTTATCCATTTCAATCTGTGTTGTATTATCGGCCGAAGAATTTGCTAGTAATATTTGATCGCATTTTGCCCATAATGTTAAAAAAAATATTACAGATTTAAGCGGCGTCATAGTTTCCGATTGTACTGTACAATGACAAATACCAAATAACGTTATTAATAAAAAAAATATATCACGCCATTATCCCTTCTCCTAAACATTTGTTTACAAACAGACGCGCTCCGGCGGCGGTCGCCGAACTCCGAATGTTTACGTTTACGTTTTTCGTGTCCCAGCTTTGCGTTGTTTACGTTTGTCGGAATGTTTATGTTTACGTTTGTTACTGGGTCAGCGTGTCGTCGACGCGGCGGCCAAAGAAAACAACGAGCACGTGGTGATAGCCGCCGCGTCGGCGAGAGAGAAAAAAACGTAAACATAAACATTCCGACAAACGTAAACAACGCAAAGCTGGGACACGCGGTGAGAGAAAAAAACGTAAACATAAACACGAGGAGGTCGATGACCGCGCGGTGGGTGCGGGGTAGGGCGGGGGTGGGGAGGAAGGAAAAAATGTAAACATAAACAGAGGAGAGAACGTAAACAACGCAAAGCTGGGACACGCGGTGGAGAAAAAAACGTAAACATAAACACGAAGAGGTCGATGACCGCGCGGTGGGTGCGGGGTAGGGCGGGGGTGGGGAGGAAGGAAAAATGTAAACATAAACAGAGGAGTGGGGGGCGTGGCGAGAGAGAAAAAATGTAAACAAACCGAAAAAAACGTAAACAAACGAGCGGAGTTGAGTGACCGCGCGGGCGGTATGTAGGTGAAGACGGGGGTGGAGGGAGTGAAAAAAATGTAAACATAAACAAACGAGGGGGGCGTGGCTGTCCCAGAACCAACCTTTTATTACTACTTGCCAATGTAATACTTGCCAATTAGTGAAGATACTAATTGCCAGCTTCAAGTAGACACAATGTGAAATCAGCAAAGTACTCTCATACAATAATTTGAGCTAAATTTGTTCACACGCAATAATAATGTTAACTACTAAGAGTTCCGCAATAATTATAACGCAATAATCACTTTCCGTAATAACCACTTGATCCCCACTGAAGAAATCGCCCACTGTAACTAACTAACTAAGCCAACCGCTGTTGTTTATATATAGCTTGCAGATGTTTCAGAATAATTTTCCATGCCAGCATAATTTACGTAGTTAACAAGCACTCGGAGAGTCTAGAGGGTACTTTACTGTGCGGCCTTGACAGAGGCGCTGTACCTGCTCGGCTAACCGAGAATCGTGTAGGACGACACTGACGACTGTTCGAGAGCATTCTGGAATTGTCGTAACAATACGGTGACCACTGACATGATGACTGACTGACTCGCTGCTGTAGAATTTTGTATTAAATTAAAAACACAGTGCTTTCAGAATAGGTAGGCCTATTTAAAAATTATTCTCAAGCAGCACAACAGTAAGTACAGTCTGGCAAACATAGCAGTTGCACAACGAGAGAAATATGCCCAGAGGAATAAAGAAACATGTAATTTGCCTTCTCTCAATTGCATGATGTTGGCTAAGAAAACTGTTATTTCCACATATCGGAATGTGAGGCCCCCTGCGGTCGCCTGAAGGGAAATACGGCACTGACATTTCTCGTCGTATTCTGCCTAATATCCTTCTGAACGTCATCATTTCGGTAACTTCTAGTTGTTGTAATGTCTGGTTTTGCTGCTACTGCTCCGTACGTCTTACAATCTACGTAGGCTAGGGTGACCAGACGTCCCGTTTTTAACGGGATTGTCCCTTTTTTTCATTATGTGTCCCGTTGTCCCGGCAAATTATTAACGGGACGTCAAATGTCCCGTTTTTCCGTACTTGCAATAACGGATAACCTAATCTTTTATCTTCGCTTCGTTTTGAGTTTTTATTTGTTTTTGTGTCATTTTGGTCTCGTTCGTTTAAACTTTCTTACTGAGGTCAAGACGGGTCTCGAATGGTTAAGGGAACGCAATCGCGAAAAGAAATGATGATCTCTGATTTCCGCCAGAGTGCGTTAAGGGGGAGTGAGGCAATCAAGGTAAACTTTTTTTGTTTGGTTAGTTTTAACGCTTGGCGTGGCGAGCTTGCTCCATTGTCTGTTGTTCGCTTGGTTCGAAATACACGTGCATATTAATATGGGGAAAAGAAAGTGTACTTTCTCCAAAACGCTGAAAGAAGAGTTTCCTTTCTTGAAGGACGACACCACATCTACAAAGGTAGAATGTACTTTATGTCGTTCAGTTTTTTCCATTGAACATGGAGGACGTGCCGATATTACACAGCACATTAAGAAAAAGAAACACATGTTGGCAGTTTCCGCGAGAACTTCCAGTAGTATAACTTCCTTTGTAAGTAGGAATGGACTACAAACTGAGGAAGATAAACGTATCGCTGCTGAAGAAGGGCTGTTTGCATTTCATACTGCAAAACACAACCGTTCTTTCCGTTCAATGGACTGCACATCTCTTATCATCAGAGAACTATTTGAGAAGAAATTCACGTGTTCCAGGACAAAGTGCGAGACGATTTTAGTGAACGTTTTATCGCCGTATGCAATGCGTGAAGTGCGATCAGAACTTGAAGATGCTAAGTATGTGTCTGTGATGGTTGATGCATCAAATCACAAAAGCTTAAAATTAGTGCCGATTCTAGTTAGGTATTTCATTCCTACCAAAGGTGTTCAGTGCAAAGTAATCTGTTTTCAGAACGTTGGTGGAGAAACAGCAGAATTATTAGCTAATCATGTTCTGGACATCTTAAAGAAACATCATTTAGTTGACAAGATCATCGCGTTTTGTGCAGATAACTGTAACATTAACTTTGGTGGGTACAAGAGGGCCGGAACAAACAACGTTTTTTCTAAATTGAACAGTGTGCTCAAAATGAATATTCAAGGCATTGGTTGTGCAGCTCATGTGGTACACAATGGTGTACAAACAAGTGCAAACATTCTTCCTATCGACATAGAAACAGTAGTGAATAAAATATTTCAATATTTTCACATTTATACCGTGCGTGTGGAGGAACTGAAATTATTTTGTGATTTTGTTGCTACTGAATATAAGCAGGTTCTGGGTAGTGTTAAAACTAGTTGGTTGTCATTGTTGCCAGGAGTTACAAGGGTTATTGATATTTATGAACCTCTAAAGTCTTATTTCATGTCTCAGGATAGGTGTCCTACATTGCTAAAACAATTTTTTGAGAACCCACAGTCACTTCTTTGGCTTCATTTCATACAAAGCCAACTGAAAATGTTTTCAAATTCAATCCAAAAGTTGGAAAGTACCAACATTTCAGCCACTGAAGTAGCTGAAGAATTAAAATTGCTTACAGAAAAAGTCAATAACAGGAAATGTAGTAAGTTTCAAACTTCAGTTGTTTCTTAAATTTTAATTAACTTAGAAAATGAAGGTCTTTTCACCCAATCGAAATATGAAACGATTACCAATTTATTTTATGACACTTTTTTAAGTTATTTAAACAAGTGGGTCTCTCCATATCAGCCTCTGAAATCATTTCATTGGATAACATTGAAAAATTCTGTATCTTGGGATGAGTTTTAAAAAGTCTGAAAATTCTTAAGACAGTAGATTCATGTTCAACAATTCAGGTACATGAAGATGAATTATTTGATGAGATAGGACATGTGAACAAAGTTTTATCCAGAAAATTTGAGGAATGGGAAAAAGTTAATGTGGAGATTGATAAGAAATGGTGTGATGTCTTCCACATACTTAAAAGTATAGGCATTCCATGTAAAAACATAGAGGTGGTTGTGAGTTTTGCTCTGGCTGTACCAGGCACAAATGCTGTTGTGGAAAGAGTCTTTTCAATTGTGAACTCCCTTTGGATTGATGAAAGAAACCGTTTTACTACCAAAACTATTCAAGCAATTGTAATTTTAAAAACTCATTTTCAAGACCTTAGCTGTAAGGAATTCTACAACCTGCTATTAAGTAATTCAAAGCTCTTGCGAGATATCAGGTCTTGTGATAAGTACAAAGTTAATAGTGATGTTCCTGATTCAGAAGCCACAAGTTCATGTTCAGCAGGTTGTTGATATCTATGAATCACATCCATGTAATTTTATAGTTGTTAAGAATTTGAATATTTATATATTAATAATTATAATGTTATAATTCTTGAAAAAACTTGATCAATTATAATATGATCCAGTGCCATGATAAGTATGTTTTTAAGTTGGTTATTAAAATATATGTCTTTTTATGTGTAAAAAGTAGTTTTTATTTGTCTTAGTGAAACAGTGCAGTCATATATGAAGCACATTTTCTTTGTAACTCATGTCCTGTTTTGTCCTGTTTTTTTATTTCCATATTTCAGAAATGTCCTGTTTTACGTCATAAAAAATCTGGTCACCCTAACGTAGGCACCTACTTTTTGTACGTAGGTATGTCTACTTTTCATTTCTAAACTCAGACCTTCATTATTCCATAGCTGGAAGCCCTAACACCGTGGATTCTGACATCCTGTTCGTTTTATTTAGCAATCTATTTCTTTTCCTATCGAACCGTAGTTTATTATCATTACCCTGAATAGCCGTTCTTATTCTTCGTAAATTTTTCAACAGAACGACACAAAAATTTCGAAACGCTCTATAAACCCTCCATCCAGTCTCTGACAGTACTTTCGACTTCAAGCCTGAGCTTTACAGTTAAAGTTAAAGTTAAAGTTACTGAGCTCTATCTAGAGAACAAAACTACGCCATGCCTCACCCACTATCTGTCACGAAGTTCACTCTTTACTACTCTTATTAACGTCCTTCTTGAATCGGATGAATTTTAGCAAATAATTTACCATAAAAAAGGGACATGTATAAGAGTAGGAACTATGCTTACTATTTAAACATTTTTGATAGATTTTTAAAATTTACTTGTAGTTGGCTTACAGCTTTCAAAAAACAACGGACAGCTTAGGATTTGTATTATTCGTTAATGTCTGCCGTTCTGCGCAAACTTATTTCTCTAATGAAAAACAACTTAAAAAAATTTTTTTTTTAATTATCGTGAAGATTCATTTGGATTTTTTCAGCATTTAACGGAACACGGAAAAACGTGTCTAGCTTTCGGTTTGTTTAGACAACTTTTAGCAGTACAGTCATCGTAAATAATGAGCTCACGTAAGTCAGCATTGTGACGTCTACTACACGACACATGTTGGTGTCTCAAACAAGAAAATTCTTCGCCGCACGGTGATATTTAAATCCTCTACGTCAGTGGTTCCCAAAATTTTCAGTCCGCGGACTCCCCCCCAAAATTAAAAATTTCAGGGATCCCGTCTGGGGTCTGAATTAAAAAAAACAGTAAATATGATACACACTCTTATATTTTAATTAAATGTATTAAAATCAAAATTCTCTTAACTTGCAAAATTATAATATTAATAATATCAAACACAGTTTAATGTAAATGATGAAGTAGCTTTTGAACATTTAGCTCTGCAATATTGGGTTTAATGTCTGATAATTTCAATATTGTCACTCTCGACAGTAAGTTTATTTCTTAACTTTGATTTCAAGTAAGTGAGCTGGGAGAATGCGGTTACACACAAATAAGTAGAGGGAAACACAGTTAAACACTTTGCGAGTTCAGGATAGTCAGTCATTACATATAACCAGAAGTCAGCTAGCTGTAATTACGAAAGCTGTAATTTGAACGAATGGCAGTTGAAAGTTCTTCCAATGAATCTTCTTCTTGTAGAAAAAGAGAGAGGTTAGTTGACAGCCCATCAGCAAATGGATTCCTTATCTACATGTCACTATCATCCGTCACTGGAAAATATTCCCTTAGCTGCAAGTGCAGTTGCTCAAAATGAGACTTAATAACGTTGAGGATCTCCTTTGGAGCATTTTCTCCTGACATCTAGATGAAATCTGCCATGGAAGGGAATTGTTCGAAGATTTCAGAGTCTAATCTCTGAATCCACAGCTTCAATTTTTTTATCATCTCCTTTATCATATCTCGAACCTGGAAATGGGCTTATAAGCAAGATACAGTGCTTATACGTGGACTAAAACAGTGCGATCAGTTCTGCGTTGATGCGGCAGTCTAGTCAATTCGGTTGGTAAACAGATCTGCTACACGACATGATTTAAAGACATTAAAAAAAAATTACTGGAATCTTCTACTAATTGTTTTAAGATTCCAAAATTTAGATTTTAGAGCATAAAAAATAGGAGAAAATTACGGTATATTCTCTTTTTTTCTTAAAAGTCTCCGCGGACCCCCTGAAACATTGTCGCGGACCCCCAGGGGTCCGCGGCGCCCACTTTGGGAACCACGTGAAAGCAGTGGCAGATAAAGGGGAGAGACGAGGGGACCCACTTATAAGTTCCCAAAACGTTTACTACAATCTTTACCTATATTTATATTCTACAACTGAAAATTTTTGTTCGCTTTTGATCCACAAGATGGGTTACTTCTAACGAGAAAACGGTTCCCAATTCGCCTCGTTCGTTGTACAGACGGAAACGATCCGGATTGATTCAATGTCGTACGATCAAACTGCTTGACAGAAGCCTCGGATATGATTTTGAATTGTCAGTAGACAAGCTCATGGCGACTCTGATAAATAACAAGTTGTGTAAGAAGTAAAAAGATTTCAACGACATGTATGCGGTACTAAGACCACAGCAGAAGCCGCAGTTACGTGGACTGCCAAAGAAGTACTTCACTTTATTGTCAAATGGGACTTCAGTGAATTCATTCCCAACCTACGTCTCATCCTACTGTATTTTTTTTTTTTAGCAATATGCGCATCTGTGGCCTCGTTTATTAAAATTTCTCACAACTTAAGAATTGAAGAATTGTTTCTTAGGTGAACGGTGAATGAGGAAAGACTGAAAAACTTGGTCTTTTCCCAATACAAGAAAACGTAATTTAATCGTAAGCGATTTTCCTCGTTTTTGTACGTGTTATTTTTCCTGTTTTAATAAAATCTATTAAAAATGAGTAAAATATTTAGGCACGTATCACTAAAAAATATAAAATATTTACCTATATGAAAAGAATCGTTGCTTGGGTCTTAAAATTAAATCTCTCGGCCCGGCCCTCAAAACACCAGTCCCGGGCCTTCGTCAGGCTTTGTTCGCTACAGCGTTTGTTAATTCTGTGCATTTGTTGAATTCACACACGCGCACCCTCCACAATAAGCACTGTAGGTGCGGAAGGTTATTGACAACTGTGACACTATGCACACCATTTTGATTAACGTTTCCCAGAACTTTTACACAACAGCGTAATGAAACTGACAGAATTCTACTCTTTGCCGGCAATCGTAGCTTCCAATTTTGTGGCTTATTTCAAACTCGATAAACGTTACTTACGTAAGAGGTAATGAAGCAAATAATTATGCACTGCAGGCAGACAACTGAGAGATTGGTGTCTGCAAGGTGTGGTGTGGTCATTTTATGTACATTACCGTATGCTTCAATTCCGTAACGATAATTTTTTTAATCCTCATATAAGCTATTCTCAAATATATCAGTAGGAACAGGTGCTTAGTCAAATTACTGGCAGGTAAAATTACTGGAAGCGAAAGAATTCTGTGGTTATCTTAATTGTGTAATGAAACGTCTTAGAATCTGACGGCGTAATCCATTGATGTTTGTGGTAGGTGATGTGGTTTTACTTATTAAAGAAATATAGTCTGACATCGGTCGCTTCTTGTGCCCTCTCCAGAAGCGAGTCAAAACGGAGGGCGGAAGCTTGTTTATCTAGAAAATCCTTTCAAAACAGCCCTTCGAATCGACGTTGAACTCTAGGTCACACGCATTATCTTAGTGAGGGTAAACAGAGATAGATAGATAGATAGATAGATAGATAGATACAGAGAGAGAGAGAGAGAGAGAGAGAGAGAGAGAGAGAGAGAGACTGCACAGATATCGGTTTCCCTCGCCGATTACTACAAGGAAACGTATTATTTTAATTCATTACGACTACACTAATTACCAAGTTTCAAAACTGGATCATTATTTTAATTATACCTACGTTGTAGGTTACTAGTGAGAGAGTTATCTACAGTAAACTAAATACAATTAATACCTATTAATGCGGTAAGGCTTAAGACTATTAAAAAACAAAGTGAACTTTTGTTTTAACTAATTGTACTTCCTGTTCTGTTGTATAGATATTAAAGGCCCAGTCTTTGGCAAGAGAGATATAGTCTATCAAGCACTTGACTGTGTTTACACACATAGTCTGTACGAGGTAATCTTACGATTTATGTCATGGTTCATTAGAGTTTTAAAAGTTCATTACAAAACAGATTTCCTTTTGTAGAAAACACTACACACATCAAACGTCTTAAGGGGAGATCCGCTCTTTTTTGTCCAATGAATTTTAAATGGGCGAACAGGGGTTTAGTTAGGTACCATAATTAATGATCTATTGAATGAGTTTAATATTAATATTTGAATTTCTGCCATACCTTAAAACGTATATTTAAAACATAATATACTAGTCTGAAGCTATTTAAGAAAATACATGCCAATATAAAAAAATAATTACTTTTTATAAATTTTTAAAAAATTTTGTAGTTAAAAATTTGTTGAAAAATTGTTTTTATTAAACGTTTTTTTATTAATTTTTTGATGGAAGAGGCTAATTCTAGTACATTTTGATTATTACATTGTACTGTTCAACCACAAAAATCTGAAATGTGTACAGAGATCGACGTCGATTCGGAGGGCTGTTTTGACAGGATTTTCTAGAGAAATGTATACCTAATTGTTGAAATCTGTGGTTACGGAAAACGCGCGTAATGATAAACAATGGGCGCCGGAAAACAACGAATAATACGTTATATTTTATTTTTTTATGGTCACGTTAATGTAGATAACCTCATAAAAGTACACTATATATTTTCTTAATCAGGATTAAATGGAGAATGTTTTGGGACAATAAAAAAATTCGATTTTTTGACTGAAAAACTGTAGATATCCCCTTTGAACAAGTTGATGCTTTGTCCAACGCACTAGTCCAGCTTCTAGTGTGACTAGTCTCAGTGGATTTGGAGACGCTGACTCTGCTTTAATGGTAACGGTCCACAAACGTTTTACCTACGCAGCCGCATTAGGAAGTCGCGTCTTGCTTGATGTAGTATGACGTTATATTCTGTCTGTTTAGTGTGAGTATTGTCTTATGTACGTCCGCATATTTTACGCGCGGCAAGGTGCCAGGTACCAGCCAGATTTTTTCTCTGGATCTACTGAAGACCGAGTTAAAAACAATTTAATGTCCAAGTCCCCGGTTTTTCCTCCCGCCCAGAGTCCTTTCTTCGGAATTATCTCCCCCTCAGTTTGAGTGCGCCCCTAGTTTGAGAAAGCTACTTTACTGCATTCTTGCTGACCTGAACGGCTATTAAGTCGATGTTTACGCTACTGGTGCTTTGGTGCTTATGTATTCTGGAATGTTTGTTCTCCCATAAAGCGCTTTTGCTTTGAAAAAGTAGTACTACTTTTTACTATACTGATAAGTTTTGTAGTTCAATCCTGTAGACTCTAGAAGCTTAGCAACTGTTTCTGTCTTGCTGCCTACACATATGGTGGTCATATTGCAAAGTCGTCCCTTTACAGATTCTGTGTGCTTTCAAAATTATTTCCCAAATGGACTGAATTTCTTGGTTGTCTCCTAAAATCTCTTCTTATACCTTGTTCCTCTAATACATAGGCTTATAGCTGTCGGTGTGATCAAGCCAACATATTTCAATCTGACAAAGTTTTCCACGATCTTATTTTCCATGCATCCTCTTAAACGCATAATTTCTCATCCTATTTTTCCCAAAAAGCCTCTACATATTACTTCAGCATCTTGTCTCGATAGTCTATTATTTTTCATTAAAAACGATTTTTTGTCTATTTTATTTAATAACTGTGAAGAGTCTTTCAACAAGGCGTCTACGTGACCATAAATTTTATTTTTCTCAGCGTCTTCATGCCTTCCAATTCAGTATTCATTGTAGCTGAGTTATTTCCAGTTGCAGTAATTTTTTTTGTAACGCACATAATCGGTGGCGTCTGTTATTACTTGAAGTAAAAGTTTTAAATTTAGGTTTTATAAAAATATAAGTCTGTAAACATGTAAGACCAAACCCACAAACCTAAAAATATTATGTGTACATAACTGTATAGTACATAATAGGTATAATTTAACGTACTTATGCATCACGAGGTACTTGAATTACGAGGATTTTTTTTCAATTAAATGTACATCTTTTAATAAAAAGACTAGAAAATAATAGGAATCTCGGAAGTAACACCACGCCAGACGGAGAAAGTCGCCAGTGGGCAGCACCACATCATGTAAGAGAGAGCCGGATAGGCTGAGAACCATTTACAGGCTGAGTAGAAGCTCCCCTATTCGGACTCCTGTTAACCGAATCCTCCCACATCTGGATGCAACTATAGGTAGGTGGTACTGACTCACTATTACTGTTAATCTCCAACCGAAAAACAGATTATTTACCAATCGTAATCGATCAGCAAAGAGAATTCCACACGGAAGCTCAGTGAAGTATTTGGGCATGACTCTGGGTGCTAAACTAAAGGTGGGAAGAGCACGTTAAGAAGAAACGGGAAAAACTTGGATTAAAATTGAAGAAAATGTGGCTGCTGCCTGGAAGACACTCTGAGCTGTCGCTGCATAACAGCTGTTGTTATACAAACAAGTCTTGAAACCAGTTTGGGTGTGTGGTGTACAGCTTTGGGGTTGTACTAAGAAATCTAATATTAAAATAATTCAGACTTTTCAAAATAAGGTTCTTCGCAGTATTGTTGATGCACCATGGTACGTAAGAAACGATGACATCCATCGGGACCTGATAAAATCCCTACGGGTTGCGGATAAATATAAAAGAAGTCTTCATGAACACGTAAACATTGAAGTGCTACAACTGCTTGATAATGCTGGACTCGTCCGTCGATTGCAGAGACAGAAACCATTTGAACTAGTGAACTAAATGTGTAGGCCTACAGTAATTCTCAGCACGTGAACAAAGTGTAACTGTACTAAGGAATGCTCCAGTGACAGCTTATTCTATACACTGTTAAATTATGTATTAGAATAAAATTGCTAGATAGTTTGTAACTAGTTGCAATGAAGTAAAAAAAAAAATGTTAAGCTCTGTATTATCATAAGAGTCGTTGCTCTCATTTACGTGACCTGGCATACCCAAAATCGAAGGGGCGGCCGTAGACTGCCCGTGAACAAAGACGCCAATTTCACGTCAGCAGATACTGTGAAATTACATTAATGTTTATTGAATTAATATATTAATTTTTTTGTTACCACTGGAACAGCACAATACACGCCTAACGCTGTCAACGTCAGTCTTTGTTTTGATTTCCAAAATGATGTACTGTACAGATTTTGTTGCGCTACATTTATCACTAAGTCTGCGTTGTGTTTGTAGTCTCTAAACTTAAGAATCTGCCCGATAAAAAATATTTTTTTCATATTTTGCGAACAAGTACCTGTATCAGTTGTGTTCAAAATAGTGATACGAAAGTACTGGCCTTGGTCAATCTGCTGTACTTAATCACTTGGGGGAGTGGTTAAAGTTAGATTAAAGGTCACTTGAGGGATCAAAGCAGAGTAACAGTTAGTAAAAATAATAGATTGTAAAGTAATATATTAAAATTTATAGTTTGTGAACTTTTAATATAAAAACATATTATTTTTAGTGTATCTTTTTTTGTGGCAAATAATTTACAGTGTAGTGTTTTTTCATTTCGCTAGGACTTCCCCTTCTTTTGTACTTGCCAAGTCCGGATTTTCTCTTATCCGGACCATCTTCTTCCCAATTGATCCGGATAAGGGAGTTTCCACTGTAATTAAACCTAATTGTAGGAACCAGTGGTGCAGCGAGGTGGGTTAATCTCCCACCTGAAGGATAGGAAACAGAACATTTTATTGCGGAACGCAACAGTCGTCTTGCGACTGTGAAATTGCTAGTTGCCGGATAGTTAAGGAATGGTTCGATATGGTTTTTGAAGTTGCTCTCTTAATGAGTACGAAATAAGTAACCTGCAGATTACTTATTATTCAGCCCGCAGTGTACGCAACGCGGTTTGTGATGTTTTATAGCGCACTTATGTAACTATCCCACAGCAACTTAACAAATGTTTTCTATTTGACAGTTGTTTGCCTGCTGTTCGAATACAAATATGCCTATTGAACACGGTTTTCGAACCGTATATAATTTTTCTTTTTTTAATTTAGCGCTTCCTTACCATTTCAAAAACAAATCGACAATCTTAAATCTTAAAGTGTGTCCGGTGAATGCGACACTCCATAGCTTCTACCTGCTCACTTCTCTAAACCGCACCCCGTAAGAAGATTTTGAAATATTTTTTTTGAGGATCTGCAGTAGCCCACACTATGAGCATCTATGACTAATTGCTGCGGCAAAACAAAATTTAATTCCATGTGCTTCAAATATTTACAGACAGTACTCACTAAACCGAAATTTTTAAAATTCATACAAAACATTTAACTCTATCAGTGTCTACAGAAGATGGGAGAGAATTTCTGGTATCGTTTATTTTATTTATATTGTAATCTAAGATAACAATCATCTTTACTGTTTATAGCTTTGTTAAATTTTAGATGTCTGTAATGTAACCCATATGTTCCTACACTTACCGTCTCAATTACAAGAAAATAAACAAAAAATGAGTTCTTTTCCTTTAATTTTTGTAGTTTTGTTCACAAAAATTTAAACCCACCCAGAACCCGCAGACCCTTCCATAGAAGGAAATCCCGGCTGCGCCCCTGCTTGGAACAAAAAAAGAGAAAGAGAAGAAGAAGAAGAAGCAGACATTTCACTTCACACGTTCGCTAACGATTTTCAACGCTTTGCATTGAATGTTAATTCTATTAATTTATACTTTATATTAATTTATACTTCAAGTTTTAGTTCAAACTTGAAGCGGTTTTCAGTTTGTGAATAACAATCCTATTTTGTTATGTTATACTAGAGTTCCTGGTTTAGGTAGGACGAAATACCGCCTATTTTGGAGGAGTCAGAGTATGTTCCTCCAGACATTTTTCAAAAAGATTTTATAATTTGGACTAGAAACGCTGTTCTACTCTCAAAAAATATTGGAAGCTCCCAATCTACTTACATGGGCACATTTTACGTAGGGAAAACTGTACTGTAAATACGTCTTATAAATAAACTGCAATCATTCACCAGTCTAAGACGTATAACAGAGGTTGTACATAACTGAATGCGGAAACGATTGGTGTTAATAATATGATCAATAAAACTTGTTTGTCAATCGGTAAAAGGGTTATTAAAGTTGAAACCTCTTGTTTACTTATGGACGGAAGCTAAATTTTTAAAATACTGGTACCAAATAATATGAGGTTATGAAAAATTGTTTTTAAATTACAATAATAATAGTCACAGTTCGGCTGATTAAAATTCTCTATAAATTCAGAATTATTTTTGTTAACGAGTGGTTACAAACCTTCAGAGAGCTTAGGCCCCATCTGGATCCGTCTACGATCAGTAGAGATAAACGAAACCTGTAAATTTATTTACATATCGTCACGTAGAAACACATATAGCCTATGTACGCAAAAGAAAGTGTAAAGTTAAAATAAAGAAACAAGAATCTAGTAAACAATAAACAGTATTCCGGTCAATCATTTTGTATTGTGTACCTACATTTTGTGTCAACCTACTGGCTTGTGTACGTCGAGCGTGACTTATCGACTGTACTGCTCTGCTCACACGTGCGTGTGTGCCTTCACACTGGAGTACCTGTCGCCCACGTGTCAGACGAAATCACTACCGGCTTCGGTGACAGGTTTTTATTTTGGCATTCTAGTAAAAGCGGGTTGTAAAATCGGGTTGCTTGTGTATGCTAAGTGATCTGAAGTCAAAATTGATTTATCGGTTTATCCCACTGTTTTTTTGTGCATGTATTATGTGTTGTTACACCTAGTCAAGTTATTTACAAATACATTTGTCACAGACAGGTTGCCCAGCAGTTTTAGCGCTAATGGCTTCATTGGTGTCTACGCGGACCGCCTGTTATTCAAACAAAAAAATATTTGTTTATACTAAAACAAGCGCGCTTAAGCGTTATCAACAAGTAAACAATTGCTATTGTGTAGACGTACAACCCTTAGATACAGATTTTTGACCTATTAAATAATATTATAACTGTGCATCGTTTCGAATACGTATTACCGTTACGACATTGACACCTTCACTTTTTTGTTGATAATCGACTTATCAGTAAGTGACCAAAATAACACTGCAGTCACATAAAACTTACGTAATAGGCCTACTATTACTTTTTGCGAGTACTATAAAGATTAACTTAATATATTTAAAAAAACCTAAACGATGTAACTTACCTACTCCGTAGTCGCCGATTATTAGAAACTTTAATAAAATCTCTTTAGGCACCGTTTTAAACGACGGCTTTGCTGAAACACACAGTTCATCGCTTTGCGTCTTAGGTTTGTCAGTCTCCATGTCGCTGTGTATACGATTGACTGTCCGTTATTACGATAAACGCGAAACGCACGATGTGTACATTTTAAATGAATCTGGTATTCGTCACCGCCACAGTATCGCTACCCCCAATCGACTACACAGTGCAAGTCGGATGTCAACAGCATTGAATAACGGCAGCAAATGATTTGGCGCCATCTGGTAGGTACGCAGCTAATTACTCTGCACCTATCAGTTTAGTACACGGCCGCCAATGGTGATTGTGTTTTCATTCGAAAGGCTTCTTTACGTTTCTAAATCTACGTATGCCTAACTATATACAAATACCAAGCTGTATTATTTAATAAATATAAAGTATTTCAGTATAATTAAGAATACCTTAAAACTTATTTTTTTTAATAGCTTTCTTTTTATGTAGAATCCAACTTGTTGCTCTCTATTAGTCTAGCGAATCTCAATACGTATTTTCCAGAATTTAGTTTATTATGAAATCGGAGTTGTGGCTTTCATTCCGATCTGATAACTCCAGTAACTCGAAAGCGCTTATCGGTAACACTAGGGAAGGAACAAGCTGAGTTCTGTATACAGAATTTACAATCCACTAATAAAAGTTCGTTAACTAAATGTAAGTTTCCCTTCAGAAGCACTACAGACTTCTGCACTCTTCTCTCCCTCTCTTCTTCTCCTAAATCTGTATGTTAATGGACCTGGAGTTTCTTCCGTCCCAAAGCCTGTCACTTCACATCCTTGTATTCTCTTCGTGCCTTGATCTCATCCATAAACTCTTGATCCCATCTTCCCCTCACATTATGTCCTTCCGTCATTCTCTCGAGCTAGGCGGTGAACCATTCTGGATGTCGAAGTAGATCCATGGAACCATTCCATTTCTCCTTTCCGCAATTGTTCTTAACAGCGTCCGCCTACTCGTGTTAATACGGCTTGAACAGTCTCTCCAGCACCACATCTTGAATACCCCTTTCCTTTGTTCTTCAGGTCCAGGTCTCTGAGGTGTAAGTAGGCCTACCTCCTATAAACTCTAGACGAAACTTTTACGAATTGCTTTCTCGTTTCGCGAGACACTTCTTAATGCTAAAAGACTTCTCTTTTTGAAAAACGTCTCCTTGGCTCGAGCCGTTCTATATTTTATGATGGTGCTTTTGCCATCTGATGTTATAGAGGTCCTCAGATATTTGAAAGTACGTACTGACTTCGCTGATATTTCTGCCTTCTATTCTCTGCCGTGTTTTAGTTATAGCCCAATTTAGCTTCAATCCACATTGCCTTTTAGAATTGTTCATATGCTGAAACGCTTTCTGTAGTTGGTTTTCATTATTTCCCAGCAGAGCAATGTCGTCAGCAAAATTGATTGAAATTTTTGTCCAAAACACCGTAATTACGACTAACAGAATTAACTCGAATAAGAAAGATAAATAATAATAATAATAATAAAACAAAATTACTGCAACGTAGACGATACTTTGTTAAAATACAATGAACAATACGACATGCTCGCTATCTGGTAGTCGAAATTCCAACTGAATTTTGTATTGAACGCTCAGTAAACATTATACAATGTATTTGCATCATTTTCAAAGTGTAAAATTTGATTATTATTTAACATTATATCGGAAGTTCTGTATAATATTTGAGTATGTAAATGGTCTGGTAATGGTAATGGTAAATTTGATGTAATTACGATTACGTTACATACTGTCATTCGAACGCCGAACGCCACAGTACCGTCCAGGTATTTTAAGTGGAAAAAAGTGTTAGGTAGGGGTGCCCACAGCATGGTGCAAGTCGCACCACTGGAATTTGGGGGGGGGGAATTTTCAAGGCGATTTTTGTAATTTTATATTGATAAGGCCTATTGTTAGGCCAGGTTTGACCAGCTTTTACACTTCTCAGAATTTAGTTATTCATTAGGCATACTAGAAAACCTTTTGGTATTGATAAAAATAATAAATAATAATAGTTTTTGATTCCAATAATTGCTTAAATAGCTGTAGTTTTTCAAAAATGTTTGGATTAAGTTCCAAGATCCACCGTTAACTGGAGGGGGGGGAGATTATTCCATACCATCGTATTGTGATCTCCCCTACACATGAAATAAAATTTGGGGGATTTCGGAATACTTGAGGGGGGGATTGCACCATGGTCTTTGAGGGGGGATGCCGACCAGGAGAACGTCGCAGTTTAGGACACAACCCTATTATTATTCTTCTTTTTGTAACACGTCAACCGTAAGTTTGTAGCACGAGTTTTAATACGTTGAAATATTTGAAAATGAACGTCTATAATTTGCATAGTTAGAAATAGGTATCTGAACTGTGGAAAATTATGCAGAATTAAAAGAAAATTGAAAAAATATTTCCTTTATTTGGTTTTCAAGTTGCTACGGCCGTATTGTTTGTTGCATCAATAAAATATGTTACGGTTATCTCCGCATTGTTTTTACTGGCTGAGTGTAGGAAAAATATTCATAAATACCGCGAGCTTGCACAATGGTTGATTACATGTGCAGAACATGTCCACGTTCTCCATGTTATGTGTCGTCTGGGAAACGTATTTACCCCCCCCCCCCCCCCCCCCCCGAGTTGTCGGTGGCTGGAACCAATTAGGATATGTAATTATGTAATGGTTGGCACGCAAATCCTCCACCCGTTTCTACATTCCCCCAACGGTCTCATTTAGCTACTAACAGTGCTGTATTCTGACTAGCACTTAGGCATGAGGTGACATAAGCCATGTTTAATTAAGATTGTTTGGTTCAACTTGAACCAGTTTGCTCATCATATATAAACCTGAACATTCACCAATTTCAACCATTAGTCGCTGTCTTTCAATAAAATATTCTATTGAATCTCTTAACACCTTTTAATTTTTAATAAGCAAATTAATATTATTGTATGAGTTACCATAGATTATTTTTATACAGCTTAAGAAGACTCTTTTAACAACGATTTTTGTTCATCTTGAACCAAACTTCAGTCAAATAGCCATCGAACTTTGAAAACGTTAAGCTATTCCGCTCAAGAGAGGAAATTTCTCTTCCGCCTACAGTTTACTGGTGGGAGGAGAGCTTCCTTTCCTAAGAGGGCTCTTTAATTTTGTAAATATTCATCTTTAAGTCTCCTGTCTTACTGTTTTCCATAAACAACTGTCATAAAACTCACCTCGCCATTTTTCATTTTTAGACGTTGTTTACGCATGAAACAAAAGGAAGCACACACTCATGATAAGCATATCGTAGGCAGATGTATTTAAAAGAATTATAAAAGTAAACTAAAAAGTAAGTGTGGGGGAGAGGTAAGTCAGTGGCTGAGATCATAGGGGTATGTTAAGGTATGTGGCCAAGACCACTACACAGCCCCTCTGAGTTCAGCATGCTGAAACCATAGAGGAAATGTAAATGCGCGTCTGGGAAACCAAAATAAAGGAAAATTCCAGCCGTGATTCTTGCTTCTTATGCAAAACTGTAAGCTTACACATAGTAGTTTCTAAGATTGAAATTTTAACATTGAAAATGTTTATAAGGACGTGTCGCACATTTGAAAACGACCGCTGGTGCGTGATCGAAAATGGGAACCGGTGAGTTTCCATAGAAACTACTTCTTTGTTGTTAATAACGTAGTACACATATAAAACTTTGCTTATGAATGCGACTACATTTAACGTATAATCTGTACATTGGTAAATGAAGAATGAATTCATTGATTGGTGAATGAACATAAATATATATATTTTTTAGATTTATTGAAGCATTTTCAATGCTCTTCTCTGTGCATTGCATTTGTGCAATGCCTGTAAATTTTTAACAATCTTAGTGATGAATTATTACTATTTTACGATATTATCCGAAGGTATGATGTGCTGTTGTTTGTTTTTCTCATAAAATGCTGTGTCATTATTAGTAAACACGGTG
This sequence comes from Magicicada septendecula, assembly GCA_034769895.1. Classification (NCBI taxonomy): domain Eukaryota; kingdom Metazoa; phylum Arthropoda; class Insecta; order Hemiptera; family Cicadidae; genus Magicicada; species Magicicada septendecula. The sequence continues at coordinate 743,836,184 of CM068368.1, read as the reverse complement.
TGATGTGGCTTCTGCCTGTTCTCCATATAGTTCTGCATGTTTCAGTTTAGTGAGGAGCCTAGTAGTGAGTAATGAATTTTCTTCTTCTAGACAGTATTCAAACTGATGAAGATGCTATTTGGTATTTACAGAGCAAAGGAATTTTACATAACCCTCGCATCTGCAACAATGGATGCTGCGTATGTATACAGTAAGCCCAATTTTTTTTTTTACAAAAAATTTGCAAAACCCATTTGTACATACGTGACAGACCTCTGCATTCGCTTCACTTGTCCCACATAGGCATCCAAACAGCAGCCTTGGGCCGACTATCAATTTCCAGGTTACTAAAAACATCACTCATGTGTTACAGACAATGAAGCATTAGATCATTGGCCCTTAAACCAGCCAATTTTGCTTGCTCCGCTCGCAGCTACGAGGACATCACATTCGGGTCCACTGCATAACAAAATCTATAACCACCTGCATCAACCTTACACAGATAAGTTCTTTACCTATACATTCACATAAATAAGTAACATAAATTATGTTATCTGTTCGTAGACAGATAACGTGAAAAACCCTTTTTTGTATAGGATACACAGAAAACGATGCGGGTAGAATTGTCTTTCAACTCAGAAGACACTTTGTTTTCAGTTTTGTAGTCATAACCCAGGCTCAATATAAACCAGGGTGCAAACAGTACAACCATAAGAGGTGCTGTTACCACAAAATTTAATTTTAGTATTAGTCGGAATTATTCTTAAAGGTCTATTGACGGTTCCTCATATTATATATATATATATATTTTTTTTTTGTTTTGTTTTGTTTTACTATCTATATTTCTCTCTCCATCAGAACTAATAATTTACATATTTAGATAATATAATGTGCTTGATTCAATTTGCTGGTTCCTGTCCTTCGAAAGTTATAATCGTAAGTTTTATTTGCACATATTTTTGCATTATATTCTTTATATTTTATATTTTGTTACATCATTAATTATAAACCACAGAAACTTATGAATTGAATGACAGTGACAATTGGATGACAAAGGAATAACTTGTCCTGCACCATGTGTACCATTGATGGTATGTCATTGATACCCCACAGGCATCTTGGCATGTAGTATCAGGATCTCAGGATCTTTTACTTCTTCTTCAGCTCCATCACATGGTTTTACAGCTCTTCTGGGCTATGACATATATTAGTTCTTACACCAAGACCAATTCCTAGCCGCAGGTTGCCAATTTGTCACCTTCATCAGTTTGCTTCATATGTCATCAATGAGTTATACGACTCCCTTTACCATTACCCTATTAACTGTCCCCTTCCTACATTTTTCACACTCAGTGATTGTCCATTATTTCCACTTGTGCCCCCACATAAATCATATTATTCTATAGCTTACCAAATTCCTGTCCATATATAGTTGATGGAGTTAGGATCACTGCTGCTATCACTGAATGTGGTTCTACTGATTTAAAAGTTATCCAGTTGCATGGAAGATATATATATATATATATATATATATATATATTTATATATTTTATTAGTGTATTTGTATTTATAAGTCTTCATGAATGATGCATTGCATATATACGGTATATATAAACACACGCAAATTTTAAAAAGCACATTAATATACAAATGCACTTAAGTTTGGTTAATTTGCATTTTTTTAATGATTCGAAGAAATAGTTCCCTTTGAATTCCCTATTCAAATTAGTGTTAAAATTTTACACTTACTTCAAACTTTTTAATCATAAAATTAACAACAGCACCAATATATTACTGGATGTTCATACATGCATCAAAAGGTCCCATCTGATTGGCTACTGAGTTACAATGCAATTGCACAACTGATTCCTGTATTATTCAAAGTGGTTGCATACTTTTTGGTCAGACTGTAACACTGTGTGCACTGTAAAAAATATGCACTGCAACACTGCTGACACTTATGTATTATATAATATACAACAACTGATGTTTCATATTCATATGATTGATAATAGTAAAAAATTGAATCTAGATAATAATATAATAGTAATATAGACAGTAAAATCAATAATGGTCAAGTGGTATGAAGCTAGCTAATAAAATAGGAATCTGGCTGAATTTAGGTTGTTATTTAATCAGGAAAAATTTTCTGGTCATATCAGAAGTCAATTCATGATTACAATTTAATCATCAAGTAAGTGTAAAGTAATGGTATTTTAAATTATTTATCATGTTTATTTAATAACATTTTTTTGCTGACAATGTGTTTTCTTGATATTTTTTATATAACAATAAATATTTCATCAATTCTATGATGTGATATTTCCAGTGGTAAAGTTGAACCTTAGCTTTCTCTGATCACTCAGGATGCCATATCATATAATGTGTGAAACACTTGGTCTTATAAATTATTTTAATAAAAGTGGCTGTAAACAAAAAAAGTGGTGTTACTTAAATTTCTAACCATGCATGTCTGCAAGGAAAAATTATACTGCTATGTTCATTGGGGTGGAAGGCAATTACACAACACTCTTCATAATTCAAGATTGGCTTTCCACACATTTCTTGACCACGCTACCATGCAGCTGGCATGTTGCATTCAAGGTCAGACTTTGACCTAGTCTCCAGATTGTTCTAGTACCTGTAACTAAACAAATTTGCTCACCATGCAGCCTGGAAAATGGAAGATTATTCTGGAACCTCTGCAGGATATATACAAGTGTCAGCGGCCAGTTTAGCAGTCCAGTTACACCTGGCGATTTTAGAAGTGCGGTCCAGAATTATTGTGGCATTTTAGTGGGAAGTGATCATGTCAATTAGTCCAAAACTGTAATAAGGTGACATTTACTGTAGTTGTTAGATGAATTTAACTTGCATTATTGTATAAGAGTGCCAGTGTTGAATTCTAACTGTTGTCAGTTATTCTGTTCCACTGTACAACATGATGATCCATGTCAGTAAAATATTAATTAATAATGAGCACATTCGAATGAAGATTAAGGTATTTGGTTGTCCTAAGTTGGCCAGCAAACATGTGATCGAATATTTATTTGTTTGAATCAGACAGTTACAAACCATACTTTAAAATCTTGGATTTTTTCCAGAAGGAGAGAATGGCATGTATGAAAGTCCTTGTTTAGAATTCAACCACACTCATTAGATCAGAAGTATTAATCATTGTCATGGAGCTATCATTTATTATGTTACGAATAAAACAACAACTTTAGAAACATGCATTTATTAAAGGCATCAATCAAACAAACAAAATACAAACAACCTGATTAATATTAGTAGTACCAACACTTGAGTATTAACAATTTAATTTAAAACACACAATTTCACAATAAATATTAAAATTGTAATATTTAATAAATATTAACAAAACTTTACAATGCACAATAAAATGTAATTTATTTCAACCATAAAAATTTATTTCATGTTATATATAAAGTGTGGCCATATGAAAAATTTATGATGCATTTCTTGGATACACTGCTATGTAGCTAAGCATGTGAAGCATACTCAGAAAATTCTGTAGTATAGCAAAATTGAAAGTTAAGGGCATGGAAATGCGCAAAACGCTTACGGTCAGAGGGGAAAGGCGATGTGGAGGGAGTCGCTGTGAGATGTGACAAGAGAATTGTTGTTATTAGCGACGGTGCACCCAACCTATGAACATTATTTCTAATAGTAACAGAAATTCGTGACTGTTAAGGTTTGTTTGTAAATGTGTCACCACGAATCTCTATCTGTGTGAGAGAGAGAGAGAGAGAGAGAGAGAGAGAGAGAGAGAGAGAGAGAGAGAGAGAGAGTGTGTGTGTGTGTGTATGCCTACAGTCACACAGCTGGCCTTAAAAAAAGAATTATACGTTTAATGTTTTCAACATACATCAAATAATAATAATAATATTGTAATTATATTACTATTAAAATCAAGTAAATGATATGTACTGTTCACACGTATCGGAATTTGTTGCTGTTACATATCACAATGTTTTATAAACATATCTGAGTGTTGTTTGGATCTGTCATTGTGTACTGCTGAGACGAAAAAACTACAGCCTTTCTGACCGTTCTTATCGCAATGGAATTTGCAAACTGTACACTTCCACTCCTTAATTACACTCGACTGTCTCTACAGTTTATCATTACATAAAGGAATGCGTTCTTCGTATTAATTTAATTGCAAGAATCGTTTTAATCCTGGACAACAAAAAACTGTTTATTATTACTTCCTGTGCTTGATTATGAATAACTTTCCTGTCTCTGCTAGTTGAAGGAGAAGTATCCATTTTAACAAATCTCGTTACTGGATGATAACACAAATAATTACGATAATATGTAATTACAGAATAAAAACTACCAATAGAAATTAACTAAAAAATTAAATAACTAATAAAAATGCGTGACTGTAAAACACCGATACAATTAATAATATGTTAAAATAATAATAATAACAAATGCAAGACTGAGATAGTACGCCACATAGTAACTGACAATGTACGGGTAACTAAAACATCACACGCAAGTTGGCAACACTGTGCCGAAGTATTTAAGCTTAAATTATTCGGCGTACGTCGCGGCTACGGTGCCGTCTGTATAATGGGTTCAAGGGTTGCTTGAGCGGCCTCGGCTTACTGTATCGTTTAACCTTGACCGTGACGTGGCGATAATTGTGTGTGTACGTAATCAAGCATGCCGTGCCATTCAGCTGATTTGTGAATTTTCTGTTCGCGTGGGATCGCAGGTATCGACATTCGCCCTCATTTCTTCTTTTGCATTCAAACGGGACACTGGTCTGGCGGCGTTATGAAAAAACGTTCGTGATCATTTAAAGAGCTTCAGGTGAGCCAAAGTGTTGCTATAATATTAATTAACTAAGCGCTTGCGGGGGTATTATATTATGATATATGTACGTCTTTTTGTGTGTGTGATTTTTGTGTGTGTTGCGTCTGGGATGGTTAAGAGCACGTTGCCGACTTGCCTTGGCTTGCATGAAAATTAAATAGAACTTGCCGTTAGAACTAATATTCCAATCTAAAGTAATAAAGATTTAAGTTTAAAAATAATTTAATTCTAAAAGTGGATAATTTAAAGAGAAATTGTGAGGAGTAATATTTATGTTGACACTTAATTTTTGGAATGGAATTGTGACAGTGAGTGTGTCTGTGATCTGTGCTTACCGGGGCGAGAAAGAATTGTGTGAGGGTATTTTTTCCTGACGGCCGGCTACTTACAAATAAAATGTTTTCCAGGGTTCCCGCCTAGCCGAGAGGGAAAAGGGGACAACGAAGATGGGGACAGAACATCGGTCGTCATCTGCAGACTATCGCAGCACCACCCCAATGCCGTCAGACCTCGAGAAATCCCCACACTGCCAGCCCAAAATGACTGCCCTAAGGAAGAAATGAAGCACAGAATTTCGGAGACACCAGTGGTTACACCCCAGTCAACATCAGCGCGCATTCTGGGTAACAACAAATCGTCTAAGCACAGGTGGGACCTTTCCTATATTTTAATCCACAAAACACAAAAAAGAAACAGCAACCTACTGCAGTTAAAACATGAAATGAAAGACATCTTCACAACCGTAATTTTAGATGTTCAATGACCAACTGTCTATTATAGCATGTCCGGTGGACTTATAGTGACTAGTGTAATTAAAGAGTTAAATAATCTACCTGTTGAAGAATGTCAATTACTATGCTATATTTTATAGCACACCATTTGCCTTTGTCGTGATTAGTGACCTAGCATAATTTAAAACTGGTAGTTGGGCAGTTTAATTAACTGTTTCTTATGAAGATAAAATGCCATTAACAACTTGTACTTAACGCATTGATAATAACTATGGAGTAGTTCCTTCCTAAATCTTCTTGTGGGTACAGGTCCTTATTAGGGGCTGTTACAGAATTGAGCCAGTATAATTCTTGTAGTATGACACCTTAAACTTTTTCTTAAGCGGGCAACTGGTGTGTGTAAGGCATGGTGATAGTATTAAGATATATATATATATATCTATATATACATGTATTAATCCTGTAATGCATAATTTATTTTAAAAGGAAAAGAGAAATATTTTATTTGGCAAGTATAAAACGACATATTACATGTTCTTGTTAGGCATGATGTATCATAAATATCTTGTTGATTCATCCTCTTCGTTCACTTTTATAATAATATAAAATATAATAATAGTAGTAATATGATGTATCATTGTTTGAGGGTCAGTTTAATTCATAAAGTTTCTGTAGATTCAACCTTTAGTAATTGTTTATTAGAACTTATTTAGAAAAGTCATTTGAATAAAGGTTAATACTTAGTGATGTCAGCTTATGTGAAGGCAATGCACTTAAAGGTGTTTGAATAATTTGTTGTTGATTAATTATATTCAAAATTAATTCTTTGTTAATATTGCCAATTGTTATTCAATATTGGAGAGATGCACGTTTATTAATGATAGTGGAAAATATAGCCGTGCATATTGTAATAAAGGTGTTATTATTATAACAAGAGAACACTAATAAAAGCCGTTATCGTTAGCAAGTGTTTTATTGCAAGTCCTGTCACGATGGGCTCAACTCAATTTTTCTTCCGTCTAGACCACAGGTCTAGTTTTAATAATTAAGTAACGACCCCTGAGAAAAAAAAGAAAAACCAAAAAAAATTTTTGTTTAAACAAAAAAAACTTAACAAAATTTTATAAAAAATTCAGGGGGACGTTTCAATGGTAGATCAGAGCGTGGTTTAGATCAATGGGCTGAAATGTGACAGGGCTTGCAAGTAATTTGGGCAGTTCAGATAGATTCTGGGGCAGTAAGGGAGAGTGCAATAATATATATATCTGTTTAGGTTTAAGCAAGGAAATTAATTTAAAGGAAGGTTATATTGGTGTTGTTCCTGTTAATTGTTTTATAAAATGTTAATGTTGTTGTGTGTATATGAATCTTATGTATGTAAACCGGACGCAACATGTATATATTTGTGTAACTATGGGAAGGTCACACACGCATTTACACGATTGTTTGAGTAGCTTGGTTTCCTTGTGGGGTTTTGAGTACGTTTAGTGCATCAAAATTTTTTTTTACCTGGCCCAACGCTGTCAGACCTTGTTGAATTTGGTCGGGACCTGTTAAGCCGTGTCGTATTGACCTGCATGGTTGTAGGATAACCGATATGATTTTACTGTCTGCGCTTAGACTGGGATTGTTCACCTGTTTCCACATTACGGAATTATCCGGGTCAGAATATATATATATTAATTTGGCAGAATGCGGCCATGGTCGGGCCATGCATACTACTTGTGTATGGTCATTTTTAAAAGTGCGGATTAGTTGTGAATTGTTCATCATGAATGTTGCTTCCGCAACACATGTGTATGTATATTTAATAGATGGTATTATGCTAGCGTTTGGTACTGGGTGGTGTTATTTATGTATGTACATTCGGTACTAATGTTGTCGTTTGTTTTCTTGTGTTGGGGAGATTGATCTGCCTTTCGTTTTCCCCTTCCCCTCGCGCTTCGTTAGAGAACCCTGAAGCCACTTGATGCGACTCAAGTTTTTCCTCTTCTTTTGTTGTGATGTCGTGTTGAATTGTTGTCTGTGTCGTGTTGGTTATGTAAATTTTGGGGGTGATACTTCAGCAGCCTGAATTGAATAATCTGTTTGCAATCTATCATATGGAGCGTCGGTCGATGAATAGTTAGTTGGGAAGGCAGTAGGGAAAGGATGACTATGTATTTTGTTATCGCCCTGTTCGCGAGAGTGTGTATTCAAATGAAACTATGCAAGGGAGAGATGTTTTAAAAATTGAATATACACAAGATTATAAAATTAGATTCAATACATAGTGAGGCGAATGAGGTATGCCGATCCGAAAGATAACCTTTGGCCAGCTGATAGCTGCAGCTGTAACAGTATTTCAAGCCTTGCTGCCTGCTTATCTGATAGATTGTACATCGTTATATGTTATAATTGCGCGCCCGGCTTCTATATTCAAAGACCAGTTTATTTGTTTTCTGTCTGATCAGCTGTTCGAGTGGTATAAAATGTAGGTCAGTTATTCAATGTTGAATTATTGTTTGGCCCGTACCATGCCGCATTCCGGGTTGATGTCCCCAGGGTTGTTTGGGCGTCGGTTGTATGGTTGAGTGTTGGCTGTCCGCAGAGAAGTTACCCCCCCTCCTCCTTAGGTAGAGAGATAACTATTATAAAGTGGAGATTGGGAGATTGATGTTCGCGTGCCCTCAATGCGGTCTTCTCGGCCTTGCTAATCGGGTCCGTCCGCCCTAGTGTAGGGATGTGGGCCAGTCATGTGTCAAGGATTGATAATGCCTTGTTTTGCTGCACATGGCTGGTCGGTCCACGAGCTGGACGGTTGTAGAAATGGTACTCACATATCAAGGTCAGTAGCACCTTGTTGGCCTTCGGGCATGAATATGTGAGTAGCAAGAGAGGTAGGGGGTGGTCACCAGAGAGGGTGACGTGTTGGGGCGGTCCCGTGGGGTTTGGCATGGCGGAGAGGGCTCGCGTGGGGATGGTCGCAGGGTGGTTGAGATTTTCAGTCCTGGGAGGGGGGACAGAGGAAGTTCCTGGTTGTAATGAGAGCTTTCGGGTCTCAGTTGTTGATTGTAGGAGGCCTTAGGAGGTCAGAACTCAGGGAGCTCCCGAACTTGTCTTTCTTCTTTTCTCCTCCTGTCTCTTGTCGCTGTATGCTGACCCTGATCAAGTCAGCATGCAGTACCCACACATTTGCACAGATACACCCACATGCACACAGGCATATACACTACACTTCTTACTTCTTCTTCCTTCGTTTTCACCCTGAGCCTCTGTCTTCCTAAGAGCGATATTTTCCTGAGATTACCCAAGGGAGCCCGAGTCCTGTGAATTACCCTGGGCGGTCATGTGAACTGCGAATGAGTGGATCTTTTGGGGCAACCAGGTTGCCCTTTTGGGGTGAGGGTGTGCCGAAGTATTTAAGCTTAAATTATTCGGCGTACGTCGCGGCTACGGTGCCGTCTGTATAACGGGTTCAAGGGTTGCTTGAGCGGCCTCGGCTTACTGTATCGTTTAACCTTGACCATGACGTGGCGATAATTGTGTGTGTACGTAATCAAGCATGCCGTGCCATTCAGCTGATTTGTGAATTTTCTGTTCGCGTGGGATCGCAGGTATCGACATTCGCCCTCATTTCTTCTTTTGCATTCAAACGGGACACTGGTCTGGCGGCGTTATGAAAAAACGTTCGTGATCATTTAAAGAGCTTCAGGTGAGCCAAAGTGTTGCTATAATATTAATTAACTAAGCGCTTGCGGGGGTATTATATTATGATATATGTACGTCTTTTTGTGTGTGTGATTTTTGTGTGTGTTGCGTCTGGGATGGTTAAGAGCACGTTGCCGACTTGCCTTGGCTTGCATGAAAATTAAATAGAACTTGCCGTTAGAACTATATTCCAATCTAAAGTAATAAAGATTTAAGTTTAAAAATAATTTAATTCTAAAAGTGGATAATTTAAAGAGAAATTGTGAGGAGTAATATTTATGTTGACACTTAATTTTCGGAATGGAATTGTGACAGTGAGTGTGTCTGTGATCTGTGCTTACCGGGGCGAGAAAGAATTGTGTGAGGGTATTTTTTCCTGACGGCCGGCTACTTACAAATAAAATGTTTTCCAGGGTTCCCGCCTAGCTGAGAGGGAAAAGGGGACAACGAAGATGGGGACAGAACATCGGTCGTCATCTGCAGACTATCGCAGCACCACCCCAATGCCGTCAGACCTCGAGAAATCCCCACACTGCCAGCCCAAAATGACTGCCCTAAGGAAGAAATGAAGCACAGAATTTCGGAGACACCAGTGGTTACACCCCAGTCAACATCAGCGCGCATTCTGGGTAACAACAAATCGTCTAAGCACAGGTGGGACCTTTCCTATATTTTAATCCACAAAACACAAAAAAGAAACAGCAACCTATTGCAGTTAAAACATGAAATGAAAGACATCTTCACAACCGTAATTTTAGATGTTCAATGACAACTGTCTATTATAGCATGTCCGGTGGACTTATAGTGACTAGTGTAATTAAAGAGTTAAATAATCTACCTGTTGAAGAATGTCAATTACTATGCTATATTTTATAGCACACCATTCGCCTTTGTCGTGATTAGTGACCTAGCATAATTTAAAACTGGTAGTTGGGCAGTTTAATTAACTGTTTCTTATGAAGATAAAATGCCATTAACAACTTGTACTTAACGCATTGATAATAACTATGGAGTAGTTCCTTCCTAAATCTTCTTGTGGGTACAGGTCCTTATTAGGGGCTGTTACAGAATTGAGCCAGTATAATTCTTGTAGTATGACACCTTAAACTTTTTCTTAAGCGGGCAACTGGTGTGTGTAAGGCATGGTGATAGTATTAAGATATATATATATATATATATATATATCTATATATACATGTATTAATCCTGTGATGCATAATTTATTTTAAAAGGAAAAGAGAAATATTTTATTTGGCAAGTATAAAACGACATATTACATGTTCTTGTTAGGCATGATGTATCATAAATATCTTGTTGATTCATCCTCTTCGTTCACTTTTATAATAATATAAAATATAATAATAGTAGTAATATGATGTATCATTGTTTGAGGGTCAGTTTAATTCATAAAGTTTCTGTAGATTCAACCTTTAGTAATTGTTTATTAGAACTTATTTAGAAAAGTCATTTGAATAAAGGTTAATACTTAGTGATGTCAGCTTATGTGAAGGCAATGCACTTAAAGGTGTTTGAATAATTTGTTGTTGATTAATTATATTCAAAATTAATTCTTTGTTAATATTGCCAATTGTTATTCAATATTGGAGAGATGCACGTTTATTAATGATAGTGGAAAATATAGCCGTGCATATTGTAATAAAGGTGTTATTATTATAACAAGAGAACACTAATAAAAGCCGTTATCGTTAGCAAGTGTTTTATTGCAAGTCCTGTCACGATGGGCTCAACTCAATTTTTCTTCCGTCTAGACCACAGGTCTAGTTTTAATAATTACGTAACGACCCCTGAGAAAAAAAAAGAAAAACCAAAAAAATTTTTTGTTTAAACAAAAAAAACTTAACAAAATTTTATAAAAAATTCAGGGGGACGTTTCAACACCTTCACTTGCTTACCAGCTGATTCTCTGGTACTCTCCCGCCATTCACAATTTCAAAGTGGACTCGTCCATACATAAATTGGTTTCTGCGCATATGCCCTTAACTTTCAATTTTACTGTATGTAGATACAACAGAACTGTTTCCATGTTTTTATATTGTGTATAGAGTATAGAGTTTTCCCAAACTTAATCAGTTCAAACATATGCACATATGGATTCAAATGAAGTGTGCACGTTTGTACCACACACACACACACACACACACACACACACACACACACACACACACACACACACACACACACACACACACACACACACACACACACACACACACACACACACACACACACACACACACACACACACACACACACACACACACACACACACACACACACACACACACACACACACACACACACACACACACACACACACACACACACACACACACACACACACACACACACACACACACACACACACACACACACATAAATACTGACATAAATACCTTGATTGTATAATATATAAGTATAGCATTAAATAATTTACATGTCAAGAAACTGTAGCAAAAAGTGCTTAAATGATATAAATATATAATGTATAATGATGCATGATATACACCTATATATAAGAATAGGCTTTTTTATTCTGATTAAGAATTATGGTTGACGCAGCCAACTTTATGAAGGGAGAGTCAGAAAATAAACTAGATTGTAATAAAAATATTATCAAAAATTGTAAACAGTATTGTAATAAGAAACCACAATGGTATAATAAAACCATTATTTCCTTACTATACATGGTACTAGGTTACATTTAGAGCACTGCATTGTCAGTGGAATATGTTTTTAATTTCAACACTATGATGTCTTTCCCTCAGTCACCCATAATAGAGACAATTTTGTAAATTCATCTTGACGAGACATTGTTACGTCTACTATATGCCAAATAGAATATTTTCTTTTTTTTTAAAGCTGAATGGAAATATATCAAATTAAGTGAAGTCACAAGCTTCATCTTCATCTGCATAGAAAGTCATAATAAAAGTGAAGACATTTTCAATAATATTATTTTGTATTATTTTTTGCTAATTCTTTGTGAATACCATTCACACTTTAATTCATACTATTCATGACAGATTCAAGTATGGTAATGTAAGTTGAGGTGACGTGTATAAACAGAGTTATAAAGTCCGCTGTAATAACAATTTAAAAATTATTTGTTATAATGATTTTGGTAAGAAAACCAATGTGAGCATATGTACCGTTCATTATGTACACAAGCTACACAGGAAGGCATGCACCATTATTTTTGAACCCACTGATATGCTCACATTATTCCCAACAATGCCTACTTTTTGTTCATTAAGTTTCTTTCAAAATATTTTATGTGTCAAAACGAGTTGAAGAAAAACATCAGTTACATTTTTATTCTTTGCTGAACATATTCAAGTGCATTTTGAAGAATACTTTTTTCTGCTATTCTTAGTTGTACTGGTAATTTTCTAATGTCAGGCAGTTCTTTCTTGAGTATTTCTATGTCCTCCTAAAACAAATACACACTGTAATTAGAATTTACGCTATCCATAATGTATACTTAAGAAATTATCATTTTAAAGACATAGAGGAAATGAACAAAACATATTTTAAAATTATATATTCCTAAAATTACCTTAAGTTACTTGATCATAAATTTATTAATTAAAACCCAGATTTTTAGAATTTCATTACAATAATGTAAAATGATTCTAATGTTACATTTGGCTCATCTGTAAACTAAGTGGTAATTGGAGATGAATAATTATTGAGAAAATACAGTAGTAATATGTTACTAACAGCAAATGCATTAGTATGTGGAAAAATGGGATTTGATACAAAATTTCAGTCACTATACATTATGCAGCCCTGAAAACACACAAAATCATATTTTATTTAGTTCATTTTGGAGATACAGAGTAGGGTGCCAACTTGATACATACAACATGCAAGAAAGGGTGTACCGCCAGCACTATGCTTGCGCTCCCTCAAATTAACCCAGGTATTTATTTTCATACCACTGAATTGATCTCTAGATTAGTTAGAATTATAAACATACATGTATATTAAATCCATTTGGGAAAATACTTATACTATTAATATTGATTGCAGGAGGCGAAGTCCTTCCACTAATTCTCAGTCATTCCTAAAAGTCATGAGCTACCAGTAGAAGTTTTGAAGAAATGGAATTTCTTACTTTCTATATAATAATAATGATGGCTCCATCTTGTACCACCAAAGTAACTCAGGAGTTCCAGCCAGGGAAGGCTACCGATTTGAGCCATATGTCATACAAGGAAAGTAGTGTGGCCAATACTATACTTCAGTGTTGTCCCACAGTTACTGGGGACTGAAAAACGGAGCATTATATCTACTGATCTAGTTATTCCGTTACCATACAATTACTATGCAATTGTCATCTATGCACTTTTCTTACATATACATTTTTAAACATGAAAATTTTAATTCTACACACGCATTATTTCTAAAAAAAACTAATCTTAAAATATTTTAACCTATACTTTGTTCACTGAGTGTTTGCAGAAAATATTTCAAGCGAATGACATTGACGAGGGTCGGATTCTATTGTTATCGGTAACATTCCAACGCCCGTTTCACAGCAGTCCGCCAACTCATATTTCCTGTTCGTCACATTCTGTAGGTACTGTGCGTAGTTCAGTTCCTTCCTTGTTTTCACCGTTGAATAACGTGTCATTTGGGTCTGTATTTACTGTTTAGTTATTATTAATAGCTTGGACTAGAACTGTACAATATGGAGACTCTTTCCCCAATAGCAAGGAACAAACGCGGCAAAGTTATACATAGTGCTAAGAGATTGTGTATAGTGAATAATTTTAAACATTTAAGTACAGAGAATCCTACCATAAAAAAGGACAAGGCCATGGAAAAAGTTGCTGAAATGACCGGTGTTAGCAAGCGGAGTGTTTATAGTGTTATTAATGTATATTTGAAAAACAAAACGTTAGGCTTGAGTTCACCAAAAAATAAAAAATCTAGAGTAGCGGCAGTAGATAAATTGGACGAATTTACAAAATGTGCTATTAGGAGAAAAGTTCACAAATTTTTTTTCAAAAATGAACAACCGACAATAAATAAAATTTTGAGTGCAGTTAACAACGATAAAGACTTACCGGATTTCAAACGGTCTACGCTATATAAACTGTTAAAATAATTGAATTTTAAATTTCATGAAAGAAGACGTAACATGTTTATCTGTGACAGGGATGATATAGTTGTATGGCGACGGAATTACCTATGCAAAATTAAACAGTTTCGTGAAGAAGGCCGTAAAATTTACTATCAAGACGAAACTTGGGTAAATGCAGGCCATGTCAAAAATAAGGTTTGGCAAGATAAAACTATTAAGTCGCCGAAAGATGTGTTTTTGAAAGGTCTGTCGACAGGACTACGAAGTCCGAAGGGGAAAGGGAGCCGCCTGATAGTTGTGCATATGGGCTGTGAAGAGGGCTTTTTGAAAGATGGATTAATGGTGTTCCAATCAAAGTCTACTGCTGACTATCACGAAGAAATGACCAGGAATGTATTTGAAGATTACTTTCGAGAACTCCTACCTTCCCTGGAAGATAACTCTGTTGTGGTGTTAGATAACGCACCATATCATTCAGTAAAGTGTGAAAAAATTCCGAACATGTCGTGGAAAAAAAATGAAATAGCAAATTGGTTAAAACAAAAAGGTTTTAATGCTGATAGTAGTTATCTAAAGAAAGAACTTCTTTATATAGTAGAACAAGAAAAAGGAAATTACGACAAATATGTTATTGATGAGATGGCCAAGAAGGAAAACAAGACAGTATTGAGATTACCCCCCTATCACTGTGAGTTAAATCCCATCGAGTTGATCTGGGCTCAAGTGAAAAATCATGTTACGGCTAACAACACAACATTTAAGCTTGCAGATGTAAAATGGCTGTTGGAAGAAGGGGTGGAAAAAGTAACTGAAGAAGACTGGAAGAAGTGTATAGAGCACGTAAAGAAAGAAGAGGCGAAACTGTGGGAACTGGACAACTTAATAGAAGAAATGGAGGAGAGTGGCCCTTTGATTATAAATGTTGGTAATGATGACAGTAGCAGTGACTCCGACTTAGCTATGGAATTGGAATAAACGTAGTTTCCATTGTTGTAAATAGCCCAATGTACGTACATACTGTAGTAGATAGGCTGATGTAAATATTGTAGTAAATGGCATGTTAGTATTATCATAGCAAATAGGCTTATTTTATAATTAATTTCATTGTAGATTTTAGTATCGTGATAGCAAATGGGCCTGCCTATGTTATAATTTTAGTCCGGGGTTCTCCGTACCACAGGTTTATGTGATCTAGGCTTGTGGAAGCCTCTTTCCCCTAGCATAAAAAGAGTGACCTCCGACAAGGTGGAGGGGTTGACGTTTCCCTCGGAGGCTTATTAATACTAACGTCCACCGATCACAAAACATCAATTTATTAGATGCTCGGTAGCCCGTGCGCCCCCCGCACGTCCGCCTGTGAACCGGCCTCTACCATTCGCCAGTGTCGTAATAGGCCAACATTTTCTGCAAACACTCGTTGATCCATGTATAGTTTACAGTTTGTCACAAATTTTAGTTTTGTATAAACCGAGTACTCACCTGTAATGTTGTAGGATACTGTGACTGCAGAAGTTTGATTCTTGCTAGGAGAAAATTCCAAGTTTTTGTTTCTGTTTCACTGTCTAGAGTAACATCTACGCATTTCAGGTCTGAACAGTTATCCTTGGCTAGCCACTCTTCTAGAATCTCTGGTTACAGAAAAGTAACACATGTAATATGTTCACTACAGTCAAACACACACGCATGCACACGCACACACGCACGCACACGCACACACGCACGCACGCATGTATATTAAAGTACGTACATGTACTTTAATGTACCTATATATTACTCAGACTCAGAATACTTACAAGCATTTCTAATCCCACTATTACAAACGTTCTTGGTGTTTACACAGTCACAATTTTCTGGGCTGTTAGCCCGTAGTCCAGGCTGTTTATATTCACTTGAAGACATTTTGACATACCCAAAACAGACATCTTCAGTGGTGCAGAAACACATATCACAAACACCCACAAACGAATATGTACAAAAACTGTTCTTTCTCAGTGACGCAACTTTATTTATACATTTTTTTAACATGCTGGTTGGTCATTTTTTTGGTCAATCACATTACTCTCTTTTTTGACTGGGTTGGCTGTCTTATCATGTTTCACTGCCAGTACCCAGTATTAATGAGAGATAATGACTCCTCTTTTGTATTTATGCTGTGGTCGCTATGCTTAAACATTTCAACTGCCACCCTTTGCAACCAAGCAAAGTACCGCCGAGTCAAGGACAGGACCTCGGTTTATCCAAACAAGACAGTATGGTCTTCATTAGAAAGTGTATGTTCCACTAAGACAGGCTTCTATGTTTGGCCCAGATGACAGTGTTACTTGTGTTCATCTATGGGAGTGTTGATACTGTGTTTTGTGGTGACGATATATACTATTCCACAAGAGCACGACACTCTGTATACCTCGTATGAGGAAAGCGAACGCCTGGTGTTCTTCACTGATTGCAGGCACTGTTGGATCTTCTGTGTCGGCTAAAAAACAGTACGTACCCCACATTACTCAAGCAACTTCCCGATGCGGTCTGTTACATTTCTGACATAGGGTAAGCATGCCATACTAACCACCTGATGTTCCTCTTACACATCCATTCGGCTAGATCTATGCTGCCACACGGCTCTTCTTACTTCCTTAGCAGAGTAACTGTTTGACTGTTGTGCTGCATCAAGATGCCCAAACCTGATCAACACGAGCCTTTATCAAGCAAGGTGCCCTTTTGCCTGGGATGATGATCAGAGTCATGATCAGTCACTATTAGAGTAAATATTGGTCAGTATGCGTTGGTCTGACACATCCAAGAATCCCAGTTTGCTGTCTGCTTCTCTTTCCATGGTTCCAAACAACAGAAGTGTCGCCCACACACCAAAACTGACACTTTGGTTTAAAAGGAGGAGATATTAGCGCCACCTCTTCAAATTTTCCTATGTAGGAATTGGCAACCACCTGGCTCAGAGGACTTCCTATGGTGACACCATCTGTCTGCTCAAAGAAGGACCTGTTCTACTGAAAGTACGTCGTCATCATACTTGGCAGAAGAGAGGTGTGATGTCTTATGGAAACAGCTTGTTTATATGTTCCAAAGTCTCCTGTAAATGAACCATAAGGAACAAAGACATGATGTCAAAGCTGACCGAGCTTAAATTTCTCCTCAAAATGTGTCAAATCCCATACATAAGTGTTCCTCAGCCCACTATGTGGTTGAAGCAGTCCGGTCAGGTGCTTCACCAAGGCATATATGAGTAAGTCAATTGTGCTACCGATTGGGCAAAATGACGTTACCTCTTTATGGATCTTAGGAACACCATAAGCTTAGAGCAACACATGGTAGTCTTCACCTCTTGAGACAAGGAAAATTGTTTGAAAAGTTGTTCTATCTCGCACACCAAATTTCCCGTCGGATCTTCTGACAAAAATTTGTATGTCATCGAGTCTAACACATTATGTACTTTTTTGGAGTATTCTTCAGTATTTAACACCACAGTGGCGCTCCCCTTGTCTACAGACAAAATAGTAATGTTTATGTCAGCCCTAAGGCCTTTAAGGGTTCTTATCATCTGCTTCTTTAGTGAGCAACTCCATTCAGCTTTACATCACCAAAAGTTCTTGGTGTTTGTTATCCACAAAATCCCTGTCATTTAAATTTGATAAAAGATGTGCTCATAGGACATCGCACTTATCCCAGGATTCAGTCATATCAGTCTATGCCAGGGGAATCTTGAACCTGATCATAGCAATCATGTGAACTGAATGGAGCTATAATTTAGCAATAATTTGTTAACACATAGCTGGTAGCAATCCTATCTTAGAGTTTAAAGATGTCCAGTATATGTTGAGCCCTAACTGAGATTCAAAACATGGTGCCAGTATGAAACAGCTTACCTGTAGTGTTGCACAGACCAGGACTGACAATATAACTTGCAGGAAATGTTAAAAAATAGGAAGGAGATAACTAGAACATAATACTGACCCAATAACCAATATATTGTTCGTCAGGCTTATAACTGACTGGCAGTGGGTAATTAATGTAAAACAATCAGCAATTATGAGCTTAACAGTATAAACATTGCATAAATAATATAATTTAAATTTGTGATGCCCCATGTTGGAAGCAACATTTTTTATGCAACATTCAACTGTACATAAGTTGTATAATTTATGTTGTATGTGTATAAATTTACATGTAATTTAATTTTTATAGCTTTGGGAGCCAATTTATATAACAATACAACTTGCATAAATACAATTTAATTTGGGTTTCAGGTGTATCTGTAATAAGAACTCGATGTGACTTGTAACGGTATTTCAAATTTACTTGGTACTAATAAAATTGTGTGCATGGCACTTGATTCGACTTAAAACATTCGTTATTACTTTGTTACTATGCCGTAAGGCTTACGCTATATACATCCTTACTGACTAAATATTCTATTCTACTAATTATTTTATTAAAAAATATCATTTCCTGACTACTCAGTCAATTAGTGTGCTTTGAAATATCAATGTTTAAATATCATTTTAGATATTGTACTGGAAACTCAAAAATATGAATAGTTACTGAATTTATCTTTCTTTTATCAGTACTGATTTATAAAAACGCTAATTTTTATTTAAATGCTTTGCATTATTTTCATTTCAATATTAATTTGAGCTCTTATTTACGTTAATCTTACTTCAATAACATTTATGATTCTAACTCTCTATATTTATAATACATTGGCTCTTACTTTTAAATAGAACAAGAATGTCTTTGTGTTAATTGTTCGATTAAGAGATAAATAAGTTGTTTATCACCTTATTGTTGTCAATCATACTCAATCATTGGATCCATCTGTAATCGTCCTCGTCTCGAACTCAGCATCGATTCCTCTTGTCCAGAGTCGTATCCAGACTTCAGTAGTGTTCCTCTTGTCCAGCGCAGGCTCCTCTAGAGTCCAGCATCGTCTCTCTCTTGTCCAGCATCGTCTCTCTCTTGTCCAGCGTCGTCTCGCTCTCTGGAACTAAGTCGTCAGCTCTCTCTCTCTCTGGAACTTCTTCTCGTGCTGTTTCGGACGTCAGTTGATCTTCTTATATGGATTTTCTTCTCGTGTAATTCTGTTACTAATTAAAATTGCTTGTTTTGACAATCCAGTTACATAACTGTATGTAACTGGAAGGATGAAACTATTTACAAAAAATTTAAATACTTTGTGTGGACGGGCAGAACCCGCTGCACTGTGGGTGATCGAAAAAAAAAGAACAACTGTAGCGTGTGTGTCCTATTTATACCCACGTCTTGGTCAACACCTGCAGTTGTACGAAATCGACATGTCTGAAATTGTCTCTGGGTTCAGTCCCCCCACTCCTTGTCAATTTCGTTATTTCTTATATTTCTGCGAATTGCAGAGGCCTGTAAGTATACTCTTATACTCATCTTACAACTATTTTCACTACACATGTTCACTGTATTTTTGGACATTGCAACTTAACCCTTTCGCTCTCTACACAGTTATTTCACCACTACACTCGTACGGTGTGTCTCTTTCACGTGGTTTTTGTACACAGTATTTAGTTAATTTTATTACATTTTATTGTGTTTTTGGATTTTACTCCTTATTTATAGTTTATGAATAATTATGGAAAAACAGTAATTATGCAATTATTCATCTTGGGGTGGTAAACTCGCCTGCATAGACCTACGTCACACACACTTGCAAAATACTGGTGTACACACTTTCAGTTATATTTGTGTGTGTGTGCACGTCGATTCAGGTCGAAACACCTGTTCATATTTTTGTCTGAGCCAAGCTTGCAATCCCTGACATGCTTATTTCTAATACATTATTAATTATTTACAGTTTATTAGGTATATTTAAATTTTTATATTCAATGCTCAGTACATCACTTATTTGTACTGTCGCAATATATTTATAGGCCACAGAACTTATATACTACGCACTGACTAACTGTCTTCTCACAACAACACCTCCTGTACTTAAGGTTGGTACTGGACTGTTAACAATTACTGAGCAATGCTTAAGAAAGGGACTGCAATCTATAACTAAACAATGAAATCACAAACGATTTTAATAATTTAATTTACGATATTTACTATTTAATAGCATTCAATGAGCCACTAAACCACTATAACAAGATTAAAATTCTTTAAATTTCAGAAAACTGTATTTAATTTGAAGATAATTCTAAACTAATCTAATATCCATTTGGATAATGGCTTAAAGAAATGGGAAATACAGTACATGTTCTGTATTATTAATAGGAAAATTAAATGACAAAGCATACCCTACTTGAAAAAGTTACAATTCATAAGAAATTCAAAAGGAAATTTTGGGAACAAGGTAAATCCTGATTCTTACAAAACATGCAATTTTGACCCAAGCCCAAAAACACTTGTTACAGGATTCTGCATTCGATTTCACAAACCTCCTGTGTACAATTGTTCATGAAAAATTCTTTGGCTGTTCCACATGAAGTCCAATGAAATAGTAATACTTGATACTCATTCTTTCATTTTTATGACTGATTTATCAACTTTTAACATTTTCAGAGATACTGGTGTGTGACATCCTGACTTCTCATTGTCTTCCTCTGAGTCCACAAGTCCACAGTAAAATTACTGAAGGCAGAGTCATGTAAATACTCTCTTAAGGGTAACAAAAATCTACAGAACATGATAATCCTACTCTGTTTATATTTTTTTCCATAATGCCTCCTGTGCCTACTTTCTATATTAATTAAAGAATTCATTACTCTCTCTTCTTTCTTATAAGTCCTATTTGTTGCCACTGTATACTACTACATTCAGTGTGTTATAATAAATAAATTTCCTCTTTTTTACTGGTATAAACATTAGTATAAAATCACAAGTGGTGTACCCAAAATGACATAATATCACCAGAAACATGGCATATGAAAATAAAGCTATGTATAACAATTTTCTCTCTTTCTCTACTCTAAAAGTCGTCTATTTAAATAGTAAATTTACAATAGTAATGCACTACCATATACATATCTGACAGGGAGTGTTTATATACTTTACATATTTAATGAATAAATATGTTCTGGTTTTTCTGTATCTAGCATGTTCTTAGTAAATAGAATTGTTTGTTCAGTTATAAAAGTATTTCATACTATATAAGTACACGTTATATAAGAGTTCTCTGATATTATCATTTATATCTGATACTTTATACAATCTTAAATATAAATGACATACCAATTATCTATCATTAATGTTACAACATAACAAGTTATGTTTTGTTTACAGCTCAATAATTGCATATAATCTGTGTATCGCAAGGTGACATACTACCTTTTTTCATGCAGAATACACGAAGAAACCCCAAGAGCATTCCATCAACAGGCTGAGATCCCTTTAGAAGAGAAAAGTTGGCAGCTTTTGGCAATTCTAAAGCGTCAAGCAGCTTAGTCCTCTGAGAATATAAAGGATCAGATTTTCCAACTCCCAGCCACAAACGATAGCTGTCATGTAGATTTTCTGGGTACACAAAACCATTGTGAACTAGAAGATCAGCATTGGAACGAGCACCGTAGAAAATGAATACCTGCTCACCAGCTGAGAAGTTTCTCCATGCAATACACTCACTGCGCTCAAATGTCAAACTAAAGCCTGTTGACAACTAGCAACAGATCATTTGATTACAAATGGATTCTGCTAATCATATTATCTATCAACACACTCTAGAAGTGAAACATATCAATGTGTAACAACTGGTCACAATCGTTAGAAAATTTTGTTAGTAAACAAATCTTTGAAATAATAATTATTTGAGTGATACAAACAATTGAATTATTCCAGTATGCTACACTGCATTGCTGCACGCACGCACGCACACGCGCGCGCGCGCGCGCACACACACACACACACACACAGAGAGAGAGAGAGAGAGAGAGAGAGAGAGAGAGAGAGAGAGAGAGAGAGAGAGAGAGACTCTGTCTCTCTCTCTCTCTCTCTCTCTCTCTCTCTCTCTCTCTCTCTCTCTCTCTCTCTCCTCTTCTCTATAATGACAAATAAAAATTTACATGTGAAATTTCAGCCTAAAATATTAAATAAAACAATAACACAATATAATTTCTTATGAAAATTGATTAATTGTGTTCTATTCATCATACAGGATAATTTTTTTCTAACTGTAAGACTCTTTATATAGTTTAAGGAGGTTAACACAGACATTTAGCTGCTTCGATTTGTATATGATTATGGCCCCTCAGACTCTTCAGAGGCAATACATAATATACTATACCATGTTCAGTATGACTTACAACAGTTAAATAATGGTTACTATATAATGCCTAAACAGTACACAAGAAGGTTTTAATAGAAGGCAATTAGCCACCTGCACATTATAAAAGGAAAGCATGACTAGCTTGTAGAAAAAAAAAACAACTTGTTTACTACCCATCCACATAAACGTTCCTCGTTACTCTTTTTATAATCTATTTTTAACCTTATTGTACTTATTGACAAAGTTTGGAGATATGAATATCACTTTTGTAAAACTATAATGAAATGAATACAACAGCTATAACTCACCATGAATAATTATGATTAAAATTTTCTACAAATAAATGTTACAATCTACAAGACAATTTTTAAAATGTATCTTATACAAAGATTATTCCAAAATGTTAAATACAAATGTCTTGTCAAGACAGGCAGATTACTAGTCACAAAACAAATGTACAAGATTTGACTACGAACAGATAGCGGATTCTTTAACTGTGTGGAGTACAGGCCTAAAGCACATTATCAATAACTATATAAAATATTTGAAATACATACTTTGCCATTTGAGTGGTTTGCCATATCCCACATTGGAATAAGAGCTGTGACCATACTACTGCCATCTGCAGAAGGCACAATATTCTGTCTTGTCATCACTGCAGATGTTGCCCACCTGAAACAATGACAATCATATTACTTGAAATATAAACACATTAATAGTTATATGATTGCTCACAAGTATGGCCAATTAAAGATAAAGAGAAAAGAATAACAAATGACAGAATAGGAGAAATTATAGAGGTACCACATATAACAGTAGACAATGTCAAAGTAAACTACTAATATCGTTTGGACACGTTCACAGAATGTCAGAAGAAAGCAGACAGCAGGGATAGCCCAGAAAGAGCTGGCAGAATGGCACAGATGAAGAGGTGAAATAGTGTGGCTTGGAAGAGGACATGTGTAATGATATCAAAATTATGAAATCAGATCACCAATCTCCAAAGTAGAAACTGTTAACTCTCTGAGCTGCAGAACTCGCTCACTACTTTGAACAAAATACATTTATTATTAAGTTAGATAAATTTCAATATCAGATAATATTTTAACAACTGTAAATAAACAGCAAATGACAATTAATGACAATCATACAGCAAACAATAAAAGTGGCGAACTACGACAGTAAATTTATTACCATGATACCTAAATGAGAAATAATATATAGTCCTAATGTGTAATTTTATGTATGTTTCCATAGAAATCTATAAGTCTATATCTAATACTTTTCACAAATATACATAACTGATAACAATATGTAAAAAATTTTTTTGTAAACATAGGTCACAAAATTATGGAAAGCTATCCAAAATTTGCAAGGAGTGTTGAGAGATATTAATTCTGTCAACTTATTACGGACACCGAGTTTGAATACGGAATAACATTTTTTATAGCTAGATAACCACATAGCCTTTTCAAGTTTTCTTAAAATTCTGAGTTCCATTTTGGCCCTTCTTGCCCCCCAAAGTTACACCACTTCCATAGTTAAATACTACATTTGAATTTGCATTAAAATTCCCTTTAGTCTGACAACTGGTTGATTTGTCAAATTTTTGATCTCTATTTAGGTCAACCGTATCCTTAAATTTTGAAATTTCTAAAACTATAGATTAAACCATTTTCAGTTTCGTTTTTTTAATGTATAAAGCTTCAGTACTTTGATGGCTTTTGGTTGTGGAGAGAGAAATTTGATAATTTGGTGTGATGTGGATGGATGTGATGCCTACCTGAAATTTTCACAGGAGATCCTATGAGTCCTTAGTTGCACTAACGGTTACAAAATAAACAGTGAGCACACAATAACAACTTCAAATCGATACTTATTTTAAATAATTCTACTTGGTACCTTCTGATTATTTTAAAATATATACCACTCATTTTTTGCCAATTATTGATACATAATAAAACTTTTCTAGTTTTATGTTACATGTCACATATAATATCTATTTCCTCGGTATTATATGACTTAGTCTAGTACAATACACTTACTCTCAAATAGAAGAAACTTTCCAGAATAGGGCAACCTTTTGTATGGTAAAATCGTGATAAAACCTTCACATTTTATTGCAATAGCTATTGTACACTAAACCAAATTATACATTTTTTTTCAGTAAATAATAAGAATCTTTAGAATCGAATAACCTAACAGGAATTGAAAGGAGTTGATTTTATCGTTATTACTGTATAAACTAAAAAGTTATTGCAAGTAGTTTGAATTCGTTATGTGGAGATTTTATGAATTATACGTAACATTTTTACTAATATTTATGGTGCACAGTAAAAATTCGTTACATGGAGGATTTCGTTAGGACATCGATCTTATAGATCGGTTGTAACTGGAAAAATGTTCAGATATCAACCCTATATATTGTTATTATCTGTCTACCAAGGTTCAGTCATTCTCTCTATTACTGAGAATGTTTGTAAGTTGCAGCACTTTTAATTTTCATCAATTAGTAGCAGTGGTTACTGATTACTTTTCAAACAGTCGAAGGTGAAAGTCTATCTTCCCAAAACCAGTTCCTATGATAAATACACTTAATTGTAAATACTTAAGTGAAGCTCGTTCATCCAGCGTACTCGTATATGCTATGAATATATAAGAAATGTTGTACCTAATGATATCTTCAACCGGTTTGAAGAAGGAAAGTGCGTATACACGAGGGCGCCCTCACGCCACCATCATCTTCTAAGAAGGTGTACATATTTAATTAGAAAACAACAAATAGAACAACACTTATGACAGGCTGTGAGTTTTTGTAAGTGCACACAGCAGAACTTTCTAAAACCAACTGTAAGAGTCTTTGTGAAAAGTCTACACGATTTAAGCCCAGCAGACGATGTCCAGTTTACGAAAAGGTAATACAACTTAGTAAGACACGTTAAAATTTGAAAAGTGGATTCATTTTTAAGAAAGCGACGTTTCTGCTCACCAGTAATCGGTAGCCGTAAAGCATAAAAACTAAAGATGCTATAAATAGTAACGTTTACGTTTGAAGATCACAAGACACGTTATATACCTAACCATTTAATAGAAATTCGAATATAATAATTGTTGTAACAAACTGAAAACTGAAAATTGTTGTAACAACAATTGTAATAATTGTTGTAACAAACTGAAAAAGATTTTTCTTCCTATATTTGTGCTTGCGCCTCCCAATTATCTTTTTTGATCTGAGAGTACCGACGCATCTGATACGCTGCCGTTCCGACGTATTGTCAAAATTTCCTAAACTCGGCGAATCCATAACAAAGAGAATCTCGTCGATACTGATAAAAAAAAAGAGAATTACTGAAGAACGTAATTTCTTTATTGCTGAAACGACTCCAGTCGCATATTTCTAAGCAGTTGCGCGTACGTTTGTACGACTGATTCTCACTAGAATGACTTCTCGAGAAGTCTCTATACAGAAAACAAACTCCGGTTGAAGTCGATAAAAGCTCATGACAGTAATTACAGTGAAAACTAAGCCTTCTGCTTGTATAGTTATTTTACTTACGCGCGCGCTGATGTTACGTTGCTAATTTAATGGTTTGACGACAATACAATTTGCCAGATCGCATTGTGACACACTCTTTACACCAAACAAGTAAGTTTCTCCGTTAAACGGTCACGGGACATTACTGTCTGTGCAAACTACAGCTTATTGTGTAGAATACGGTGTGCACGGATTTCCACGGAGTTGCGCTAAATACTTGTAACTTATTTGTTAGAAATTATTAACAGAACAGAATCACTGCTGGTGATCCGTCGTGTTTCTTACTGAATCCTCACCAGTGCCAGTGCCAGTGACGTTGGTGACAACACGATACTCTAAGGTGAAAGTCTCACGATAGAAATATGGCAGGTCAGAGGCAACCGGAGACGAAGATACGTTTGAATGTATGCATACTCACGTTTATGACTACGCATATAGTAGTTGACCGTAACAATCAAAATTCTATAACCGATTTTTCACGTATATGTTCAAATGATCATGTATTTATTCTACTTAGTGTGATTAGTAGGGTCTTTGTAACCCGGGGCTTTCCATTCCTTCATATTTATTTCTTTTTCATTTATGATTGTCTACATATTTTTGACATTAGATTCCACGTCTAATAATACATTAATAATAAATTATTTATTATTACTTGTAGGGACTGTTATAAGAGCCAAGATGCAAAAACCTACAATATGCAAATACTATTTTGTCATTTTTGCACCCTCTTAGTACAGCGCTCGGGGCATATGCCTCTCTTGCTCCCCCCAAGTTGCGGGGCCATGACTGATCACCACTACCCGCGCGCGGTAGTGGCCCCTAAACCCTACTGGGTAGGGCAGGGTATATGATCACCACTATCCGCGCGCGGGGAGTCAAAGTACAAGATTAAAAGAATCCAAGAGGAAGTGGGCCTAAACCGCCTAAACTGTTTGGTGCTGCAATGTCGCAGAAATTGCTGAAATGTATCCTTACTATTCCCTCACTCTGTGCAAACGACGGTATTCGTATTATCTGACGTATCGCAGTTGATACGGTATGTACTTATTTGATTTCATAAATTTTAGAACTTCAGCCACTTTCAAAATAATGCTTTATTATAATTACTGAATTAGTGAGGAATGTCGTTTGTCTAAACTTGTTCTAAGTAATGTACGGATACGAAATACGTATTTGTTTTGTTTCTATCTTGACGGGTATTTCTTAGATTGCGCTTAAATAAACATGTTACGTAGTTCCCCGAATTGGCATACCTTGATTTTGTGGTTGTGTACGAAAATTATTAGATTACATTTAACGCTCAGAATGTGCCATGCTAACACTGTTACTAGAACGGCTCCGTAATATTCCCTTCTGGGCTCAACGTGTTACGTAAAATCATTGGGCCAACAATTTATGTGCAGGCGGAAGTAATGATGTTCGTTTTTACTTGTGATTGGAACATTATTGTTATTTTTTTTAATAATATGATTTACAAACTTATAAAACGTTTTAGAATTATTTTATACCAGCACTTATCAAAGACTATACACGATATTAATAAAATCCCGACGTTACTTTGAATTCGATTTTTCTCTTATTTCTTTAAATCAAGAGTGGCACGTCAGTTCTGGTACCTATTTTCCGCCCTAACCCCCCACGAAAACGTTTGTACGTCCAGGAACAGAGTCGTAAAAGCCTCTAATCGTTTCGTGCGTTCCTTCCTCATGGTTTATGATTCAAACAAAAGCCTTACGAGAGTTTCTTTGTTTATGTCCTATGTTTCTTGAGGTTTGCGGCATCTTTTGTGTCTACACTCGATTTAATGTCTTCGGTGCACATCGTTTCGTTCCGTCCACTAAGTTTCTGCTAACCAAGTACAGTAATGGTTTATAGCCATTTTGCTTTTATTTCAGCTTGGCGACGCAACTTCCAGGCCCCGGAAAATCACAGGTCTAAATATAAGATATCGGGTATAACGATCAACATTTCACATTTCACTACTCTTCATAAGCGATTTCTGCTATATTACTCCTGTAAAATCGTTTATCCTGAAATAAATAGTAAGTTCCCTGAGCTGCAGAACTCGCTCACTATTTTGAACGAGTACAATTATTATTGGATAAATTCTGATATTATATCATTTTTTAGTTACATCATTTATCAGAAACATTATGATAATTGGTCTTATCCTACTAATTTTTGTTTAGTACGGTAACAATCAATTATACAATAAACGATAAAAATTTCGAACAATTGGATTTGTGTTAAAATCCCTTTTTAGTCTGATTCCCGGCTGGATATTTACAATTTTTGGACCTCCGGTCAAACAATTTTGAAATTTCGAAAAGTGTACACCATACTCAGATTAAGGTTAAAATTCTCTTTAATTTGATATCCTACATGGAACTTGGAATTTTATAAAACTTTTGCCCCACTTTTTGGGCTCTGGTGTCCCAAAATTTTGAAACTTTCAACAACGAACATTAAATTCATATTTTAGTTAAAATTTCCTTTAACTTGATACCCCACATGGACTTTGGCAAATTTTTCAAAATTTGGACCCCTACGTTTGTCACCCCTCTCTATTTGTGGGTGGATCAATGACAAAAACAATATGATCCTGTAGGGTAAAAGTGTGCCAAGTTTTACGAAAATCAGTTGATGCGTTGAAAATTTATCGTGAACATACCCCAAATAGACAAACGCCAAACGGTCGAACTAAAACTCACTTCGCTCGTTCGATTATCACTTACATAAGGATATGTTGGAAAATAACGGAAACAAAACACTACTTTGCTTTATCTCGGTCGTTTTTTTCAGAGACTTCCTTAATCTTTATTTCCAGGCTCTTACTTCCACACAACACATAATTTAACTTTCTATCCTTTTAGTGAAATCGGATGACTTTAAAACGCTGTCACTCTCAAAGTGACAATGTCAGGGTTTACTCTAAGTCTACAAAATTTAACGCGAGACATACCCCAAACAGACAAATACCACATGGTCGAGCCAAAACTGAGAACTAACTTCGCTTTTCAAAAACTACACTTACTAGAAAAATTAAAAACCATAGCCTTTTCAGCTGTCATTAGCGCATAATCCTACACTAGAAATACGGGTTTTAACTCTCTACAAAAATCCACACATGCGTTTTCTCCCGCTTTTCCACGTCTGTCTGGTTTAGGCCTACATTAACAAATGTCGACCGCCTACTGTATTACATACATGCATTTAAAGAGAGTTCTATTCTGTCTAAATCTGGGTATAATAACCGGGCCTGTAAACACGCTCCTCGAGAAATTAATTTCAAGCGTTAACTATTCCATTTGTTAATATGCACCTTCTCGAAGGATTCTCACAAACTTGCATTCAGAAAATATCCTAAATGGATGAGTCAGTCACTTGAAGCAAAATGCATTAACCTGTATGCATCACGATATCGAAAGACCCCTACTTGTTAAAGTAGTAATGTATACAACAAACGTGTTGTTGAGCATCAGTAGCGATAAGCTGACTCAGTTTTCCGCATGTCATTGTTTACAACACATTAAATTTATGATAATCGGACGTTAATTTGTTAACACCAATTACAGAGACTAAATATCCTACAGAGTAGACATATCCGATGAAAATCGCCCATGTCAGAAAGGTTATGTGGATAAACAAACCATAGAGCCACTGCCTCAGACGTGGAGGGACATCACAGAATAACAAGTCCAGGTTTCCCCAACTTGCATTCAAATTTATGGGGCGAGAACTCTCAACCTAAATTTCCTATGCTCAAGGGTTGAGACTAGGTTAGCGCGCACAATTCCCAGTTCTACAACACCTCGAGCACCCGGCCGCCATCTGTCTGGTACAGAACACAGTAACTTGCAGTGTTTTATGATCTTGGGACAAAACCTTTGCAAGGATGTTTTATCTTCAGGTTGTTCAATAAATAGTTGTTCGAATTGAATAAATTACTAGTGTAATACAAAGAAGACACTGCACGAGAATATACACAACTCTCTGTTCTGTTCTGCTCGCTTCAGAATCAGTTAATTCAAATATGATGTCGCAGATAAAATGCAATGCTAATTGCACATCCCTTCAACTAAATATTCTAAAGCAGAGATGACGATGAGTACGAAGCAAAATTGTTTGTAGTTTTAACTTTAAATCTAAGCTGACATAGCGTGAGTGATTTAGGTACTTTCACAAGTTTTTAAGAAACTTAGGTACTTAGGTATTTAACGGATATAGGCGCTTAGAAAATTAGGTATTACTTAGGTATTTAAGAAACTTTTATGCAGGTAGAAAAAAAGGTAATTTTCTTTTTACAATAACGAAATTATTTTTGTTGAAATTTTCAAAATAGGCGTATACAGATTTTAATACAATGTTGATCAAAGTAAATGTCTTTAAATCCATGTTTTATTTACGTACTATACAATTATTTACATTCATACAATTTTTGAACATAAAATCTTGTACAAAAACAACGCCTTGTAGTCGGAGATTCCGTCCAGGTAAATATTTTACGATCAGAATGATCACAGTTGCACACCACTATATAAAAATTATCCCGATTAGCGCTTTCAAGCCTCACAGCCCATCGTCAGATAGGAAAACACCTTTTTCCGATCTGACGATGGGCTGTGAGGCTTGAAAGCGCTAATCGGGATAATTTTTATATAGTGGTGTGCAACTGTGATCATTCTGATTGTGATTTCAACCACTAACACAAATTTCTTCATTAAATATTTTACGATGAAGGGGATGAATACGTCCTAGAAAGGAAAATTATCTACATCTCTGATTGCGGCCTATAACAAGAAGAAAATATACGAGCTTGTGTCTCAAAAATACGTCGGACAACACGCATATACATATAAATGTCATCATATGTTTTCCAAAAAACCGACTTCTCGCATAAACTTAAATTCTTAAAAGAAACGAGTCTGTAAAATAACGGTGCGTAGAAAATTTTTTCAAATGGAAGCTGTATACGCGATACAACGTGTACGAAAAATTGAAGAATTAGAGATAAAGGTCAGGGAACGGGTTGATGCTTAGAGATGGCTGAGTGTTAACAGCCAAAAAATAAATAACAGTAGGCAGATCAAATTAGCTAGTGACGGTAGTATGCAATTATGTTGTCTGCCGGTTAATCTGATAGCCGGCTGTAATGATATCTATCTGATTCCCACAACCGGGTCGTACACCCAACAGGTGTACAAAAGAGAATGCACTGAGAAGCGCGCATCTAGGCCGCGGTCTGCGAGTTTATCAATTGTCAACACACACATACAATTTGTTATCAATACCGAGCTGTGACCGAGATCTAGGTTACCCAGCCATAAGATTTGTATTAACTATGTGCAACAGTGGGCCATGACACAGACAAACACAACCTACTTTTCACGGAGCATTTCATACTAAATCACCGTCACTTTTCCCTTACACAAACACATACGCCGTCCACAATAATTTCCTTTATATAATCGCCACTGCACATTAAATGGTAATTGAAGACTCACAATATTGATTGATTGTCTCCTAGAATTAACAAAGCAATCGAGTCTCAACAGACTAGACTAGAGGACTTCCCACGTGAATATCCACATATATCATCAATCCCCACTCAATCCGTGTTGGCAGGTCACTTTATTTTAAACTCATAACATTATTTTGCTTACTGTTATCTCTTTTTGATTTATGTGGCCCCACAAGCCGTCTTCATAGGCGTTTTCTACTCCTTCTGGGCCTTCTCCTAGTATTCTCTCATCAATTTTTTCTTCGTAGTCGTACTCACTTCTTCTAATGTTGTGGCTCAACTATCAATATTTCCTATCGGTGGAGGTTTCCCAAAATGGATTCCTCTTAACCATCTGTCCACTGCTCTACATATCTTTTATCGTCCTCCATTATCTTATCCCGAAAACTCCTATCTTTTTCCTTTTATTTGAGCCAATTATTCAGGATAATACACAAAAAGTTATAACATAGTCATAATTGCATTTCTCCTTGATGTTATTACCTTTTTCCTTTACATAAAACCTATTTATTGAACGAGCGAAGCGAGTTCTCAGTTTTTATTCGATCGTTTAGCATATGTTTATATGTCTGTCTATTTGGGGTATGTCTTACGACAACTTTTGAACGCAATAACAGATTTTCGTAAAACTCGGTATGCGTGGCCATAATTTCACCCTTCCGATTCCTATTGTTTTTTGCTATGGGTTCCCAAAAATTGGGAAGGCGAAAAATTTGAGGGGGTCCAAGTTTTGAAAAAATAGCAGAAGTCCACGTGGGGCTTAAAATTAAAGGGAATTTTAACTAAAATCTGCAATCAGTTATTTTCTCTATGTTAGCAGTCTTCATAACAACTTGATAATGGTTGCGAAACCGAAAGGCCTCGTTCGAGGAAAAAGTGTATATAGCAGGGAAGCAACAAAATTTGACAAAATTAAAATCTGAAAGTAGTGTTATGTTTTGGAAATTTCATTTTTTTTACCAAAGGCCCAAAATTGGATCAAAAATTTGAAAAATTCAGCTGGGCATCAGGCTAAGAAAGTTTACCGTAAATCCGATCCTTTGGCATTTTTAGCGTTTATTGTATTATTACTCTACAACTGTCACTTTACTAAACAAAAAGTTGGGTAATCGGAATTTTCGTAATTTTTTTAATAATTTAAAAATTATCTAATATAAAAATTTACCCAATACATTGTACTTGGTTCAGAATAGTGAGCGAATTCTGCAACTCACGAACCATACTACTGATATTTTAGCTGATATATTAGAACTGTTATCTTCAGTGGACTCTTCCATCCAAGTAGCCTTTGAAAGTGATGTATTGTATTAGGTTAACATCTTAATAACGAACATACCTTTACTTAAGCTTTTATATATTTTATTAAAACAATATCAAGAAGTATAATTTTAGGCTTATATTTCTTATACATTACTTGCTGTAGATCAGTCAAACCAGGTTTTTACAATTAAATGTAAATGAATGCATACACATCTCCAGAGTAAATTGAAGCATAAAGATATCAAGTGAATATGTACGTACGTATGCATGTCACGCGCGGGCGTTGACAAAACTATTCCATCAATTGTAGTAACCCAATTTACGACTACTAACTGTTCCTTTCCGTAAAAGATTAGTTTTTGAGAGTGATTAATAACGGATGGTCGAAGAGAAGAAAAATTAATTAATGGGACGGAGTTGTAAAATTCGGCTGAACAGGTGATAATCGAAACCGCGAAGAAAGTTAAATTCTACATAAAATTCTCCCTTCATGGTCAACTAGACCGACCGACTATTTAAGGTTTTGCAGACCCCTAATGATACGTATAAAAGGGTTTTAAAAGGCAAACGTTTGTACGCTGTGTTTACGAAAAACACTATATATTGTTATCAGTTATGTAGTATATTTATGAAAAGTATTATACATGGGCCTATAGATATCTATGGAAACATACATAAACCTAAAAACTAGGAATAAATTATTTATTATTTAGTCATTATGGTTATAAATACAAACTAAAAATCGAATGAATCGAATGGTGTTCATTGTATGACTGTTTGCTTTACAATTGTTATTTTACTAAACAAAATAGTAGAATAATCGAGGTTTTCGTAATTTTTATGATAAATACACAATTATCTGATACTGACATTTATCTGACTTAATAAGAAAAAAGTATTTCTTTCAAAACAGTAAGCGAGTTCTGCAACTCTGAGAGTTTACTAGTTTACAATACGGCAAAAATAATAACTTCTGGTGACCATAGTGTTTATCTACTCTACCTTTTGTTATTATGGTAGACAATATTATGGATTCTTCCATGGACGTAAAGGTTTGAAACCAATAAAGGAAACTGCGATGCAATACTTCAAATTTTTGCTGATACACGGTTTCGAGTAACATCTTAGCCTCAGATTTGGAAAAAATTCAGAACAAAAACGTTAGCGATGTCAGAGATTTTGTCCGATTTGATGATAACAAGGGGAAGCGCTTATGGGCAGCCACTCGAAGTACGGGATTGCAAATTTTGTTAACTTTGTTTTTAATATTCAACAGAGAACGCGCTGTCATTGAGTTTGCTCGTAATTCTCATTCAACAGGGCTATTCAGAAAAGAAAAGTGAAGACGGACAGTGAAGGTAGAGAGTGAAGAGAAAGACACGGTGAGAATGGGAACAGAGCACACCACGACGTCGTGTGTACCAGTAGTAGTGGACCAAAGCAGCTGTCGTGCGCGTCTCTCCCAGTGAGTGAATCGAACGTAAGTACAGTACACTACGTTGGCGCCAATATTACTGCATGTGTAGCCTATATATTGTAATGAATGATTAAATATACATACAATTTATAATTATTTATACTGAATTATTAAGTATATTGTACTGAGTTAAGTAAGGAGTTCATTTGGTTTAAATAGTAGATACACGTGTTAGTAAATGTTAAAGTTATCATTGCTTACAGCAAATCTAGTTTACAGCTACCGAATTAAAAAGTATACATCACACTGTCAATTTATGGTAAAAGTGTACACACACACACACACACACACACACACACACACACACACACACACACACACACGCGCGCACACGCACACGCACACGCACACGCACGCACGCACGCACGCACAGTGTTTCACGAAGAACGGAAATAATGTCACGATATGTCGTATAGGTAAAAATAAATAAAACAGTTTAAATAAACTTAGGTCCGAACACGCTTTGTTTCCAATTACGTCTGGCGAAAAATTTCGTCTTTTCTGCACCAACAGAAAAATATGGTTCTACTATAACTCTTGGGGCACACATTTTACGGTAAAATTGGAATTTTGATATATTTTTGACCTGAAAATTTTCAAAAATTGGTTCCTGAACTGAATCTCCAGTAGTTTACGAGAACAAAGCCTAAAAACACAGTTTTCTACCACTTGTTGGCCTGTTTTGTTCTAAATAAAAATTCGTATTTCTTAAACGTTGACTTGTTTTCAATTAACGCTACTTTCATAAAATTTTCTCAACACTAAATGCTTTACAAATATTGTTTCAAATTTTTATTTGTTTATTAGCACTTTAACACAATAAATTTTCGTCAAAACAAAAAAAATTTGATTTTCGACTTCAGCTTTTTTGGCTTTTTTTTGTTGGAAAATACGAGACGCACTGTAGAAAATACTGCAGTTGTGGGACACATTTAGAAGACTCTTTTCAGGTCTCAAAAAGTATGAAAACACCAAGTCTGCCTGAAAAAGTTGTGGCCCACGAATTTAAGTCCTATAGCCTCATTTTTCCGTTGATGCAGAAATAAGGCGAAAGTATTAGCTACCCGTAACCTGAAAACAAATAAGTACATATACAAATGTAACTACTACAAAGTGATACTAAATTACGCGGCAGTTTTCTTGGAGTGCGTTGTAACGGTTAAAGTACGAAAGAAAACGTACATTTACGCGTGTCTCAAAATAGTTTATTACCAATACATTTATTTTCAAAAAGACACATTAGATACAATTCATTCAAAGTACTTGTTCTATGTGGACTCCATTTTGTCGAATACAGCATTTAGCACGACGAATCCACGTTTTTCGAACATGTCTTGTAGTCAGGACTATTCTTGACGGTTACTGCATCTTCCGTGACGCGATTTTGTACGTGTTCTGGGGTTTGTGTAGTCATTTAGTTTTGTAGTTGTCAGTGTGACCTAACAACCCCAAAGTAAGCAGTCTAATGGCATGAGATCGGACCACGATGTACAATATGACTATTGTACTAGCGCGTTTCGACCAATAGGTTGGTTACGTAAGTATTATTTAAATTACGATAAAGGAGACGGACCACGATGCATGAACTCCATAGCCAAATTCACCACACGGGGAGTTATGCGTACCACAATATATTTTGACATTTAATAAATGTAAATACTTTCTTTAAAAAATCGTATTTTCTGTTATTCAAATTTAATTAATGCCTATTTCCCACATTTAACACTGCATTGACAAAATGGAGGCCACATACACTTTACAAATATTTTGAATAAATGGTATCTAAAAGTGTACCTTTAACCACAAATATCTCGGTAATACATAACTTTGAGTCATAGGTCAATATACTTATTTTCTTATGTACAACTTTAGAATCCTCTTGTAGAATAATGCCGTACAATCTAGAAGCTCCCTGTATAAGCGTCAGAATATTTACAACCAAAACTTGTCTAAATTTCGGTGTATTCACCAGCGATTTTTAGGCTACATGAGCTGAATAAGTCGTGTAATGTATTAAAGTTATTGAAAGTTGTCTTGTCGGACCAAAACAAAAGGTTGTCTTGTCTGAGGGTTGCTTCTAATACCATGTGCTATAGTTTAAGAGTGTAACAGCTCGTAGACCGGAGAGTTTGCTACACAAATGTTAACGTGACTGCAATTTCCTGCAATAATAGATGTATGTTGGGTTGATAATCACGAAAGGACAATTATTTTCGGGAGCTTTTATGACTTTACCAAAGCAGAATTCGGCTTTCATAATTGGCTACCATAATCACTTCTATTGTGATAGGAAATCTGACTATTGCAATCGCGTTTAACATTTGTGTAGCTAACACTCCGGTCTACGAGCTACATAAAAGATTCGAACGGTTTAAAGTCTGCAGCTTGTTAACGAACGAATACCAGACTAATTCCATGTTGGAACGGAATATTGTGTTTAACGTGAGAATCATAAAACGTGCTTAGAAGTAATGTTTGGACACACTGATAAATCGTACTATGCTTCATTATTTTTATTTTTCGTCAATACTAATTTACACTCTATTCTATCTAAATAAATCAAAGCAACAAGTAAACGGTTTAAACGACAGAATCACGTATCGTCCGTTGACGGTTCGCTCTACTTGAACTAGTCACGTTTTCTGTTTTCTGGCCACAATATCTGGTCAAGATGGATACACAAAGTCAGTTATATTTACTATACACGCTCAAAATTTAACTTCAAGTTGAAAGCCTGCGGTAGAAAAGAATTCACGTTTATTGATTTTACTGTCATAGATGGGATTCTCCGTTGCATTTACATATTTCATTTGTCTATTGATGATGACTTAACAGCGCCGTGTTTTTTTTCGAGATATTACTAAATAATATTTATTATTTCACATGCAAAAAAAAACAACAAAAAACAGCTGTATTAAGGTACTGGCAGTCAGCTGTCTCCGATGAACAGAAACCGTGATAAATGTTCTCATTGTTTTGCGTTCGGATTCGATGTTATCAGCGTTTCCTTTCTCTGTTAATTTTACTTTCATACACGCAGACTTCCTCCCAATTTTGTATTTCGCCAATAAAAGGAGTTTACATGGAAAACATCTCGCTGTGGTAAAAGGCGACAGTTTCAGAAACACGACTTGCTTGCTTATCGCGGGTAACCTTATTTATAAATTAAAGTCTGCATATCCGCCCGGCTATTAATTTCCCTTTGGAGCTTGCTAGTAATATAAGTGTATCAACCCCTCTTTTTAACCTGTTTTTGGATGGAATTGTTGGCGGACAAAAACAATGTCCAAAACATTGTTGGATGGATTTGGCTTAACAGTGTAAATGGAGAAATCAGAGCTGCGGGCAAAATGCTTAAGACTCTGATGTTTGCAGATGATCGATTTTATTGGCCACAAATGAAGGTGACCTGCAAAGGACTCCTTAAATAACATTGCGAAAGAATTTAATATGGAAATATTTGACAAAAAGCAAAATGTATGGCTTTAAAAGGTCAGTTACACCTACAGTTGTTTTGGATAGTAAAATTATAGAACAAGTCTCAGAATTTAACTATTTAGGCTGCAAGCTCTCATATAAAAATGAAGAAGATATTAATGGGAAAATTAATAAATTTAACTAAATAACAGGAACTCTCCGACGTGCTCTAAAACACATCGCAAGGAAAGAGTCCATAAAAAAATTATACAAATCCATGGCCGTTCCTGCCCTTACTTATGGCTCAGAAACGTGGACAATGTCTGCTAGACAAATATCAAGGATTCAGGCTACGGAAATGAAATTTTTGCGTTCCATAGCTGGGTACACACAATTATATATGAAATGAAACAATCAGATCAGAGAGGAACTGAAAGTTGAAGAAGTAAACACATAAGTATGAAATCATCAGTAAGTATAGAGAAAGGTGGAAACAACACATTAGCAGAATGGGCAGTAACAGATTCTCTAAGGTAGCCTTATTGTATTAGCCGAAAGAGAAGAGAAGCCTGGAAAGACCGAAGAAGAGATGGTCCGACCAGTTTGGAGCCGAAACAGACTATACAGTCTAAGCCGTGTAGAAGAAGAAGAAGAAGAAGAAGAAGAAGAAGAAGAAGAAGAAGAAGAAGAAGAAAGTCTGCAAATTTTAATATAACAATAATTGTATAGTCACATAAAGTTATAATCGTGTATTTATCGGTTTAAATAATCGTGTATTTAGTAGCCATTAAAATGTTAGTGGTTACAAACACTTACTTTTCATCAGTCACCTTAATGTAATTGAAACAGCACTCTAGTGATGTTTCTGTGGGGAGACTAGAAATCTTTCTAAAACAATTTCTTCAAGTTTCGCTAAATTGTGTACTTATAGTCACAAACATAAGCGTCATCTGTACGAAATTATTATTTAATACAAAATCTCTACTTTTCCGTGAACACCGTTTTCATGACGACACGGACGAGGCACAAACTGTTCTACTGACAGCCTGTAACTGACTTTGTATTCTTTCTTGTCGTTTCTTCTCGAGAACACCTCTTTTTATGCGATCACCTTTTTAAATTGAACGCACAAGACTGAAAGTCTGATACTCCACTAAATCTTAATGGTTTCTTTTTTCAAAAGACACTGGCCGTAAGAATCGCTATCATTAAATATACTGTATGCATTATGTGTCTACGTATAAGACACATTTTGTCTGAACATTTCCTGCCACGCTAGATTATGCTCTTCAACGCCCTTCAGTTCCCTCTTTCAGAAACTGTCAGCATTCCGTACCACCTTCTTCTTTTACATTCATTTTTCCCTTCAGTTATTAATTTCTGCAACTAGTTCATCTCAGAATATGGCCGGTACAAACGGTTTCCAGTGCGTTTATGAGACTTCTTCTGCCTGTTACGTCCTTAATTAATTAAAATAGAAATGGGGCTATAGGAATTAAAAACTCCATGCTTAAATCCACTTTCAAGACGAAATGTTTTACATCTCCTCATCAGTTCTGCCGTGAGAGCTGTGGTACACCGTTATAGAAATTTATTCCGCAAATTTGTGCCTGTGGTTTAAATTTCTGGCCACTTAACGGAACGCACAAACAAGAAGACAAATAACACGCAGCCTGCACATAAACTAGGTAAACGTATAATTAAAATATTTATAATTTCTCTAGAAGTGACGTGCTGTCAGTTTGGACAATTAAAGCTACACGATCTGTCCGGTGCAAAATTGATTACTGAAAATACAAAAATACCTCCTGTACCTGGATGAAATTTTATTATTCGTGTATTTTGTAATAAATATCACGTTAATTTAAAAAACACTCATATAATTTACTATCAACTCTACAACGGCCCGTTAACTGCATATTATTAACTCTACACATATCTGGTTCGTCCACGAGTGGGAAACGCCTAGAATGTCACATCGAGTTCCCTCGAGCCAAAGAGAGCGCAGGTTCTAGTTCTAGCCTTATTTAACGATGTTCGGTCTTTTCTAGTATACTGTCGTTCGCGTCTGCGCTGACCTCAATTGTACACAAGTTGGCGTAAAACACTACAAATAACGTTTTTACTCAATGGGTTTTAAAGAGTTTAACGCATGATTCAAATATAATTTTACATAGAAAAACAGTCATCTATAATATTTGTTGCTGAGTAATTATATGAGAGATACTAAAACTCATACGGTATTATACAGCGGAAGAGAGTTGGGGAAAAGAGAACTGGGAGTGGCATTTGTAGTTGACAGAAACTTAAAACACCTCATAGTAGACTTCCATCCAGTCAACGAGAGAATATGTAGAATAAGATTGGCTACTAAATTCTTCAATCTGTCAATCATAAACGTACACTGCCCGACTGATGAGAAGGATGAGGACATAAAAGCAGAATTTTACCAATTGCTGGAAAAAATATATGACACCGCCCCTAAGAATGACATTAAACTAATCATGGGGGACATGAATACGAAAATTGGGAAAGAAGATGCATACCTTGGCACCATAGGTAGGCACAGTTTACACAATGAATCCAACAGAAATGGGGAACTGCTTATCGACTTCGCTACAAGCAGGAATATGGTTATCAGCTCAACTCAGTTCCCACACCGGGATATCCATAAGGGAACGTGGGTAGCCCCAGATGGGAAAACAGTCAACCAGATAGATCATGTGATCATAGATAAAAGAGCAGCTACAAGTATCATTGATGTCAAAACCCGGAGAGGAGCGTCAGTTGGTTCTGATCACTATATGGTGCAGATGAAGTTTAGATGCAGGGTGGCTGTATATAGGAAGGACAGACTCAGAAGACAGGAAAAGGTTAACACAGTGAGTTTAAAGGACCCAGAAAGGGTACAGGAATATGCTGGGAAAGTGAGGAATAGATTGAACGAGTCAGTCGCAGGAACGGTGGAAGAGAAATGGCAGAGCCTTAAGTGCGCACTCCTGGAAACCGCCAGAGAGGTACTAGGAATAGAGGAGAGACGGATGCGGGAGGACTGGTTTGATGAGGAATGCAGGGAGAGTGTTGCACGGAGGAATGAGGCTCACAGGAAGTATTCTCAGTGTAGGACTAGAGAAAGGAAGCAAGAATATGAAGAGAATAGAAGACTGGCAAATAAAGTATGTAGAAAAAAGAAAAGAACTTTTGAAAACGGGCTGCTTCTCAAAATGGAGCAGGACTTTGCAGATGGAAGAATAAAGAATGCTTATAAATATCTTAAGCATCTCAGGAAAGGTTATAAACCATCTACAACACTATGTAGAGACAGAGAGAATAGAATTGTCAGTGATCCAGAGAAAATTAAAACTATCTGGCGAGAGTACTTCGATGGCCTCCTTGGTGGTATGCTACAGGGAGGAGAAATTGTTGCTCACACTCCGCGGAATGCAAACATTGGGGGGATGGAATCTGACCCACCATCAATTCAGGAAATAGAAGAAGCTATTAGTGCCCTCAGGAACAACAAGGCACCAGGTACAGACTTGATTCCTGCAGAACTGCTTAAAGCTGGAGGTGCTGATGTGGCGGTCGCACTGCACTCCTTAATCGTGGACATATGGCAAACGGAACGAATCCCCATGGAATGGAATAAGTGCATTATATGCCCCATTTATAAAAAAGGCGACAAACTTCAATGTAGAAATTACAGAGGCATTTCGTTGCTGTGCACCTCCTACAAGGTTTTTGCGTACATCTTGAACCAAAGGCTGAGACCCCTCACAGAAAATATAATACGGGAATACCAAGCTGGATTCCGACCTGGAAGGTCTACAATCGACCAACTCTTCTCGGTAAAACAGATACTAAGATGCGGATGGGAACGTGATATTGATGTGTACCAGATCTTTGTGGACTTCAGGCAAGCGTATGACTCTATTAATAGAGACAAACTCTACACCATAATGCATGAATTTGGAATACCAGGCAAGCTGGTAAGATTAACCCAAGTTACTATGCAGCAGACTGAAGCCCAAGTAAAGGTGGATAGCCAACTAACTGAACCCATAAATATTACACGGGGACTAAAGCAGGGAGATGGGTTGGCCCCAACACTATTTAATATTGCATTGGAATATGTAATTAGAGGCTTATCAATAAATAGCTCCAATCTGTTAACAAATAAAACTGTACAGATAGCCGCATATGCAGATGACATTAACATCATGTCAAGACGGATCACGGCAGCTAAAGAAATATTTATAGAGCTTAAAAACAAAGCCAAGGAAGTTGGGCTAGCCATAAATATGGATAAAACAAAAATGCTTATCCAAACAAGAAGGGACCAGGTTCATAACAACATCGAGATAGAGGAGGACACAATTGAGGTGGTGGACAATTTCACGTATCTCGGAGTGAATCTAGCAAAGACTGGATCAGAGGAGCCGGAGATCCAAAGACGGATCACCATGGCTAACAAGGCGTACTTCGCATTGCTGCCATCATTTAGGTCTGGGGATGTGCACAGGGAAACAAAAAAAAAAATATATAGGACTGTCATCAGACCGGTGCTATGCTACGGGTGTAAGGCATGGGCAATCACACAGAAAACAGTCGACATAGTAGACACCTTTGAAAGGAAAATCCTCAGACGCATTATAGGCCCAATACAAGAAAATGGCTCATGGAGACTGAGATACAACAACGAACTGTATCAAATATATAAAGAGATACCAGTCTCAAAATTTATAAGAATTCAAAGATTGCGTTGGGCCGGACATGTTATGAGAATGGAAGATAGCAGGAACCCTAAGAGGGCTTTGCTGGGTACATGGGAGGGAACGAGACCTAGAGGTAGACCGAGGAAGAGGTGGGAAGATGGCGTTGCAGAGGACGCGAGAGACATGGGGATAAGAAACTGGAGGAGGGTTGCAGTGGATAGAGTGGATTGGAGGCGGAGATTGGTGGAGGCCAGGGCCCGACTTGGGCTGTAGCGCCATAGGAGAGAGAGAGAGAGTAATTATATGTGTGGACACAGACGCCACCGTGTACCTGAGAAAAGTCTAAATATGACATGCCCAGAGCAACATTTTCAATAGAATCAGACATTATGTCTCTGATATCGGTGTCTCCCAGTTGTGGCGCCCAGGCCACAGCCAATTTCGCCACCTCCCAATTCGTAGGGCCCTGAACACAATACAGAATGTTATGCGGACGAGTTAGAACAAAACCAGCATTCTAGCAGAAGTCTTCCTCCAACACTTAGAAAAAACAAAAATACTCACAAACAATGACAGACACTCACATAAAATACTATATTGGCACAGATACGTTGATGACATTCTAATACTATACAGGGGAAACAAAAGACAATGTGAACAGTTACTAACACACATAAACAAAATACATAAAAACATAACCTTCACTGCCGAATACGAACACAACAATACCATAAACTTCTTAGACCTCTCCATCACAAAACTAGAACACAGGCACAAATTCAGTATATACAGAAAACCAACTACAACTGACACACTAATACACAACACCTCCAATCACCCAATACAACACAAACTAGCTGCTTTTAGAACCATGATACATAGACTTAACAACATCCCCTTAGATGAAATAGACTACAAAGACGAACTAAACACGATAAAATATCTAGCAGAATCTAACGGTTATGACAGAACAATAGTCAGTAAACTCCTACACAAAACACAAAACAAACAACAGACAAAGACAGAAAACAACAAATTCATAACACTAACATACATCAACAAACAAACAGAAAAAATCGCCCACAAATTCAAAAAAGCAGGATACAGAATCGCTTTCAAAACTACTAACAAAACAGAACACACACTATCAAAACGCATGCCCAAAGCACAAAACAAATTCGATCTACCCGGTGTATATAAGCTAAATTGTTCAAATTGCAATAAATTCTACATAGGTCAGACAGGACGTAGCTTCAAACAGAGATACATTGAACACACAAAAGCACTCCACACCACTACAGAATCTACCTTCGCAAACCACCTCATTGAAGCAAACCACACATATAAAAACATCGACAATAACATGAACATACTACACGTACACACAAAAGGCCGAAAACTAAACACTCTAGAACAATTAGAAATATACAAACACACAAAAACAAATAAAAACGACATCCTAAACGAACAGACACAATTCAAATCGCACGCATTATTCGAACACATCTCACCACACACACACAGCTTCGATCTTTCGAAAAACTATCTCGTCACCAACAACAAGACGAACAGCGCTACTAACGACAGCCTCTGATGAAGCCTTATATAGGTGAAAGCCGGTTTAGGCTGTAAGGTAAAACTTTACGTTTTTACTTATAAAAAACTTAGTGTTCCGAGTCGTCAATATTATAGTGATATTTAGTTAAGTAACGGACACGTCATGGACAACGAAATCCAAGAATTTAACTCAGCAAGACGAGCCAACGTCCAAGCGTACAAGTTCACAACTTTGAAGGTTAGAAAGATTGTAGCTCACATAACTTTCAACAAAACATGCATAAACAAATCACTAACACCTAAATATGCCCAAATCAAAATTAAACATAACAACCAGGCCGCCCGAATAACACAAAACATTGCACAAAGAACATACATAAAAGAATCAATTAAACAACTATATAAGAAAAAAGACGCCCTCAATCGCAAAGCTCTAAACTACACCTACATATCGCCAACACAT
Source organism: Magicicada septendecula (assembly GCA_034769895.1). Lineage (NCBI taxonomy): Eukaryota > Metazoa > Arthropoda > Insecta > Hemiptera > Cicadidae > Magicicada > Magicicada septendecula. Next base: position 743,791,636 of record CM068368.1, on the reverse strand, counting down.
ACGGACACAATTACATGACTGAACTAATACATCACACAAATGAATGGGCAAAAAAACAAATACATAACATACAGACAAAACACGACAGAAAAATAAAAAACCTGACACCAATCAAAACAGATATAATTCCCTCGCACAAATTCTACCCACGTACAGTAAACCTCACGAACGTCACACTCACAAAAAACGAACAAACACTCCTTGATAAAGGCCTAAAACATAACAACCAAACACTGACAAAGCTCATAATTGACACAGAAACAAATATACAAAACACAGCACCACAACATCAAGACACATTAAGACATAATATAAACAACACAATAGGAGTACATAAGACACCAGGCAACAACAACCACAACTCAGAAATACACACAGCCATCAAACTGAGGGAAAAGGCACACAAACACAACATCACATTTGTAAAAGCTGACAAAGGCAACACGACTGTAATTATCCCCACAGACAACCTACACAAAAAAGTACAAAACTTCATGGAACAGAACAACATCACAGAACTAAAACACGACCCCACCGACAGATACCAAAACTCAATAAAACAAATAGTCAACAAAGCCAAACACATTATGACACATAAACAAAAGCCCTACATGAAACAAATCCGACCATCAGCTCCTACACTCCAAGCGCTTCCCAAAATCCATAAAGAAGACATTCCGATCCGCCCCATTATCAACTACCGTAATGCCCCTGCACACAAACTGGCAAAATATCTAGACAAAGTTATTAGACAACACACACAAATAGACAACAACATTGCAGTAAAAAACAACACTGACCTAGTAACAAAAATAAAAGACATACACATCCCCCATAACGCCACATTAGCCTCCTTTGACATTAAAAACCTGTACACAAACATCCCCATCTCTGAAACAATCACCATCCTACAAAACAAACTCAAACAGAACAACACACCAGACGAACTTATCAATGAAATAACAGAAACTCTGAACATTATCACAAAACAAAACTACTTTACTTATAACAATAAATACTACACACAGAACGAAGGCCTACCCATGGGCTCCCCCATATCCAGCATTCTAGCAGAAGTCTTCCTCCAACACTTAGAAAAAACAAAAATACTCACAAACAATGACAGACACTCACATAAAATACTATATTGGCACAGATACGTTGATGACATTCTAATACTATACAGGGGAAACAAAAGACAATGTGAACAGTTACTAACACACATAAACAAAATACATAAAAACATAACCTTCACTGCCGAATACGAACACAACAATACCATAAACTTCTTAGACCTCTCCATCACAAAACTAGAACACAGGCACAAATTCAGTATATACAGAAAACCAACTACAACTGACACACTAATACACAACACCTCCAATCACCCAATACAACACAAACTAGCTGCTTTTAGAACCATGATACATAGACTTAACAACATCCCCTTAGATGAAATAGACTACAAAGACGAACTAAACACGATAAAATATCTAGCAGAATCTAACGGTTATGACAGAACAATAGTCAGTACACTCCTACACAAAACACAAAACAAACAACAGACAAAGACAGAAAACAACAAATTCATAACACTAACATACATCAACAAACAAACAGAAAAAATCGCCCACAAATTCAAAAAAGCAGGATACAGAATCGCTTTCAAAACTACTAACAAAACAGAACACACACTATCAAAACGCATGCCCAAAGCACAAAACAAATTCGATCTACCCGGTGTATATAAGCTAAATTGTTCAAATTGCAATAAATTCTACATAGGTCAGACAGGACGTAGCTTCAAACAGAGATACATTGAACACACAAAAGCACTCCACACCACTACAGAATCTACCTTCGCAAACCACCTCATTGAAGCAAACCACACATATAAAAACATCGACAATAACATGAACATACTACACGTACACACAAAAGGCCGAAAACTAAACACTCTAGAACAATTAGAAATATACAAACACACAAAAACAAATAAAAACGACATCCTAAACGAACAGACACAATTCAAATCGCACGCATTATTCGAACACATCTCACCACACACACACAGCTTCGATCTTTCGAAAAACTATCTCGTCACCAACAACAAGACGAACAGCGCTACTAACGACAGCCTCTGATGAAGCCTTCTATAGGTGAAAGCCGGTTTAGGCTGTAAGGTAAAACTTTACGTTTTTACTTATAAAAAACTTAGTGTTCCGAGTCGTCAATATTATAGTGATATTTAGTTAAGTAACGGACACGTCATGGACAACGAAATCCAAGAATTTAACAGTTTATAACTTTCAGAAAATGATGACAATAAGTTGTTTTCAATAAAAAACTGTAAAAGACTAACAGCACCACGCATGTTTCTGAAATCAGTTCTTTTGTAAATGATTTCAAGCTCTGTCTTGAGACGATTTTTTCAAGAAATGAATACACATTTACTGTATCTTCAAGCAATTTCTCGGGGAATTTCTGTTCAAACTCTTCAAACTTTTGTGATTCAAAAAGAGATACAGTTGAGCAAGATGTTGTGAATGAAAATCTTGTTTTTATTTGCGTTGTAATAATGTCACAGGTTTCCTTGGCAGCCACTGTTCTACTTAAGTAAAAATCTTCTTCACGCCTCGATCGTTTAGGTGCATTTTCTGGGTACTGATTAACCAGCTCTGTCACTTTGTCCATGTTAGCTCTTTCCTTATCAATGGCTTTGACGAAGTGGTCAACATTGGCTTTAGTTCTCACAGCATCAGTGTAAGTTAGCTGTAATTGGTTGTACAAAATATCCACATGTGGCATTAATCTGTGAAAAATAGAAAGCCAAAATATAAACTTACTATCTATAAGCAGACGAGCTAGAGCACCAGCTTTAATTATGGTGGTTGGTTGCTTAGAGGTTGATTGGATTTCCTCCATACATTCAATTAATTCCTCTCTTTACTTAAAAACAGTATTAACAGTTCTGCTCTTAAAATTCCACCTTGTAGCTGACGCCCGACGTATTCGTTTGCCAACTATCTTGTCCAAAACAGCCACTCTCTGAGGGGAATTTGAAAAAAAAAATTGTTATATCACTTATTATCTGTATACACTAAGTTGGCGTCTGGGCCGGTTGTGAATGCCAGGGGATTACCCGGGCCAGCCGCCAGGTAGTCGCCGGCCCAAACGCCAACTTAGTGTATACAGATAATAAGTCCGAAAAAAAATTCTGACATCTTGGTTTTGGCTTGTTGCTTGAGCTACAATCAAGTTCAACTGATGAGCGTAACAGTGAACGAAAAAAGCATGTTTATAGGTTTGTTGCACTATGGTCTGCACGCCAGCATGGTGCCCACTCATTACATTTGCAACGTCATAGCTTTGAGGTACGAGTTTTTCTGGATTTTGCACAACATAATCTAAACTGGTGCAAATACATTTGGCTATAGATTCTGCGTCGTGCCCTTCAGGGTTATCAAATTTCCAAAGTCTTTCACCTGGTTGGCCATTAGCTAAAACATAGCAGAAAACTATAACTAACTGAAATACAGACGAGATGTCTGATGTTTCGTCCGCAATCAAAGAAACATACTGTGCAGTTTTTATTTCTTCTATTATGTTTTCTTGACATACAAGAAGCATACAATCTAACAATTCATTTTGAATTTCTTTCGAGGTACCTTTAAAGACAGTAGCGGTACTCAAGTGTTCTTTCAAAGATGAGTCAAGTTCTGCAGAAAAGTTTACAAGCCCTTTAAATATGCCAGGATTTAAGGAATCGTCATTCTCACGACGACCTCGAAGGGCCAACTCAAATGCACCGCAAAATTTAATACAGTCTATAAGCTTAGAAAGGACATACCTATTTTTAGTCACTTGTTCATTGTGTTTTTTAATATTTTGTCGATAAGCACTGTCAAGCTGCTGACGAACGTCAACCTTTCCCAGCAAATTAAAATTCAATGTAGCACTTATGTGTCCATGAGAACTTTCGTGTTTTTTAATTTTTTGATTCAAATGAGCTAAGTCACAAACGCCGTTTTTCACCCAAGCAGGATCGCAATTTTTACGGGAAAATAACAAACAAGGAAAACAAAATATTTTGTTTGTTTGTTCACAACCACAAAGCCAAGGAATTTATTCGTATAGCTCTTCTTTAAATTCTCTTTTAAAAGTTCTAGGTTTTGATGTCGATGTTTGACTTATATTAAGTAGGGGCGTTGGCCTACCACTATCTTTTATTGCTATTTTAACTTCTATGGGTAAATTGGCAAACGCTAATTCGTTTAAATTACTAACTGAGTACTTACAGCTACTTTCCATTATTGTACAGTAAATAAAAACAACAGTTCACTAGCTACTCTATAATAGATAAACTGTAATTTCAACTAAAACTTTATCACTAAAAAATAATCGAAACTGCAAAACAAAAATGTAACACGCGCGCGCGCCAAGGTAAGGAGCATCCACCACTAAGGAGCCGTGCAACTACTGAGCTGAGCTGTGTCAGAGGCAGCTCATCGGTATTCTCCGTTAAGCCGGTTGTAAACATGTTTCCCCCCCCCTACCGCGAGCAAATGGACTCGCCCGTCTGTCGCATATCCCGTGTGTACAGCATCGAGAGCGGCGCATTCAGTCCGCTCCTAGCCACTGGCGCGTCATTACACTTAACCTCACTTGGCGCGCTCTACGCTGTTTTCCATTGTCCGCTCTTTTAAACTTACTGAAGATAAGCCATTTTAGTACTGTGTCAATAAAGATGTATAATTTATATCGTATAATTATTTTTATAGGGGGTTCACGTGCTCTTGTGTTCTTATGGACGAGCCGCCACTGGAGGGGGGACATATTCGTCCACCCAATTTGTTGCCGCTGTATAAACCAGGAAAACGCTCAGTTAGCACCGACGTGCAGCAGATACTACGTAGGCCTACCTATTTGTGTTTTGTTCGTTTAGTCATGTGTTTCTCTGTTTGTCTTTATTATTTTTAATTCGATAATTGTGTTCTGATTTATTCTGTGTAAGTATAATTGAAGGCGGATCCCGTTGAACCGGGACCCTCTTCTTCTCTCAGCGAATGATAGAAAATGCTCTAAAAAGAACACTTGGTACAAGAAAAAATTCGAATTAATTTTTAGGTTTAAGATTTAGGCCTATCACAACCGGCAACAGGTGTTATGTACCCACGCCACGCCACTGCACTGCACTGTAGCTTGGTCGATATCGACTACAGACATTATTAAAAAAATACTTAAGTTACTGTTTAAATTTAATGTTAACGTTGCAAAAACTGTTTTTTAAAAACCGATTTCGTATCATACAGAGACCTTAATATAACAACTACGGTCACGATATACTTCAGTAATAGGCTAAGTATGAAAACGGTCGTTATCACGGTGATTTTGGGAATAAATTGTTTGAATATGTCATTCTGTTAATTGGCACTATCTTGAGTTACTATTAAAACCACCTAACATAGGAGTAAAGCGCTAAACCAAGAACGCATTACGCGATATATTTGTGAATATGAAAGAAATTTCACTTATTTTGGTTGGTAAAAATCATAATTGAACAAGCGAAGCGAGTCTCAGTTTTTACTCGACTGTCTGCATTTCTCCGTCTGTCTGTCTATCACATGGGGGACATGCATTACTCCGTCGTGTGGGGTATGTTTCACGATAACTTTTTAACGTATCAACCGATTTTCGTAAAGCTTGGCACGCGTGTGCACACTTTTACCACATTTTTAGGTGACACTGATACACCTAAAAATTGGGGGCCTTTAGCCAAAAATGTGAGGGAGTCAAAATAGTAAAAAATCGCAAAAGTCCATGTGAGATGTCAAATTAATTGGAATTTTAACCACAATCTAAATTTAGTGTTCCTTTTTGAAAATTAAAAAAAAATTTGACGTCAGGACCCTAAAAAGTGGGTACGAATTTTGATAAAATCGCAAAAAAATTCATGTGGGGCATCAAGTTTTGGAAATTTCAAAAATCCATACGGGATACCAAAATAAAGAGAATTTTTTATCCTCAGTCTGAATGTAGTGTAGGCCTATAGTCTAGGACATTTCAAGGTTTTAGGACATCCGGCTCAAGAAAAACGATAAAAAATTTGAAGAAATTGTAAAATCCAACCGGATGTCACAGAGTGGAATTTTAACATAAATCCGAATATTTGAAATTTTGTATGTTTATTGTATGATTGTCTGCTCTACAATTGTTGTTTTATTTTTAAAAATAGTGTATTCGGAGTTTTCCTAATTTTTCTGATTAATTAAAAAAATATCTAATATCGAAATATTCTATTAATACTTGCACTTCGATCAAAATAGTGAGCGAGTTTTTCAGCTCAGGGAGCTTACTTAGTATTACATTGTTCAGTGCTAGGCACAATATGTGAATAATAATGTATCCACCAAGTTTGAATACATATCGTATGTATCGTATACATACTATGGTATGATAATAAAGGTTTACGAAAAAGTAATGAGACTCAGTGTATAAAATTAATTACTGGGGAAGTGACGTGGCGTCCATGTAACCGCTGTTGCCGGCGGCAACAGTACAAGCAATGAAAGAAAAGAAAATTAATTACATCAAATAGTAAATAGTTTAATAATTGATTAATTTGAAATGTGAACAACATTAGTCGAGGAACTGGAAGGAAAGCACAATATTGCTTTCGAACTGCTGGTCGCTTGTAGCGTCATTTTAATGTTATGTTGCCGGCTCAGATACCGCTGACGTTCTAGTGTAGCCTATATGGTCATTGACCTCATAGTAGTTGTCACTGTACATACTTGGGAAGGAGATGCGTTCTTCCTTCCGATGTGTTGCCGCTGACCCGCAAAACGCTCAGTTAGCAGCTATCTTTGTTTTTGAAACCGACGCACACCATTTACTACGTGAACCTGTTTCTGTATTGTTCGTTTAGTTATGTGTTTCTTTATTAATTTTTAATTCGATTATTTGTGTTCGGATTTATTCTGTGTAAATATAATGGAGTCAGATTAAATTGAACCGGGACCATCTTCGTATGATACGTAGAAAATACACTAAAAAGTATTTTGTCTCTAAAAAGAATATCTCGTACTAGAAAAATTCGAATTAATTTTTAGGCTGTTTTTGCCTAATACAACCGGCAACAGCTGTTATCTATCCACGCCACGCCACTGACTGATCATTAACTACAAAATATTTCAATCCCTTCAGAAGTAGTTCTCTTCTTATTGTTTTCATTGATTAAAACAGTGCTGGAAGTATGCAAACTAAGTGGAAGTGCTGGAAGTGTTTTCTTTTTTATGTTCTCCACATTTTGAAAACGGCGACCTGGACTTGGCTTTTGATGTTTGGAAATAGGAAATAACACTTGGCTAAGATCAGGGGAGTCAGGAGGCTGGGGTACCACAGGAATACTCTTTTGGTCAAACAGTTGTTTCACAGGAAGTGCGATGTGATGCAGAGCGTTGTCGCCCAAGAGCCAACAATCTCAAGCCGCACATCGAATCAAACATCAGCGATTGATGAAGAGTCCGGTGATTTAAATTTAGTTCAAACCAAAAACTGTTACCATCAAACGACAATCAGACTTGATACGATATCTCACTTTCGACACATATCAACAGTTCGCACTGTGGTTGGTCCGTCTGAACTGTGTTCACTCTCCACAGTTTTATGGCTATCCTAAAATGCACGTAACACCTAGGATCCAGGGTCCTGTCCAGTACCCAGGGGCTGACTTCATCTCCGTAAGCTTGTTGAAGTGAGAACTTCATATTTGGCACTATGGTTCCCGGCTCACTCCCCCCCCCTCCTAGGACAGTAAACTGATTCAACGCAGTAACTAATAAAACCTAATAAACTAATACTAATAAACTAATAAAAAGCAGTGTTGCCAGGTCAATCAAACCTCTTTTCCCCACATAGGTACCCAAAATTTCCCCACTGCCACAAATATGTGTGCTTTAAGGAAAGCGTAATATTTTAAAGAATTTGAACATACTCTGAATGTTTAAATACTATTACAAGAATAGCGTAAATATTAAAAATAATTTTATTCTTTAATAAATTAATCTGTTTGGCGTTTGATCATATCAGATTGGCGTTTACATTAGGGCCGCCACCAGAGCGCAGCACTACAGTGATTTATTTTATCATAGTGTATCACGTTACGTTAGTGTTAACTTCAGGTACGCCACCAGAGACCAGCACCAAACAAGATTTGGTGATTATACAATCAACTTAGTTAAAACAATTTAATTATTTTTGTAAAAAAAAAATTGAATTATTTACTGCGCACATCAACATTCGACTATTTAACTAAATACTGCGTGAATCATGTGTTACATGGAAAACAATTATTTGTTCCATATTGTTTGTATATGTATGTATACTGAAAATAATACGACGTGTGATATGATTCTATTTATGTTCATTGTAAATATCGATTTCTTATAATAAAGAAAACGAAACATTACTATGCCCTCGTCTCATTTGATTACTGTTCACTCTTATTGTAATCTTAATTCTTTATAGCAAAATCTGTCTTACTACAAATACATGCTAGCAACGTTTTACACGTTGAATCAGTTCACTCCTCACCACTAGACAATGAAGATCTCACTTCTGGCATGTGTCCCACGACACCTCCATTTTGTTTTTTTTTAACTTGTTAAACATTTTTGTTATAGTCTACTGTCTTGAAGTGTGAGACAAATGTTGATTGCACAACGCTGCTCGATATTATTGAGCTCTGTTTTGGTAACGTGAGACTAAATAAATACTTACAAAGACTATGGGCAGTCAAATCTGATAAGGGTAAAAATCTGAAAATTTTTATGAAAGGAATCAAACGTTACAGCACTAGCTGTGCATTCTTGGTGTCACAGTGTTGTCACTTTTGTGGGGAAAAATTCAGTCCCATTTCATTTTAGACTATAAAATATTGGTATGAAGAATCATGCATGACTTCCATGTTCTAAGATTTATATTTAAAATAATTTTCGAAATAAAATATTTCCATAGAAACTACTTCTTTCTTCAGCCTTAATCACTAACGTATACTACCTCACGTTAGCGCACTCGATTTCCACCGATGATAGCAGTCAATGGCACTGCCGAAACGTCTGGTTTTGCAGAAAACGTTGGACCACGCACAAACTGCAACCGGGAAGGAATTTTAACAACAAACCACTTCTTTGTTGCCGATAACGATAAGTACACATATAACAAATTATCCCCTCCCCCTTCAACTATCCTGTTCATTTGTAGAAAATTACCTCCTCCCCCTTCAACTACCCTTTTCACTTACAGATATTTCATCCACCTTTCTGCAGTGGATTAGTATGACCTTCTTTTCAGGATACTTTATTATCAAAATTAAGTACTTTACTCTTGTTAAACATAAAACGATGCAGGTAAACTACCCATTCCCTTTAACCGATCTTCACCAAAATCAAAAGGCCTTGAGTCCTCTACAACTCAGGCACATAAGCAAAAAATTATTTGATTCTGTTTGAATTTGCGGCAGTACCGTTCGCCATAGAAAAATTCTACACACAGACACTTTTCGGAAAATGACTTTTCTTTATGTTTTGAGGATAGTGCAATCAGAATCAACCCTTATTTCGAACACGAGTTTTTCGCGATCACAACACTTCCATTTCCTTACGGAATATGGAAGTAAAATCGAACAATGAAAACGAGAATGTTTATCATTTCTTGTATCAAACTGCGAACTGTACAGAGTAGAAGGAATGAACTGTGCAAGGTATGCAAATGAGAAACAGAAAAACAATTAATGGGTGTGCAGCCAATAGTTGATACCGATGATGTCGTTTACAGAATTAAGTAGAACCGGGCAGTACGTCTGGGATGGCAACTGGCCACTAAGGTTGTTATATCGGAGCAGGTTAAAAGACATAAGGGGACAAGACGACGGCAGCCCTTCACAAGATGAAGCAATAACTGTAATGTACGTACTCTGCTGCAATGTAACGTGGAAACGTTTTCTCGCGGGGGGGGGGGAATCACTGGAAACTGACTAGGAAGGCATTGGTCAGTATGGACTGTAGTAATGATGATGGTAAAGCGATAATACAAACATTTCTGAGAGCGACAGGAACATCCGACATATTAAAATCGCTTATAACTGGAACTAGGAAATGAGAGGTACTCCATGTTTTCCGTAACGTACACATTATACGTAATTAAACTGCAATAATGAATTACTATTCAGTGATACACCATAGCCGCCACACACAGGTATTCCCGGTGCATCAACATAACCGGTGCTCCGTACCACGTGATCGCTGCTGAATATAAAGTAAACAGAACGTTACACACACACACGCGCACGCAGGTATTTACTACCTTCTGGCCGAGTGTTTTATAGACCAACATGACAGATCTGTATTAGTGGAAAAAACAAACAAGTTTTCTCCGGCGCCGTAAATTTACATTAACCCAGCTGGCTGGAATTGATCCAATCCAATAAATTTTCTAAACAAACTTTCTTTAACCTTGACACAGAGGACCTGTTCCACCACGGTTTTTTTCCACGGCAGCTACCCGCCTACTCACCTCTAGCGTCAAACGTGAATGTTTCTCGACAATTCGATCGTTTTTATGCCAATTTCCATAACAGGTTCTGCGTCATTTTTCAGTACCGTGTGTCTCAGAGTCAATACGGAATTTAAATTAGTGACAAACAGCAAATCTAAAACACAAACAATACTCACGTTCAGTGTTTAATGACGAGCGAAGCAAATTCTCAGTTTTAAATCAACTGTTTGACACTTGTCTATCTATTTGGGGATTTCCTGACGACAACTTTTGAAAGTGTCACCGATTTTTGTAAAATATGATACGCGTATCTATATTTTTACACTACATACCCCTTTTGTTTTGAGACCGAGCCCCCAAAAAGAGGGACGAGGGAGGCAAGAATGTGAAGAGATCAAAATTGTGAAAAAAATCGCAAAAATCCATTTGAGGTATCAAATTAAAGCGAATTCTAACCAAAATCTAGAATTTAACACTTAAAAATTCTGGGCCTAAAAATGAGATTCCAGGGCCTAAAAAGCGGGTGAAAATTTTGATAGAATCGTAATTCACAAGTCCATGTGAAGTATCAAATTAAAGAGAATTTTACCCAAACTCTGAATGAAGTATTTAGTTTTGGAAATTTAAAAATTTTAGAACACCAAGGCCCAGAAAAAGGGACCAAAAATTTGAAACAATTGTAAAATCGAGCCGGATGTCACATTACTATGAAAATCATTTAACTTTAGGAGCACCGCGGCCAAATATGGAACTAAAAATTTTAAGTAAATTAAGTGTATATTAGGTCTATAAGAAAATTATAATAAAAATTTCAATTCATGTGGAGGATCAAATTTTATTCACAAACTCAGTGCCTTTAATAATTTGACAGAATTAATTTCTCTCAACTCTCCCTGCAAATTTTGGATAGGCTTCAAAAATTTTTGTAAGCTAATTTTTTTTTACGTATTGTTACCAGTTGTACATATTTGCGAAAAGTATTTGACGTAGACCTATAGATATCCATGAAAACATACATAAACTTACAAGGTTGGAGTAAATTATTTGTAATTTGCGCAATATGGTTATAATTTTAACTAAAAAATCTCTTTTAACAACATCTGAAAACTGTGACGTAGCAGCTGAAAGCACTTCCTGTATCATATCTGTTGAAGACAACCAGTACCGTATTACCGAATGGGAAGAACTTGTTCCTAAGTGTATGGCTTCCCACGGGAACTTCTCTGAAGGGGATGTAACTTATTTGTATTGTTACGACATCACAGAACAATCTACGTGTTTGTCGAATGCCAGAAGAATCTCGCTCTAATGTGTCGGCCTACGTGACTGTAGACGCATTCGCGAGAGATTTCTCGAAGACGCCAGCCGCGCGGACTGTGTATAGGCCAAAATTAATTACGTCGCACACTCTGGCACTAACAAGCATTATGGAATAATCTGGTAATTTGGGGCGGTATAAATACCAGTACTCAACGACGTTCAGTTCAGTACAGCTGCGATATATTTACAGTGCGGTTCGAGAGTTATTATCGGGCGATATTACTGTGCGCGTTCAAGTGGTTATTAGTTACGTGTTGTGTTTTATAATCGGACGGTGTATTGTAATACAATTGTGTTTTATTATTAGTGACATTTATTTGGGTGTGAACAATTTTTATTTGATTTGTTACAAGAGACTGTGTTGTTAATTACGAACTGTTAACTGTGAAAATTAAAGCTGGTGATTAGTGACGTAATTGGTGTCTTGTACTTATTTTGTTTTCACTGTACCTACGACGATCGAGTAGACCGTCGTAACAATATTTAGTATGTCAATAATTAATTTTACACAATTAGTCTCATCACTTTTTGCAAACAGCGTACATTATCATTAACTCGTACGTAAATTTATACCTTAGTGGATAGATCATTATATATCCACACAGTGGCGTTACTACTTGGTGTTCCTGGGAGGGGGGGATGAGGCTAGCTTGAAGGTTGCCCCCCCCCAATTTTCCTCAAGACAAAGAAGAAATTCAGGAGTCTTTTCATATAATTTTATAAATACATTTTACAAATTCTTTGTGTCGAAAGTTTTGAGTAAACTAACGTGAAGTATTAAGGGTTGGAACAATACAGAAAAGCGCTGACTTATAGTCCATCTTGATTAATTGCTATTCAAACTAAAGGTAATAAATCTAATGTCATTAGCAACCACTTTAACTGCAAATTTGTGTTCTTAATAAACCATGGGAAAACGAGTCTTTCTGAAGATATTTTGAAAAACCCCGGTATTGTTACTCCATCGCACTTTAAAGGACGTTGTTCCCAAGAATGAGTAATTTATAGTTCGTGTTAAAGTACATTATTTATTTTTTTAAATTCCTGCAATAAAATATCATTTTTCCGAATTAAAGTCATGAAACTGTTAGTTTACCTGTGCAAAGACGACAGTTCAAACCATACGGACATTAGATAAGAGTAGTCATGAGCAGTGGCGTACGCAGAAATCAATCTGGAGGGAGGGGCAGAAATAAATCAACTTTAGCAGTCCATATGTTAGCCTACTCTTCTACAACTTATAGTATAAGATAGAGTACATATGCCAGTTAATGTTTACAATTTATTAGTAGGCGTATTATTTTCAGTATGTTTCACATTTTCTTTATTAAAAATGTATTATTCGTGATTGGGGGACTTACCCAAAAATTAAAAAAAAATTTAACCAAAAATTTCATATAAACGTAAAGTGTTTTTAAAGTATTTTTTTCATTATTACAACAGCAGTATTCAAGATATGAAGTTAGGAACATTATTCAAATTAACGTTTTATTTATCGACTGATATCTGCAAAAAAAAATGCTGAATTTAACTTAAGTATTAAATAATATTTTTATGAAAAAGGTTTATGTACTTATTTAAGTTTCATAAAAATGTAATACTTAAGTAAAAATTCTTAGGGTTTACTGGTAATATTGGCCGGGCCTGTGTCACGCCATCAAATGAGAGCGAGAGAGAAAGAAAACAGGTAGCTTACTGAACGTTACACTCAGCGTAATACACCGTTCAATAAACTATAAATTATAACTGAAGTAATAATTGTTATTATAAACTACTTATTTTGTTAGTATTTATATCCCCGTCCAAATCGGCCGAAATATGCAATTTTGTAATTTAAACGAGAGACTAAGTAAATTAAGGAAGAGCATATTACATTTTTACGGTGGGGGAGGGGGTTGAGCCCTCCCTCCCGGGTACGCCACTGGTCATGACATAGACGGCCCTGTAAAGAGAAGCGTGGACAAAAAATATAACGGGAGATTAATATGCTCTGCCTCTGTTTTCTGGCGCGAGGGTAATTGTTTTTTTTTTTCAGGCTGCAAACAAGAACGTTATTTACCAAATGTTCAGTGATCGTTACTATTAAGAAAGCGATTTCATTAATTTAAACTATTGTAATTATTTTATAGCGTATTACTTACACAATTCGCTTATAAGCCGTATTTTAATACACGCAACTGGCTCAAAAACAGATCTACGTTAAGTGATTTCGTTGAAATTTTTAAAAGATCCGGGAGGGGGATTGGTCCCCTGAGCTCCCCGCATAGTTAAACCATTCTATCCATATATTATACCAAATACTTAACGCTATAGTATTATGATTTTTAGCAAAATAAGCGAGGTGTCTTTCTTCCAGACGTATACTGCGTAACGCATTCTTATCAAGGTAAGTTACTACTGTGTACGATACGCAGTTAATAAATACTCTTAATATAGTGTCGGTTAAGAGAATTACATATTCAAAAATATAATTGTGTAATGTGAAAAATGTCACACACACACAGCCGCGAGCAAACGTGTGAAATTTTTCCATCCCACGCCGCGCATCGCTTTCCTACCCGCCATTTTAACCCGTCATGACAGTTGTACTCCTGCAGCTTCTTTTTATCATCTCTTCTTCCTTCTTCTGTCCGCATTCGTTCTCAAACTCTTTTTACCTCCGTTTGATTATCCTTTCTCTGGAAATGACCACGCAAGATAAGTTGTTTTGGAGCAACCATGTTTAGGATATTCCCAACACACACACACACACACACACACACGCGCGCGCGCGCGCGCGCGCGACTTCCTAGTTTATTCTGTGTTCTGTACTTGAAATTCTAGGCTCATCTACGCCAGTAATCCATCTCCATCGCTTTTAAACGGTTTCTGTTTAACTTATATGGCTTAAAATTTCACAGTCACAGGTTGAAATTCAACACTAACTTTATGTATGCTGGTTTTCGTTTCTCTGTGAATTTATACTAAAATAACTTTACTAACGTCATAATCATACACGAAAGTAAATTCTTACGTTATATCCTATAAAGTTAGTCTTTCTATACTTCATGTCTTGTACTACTTCTCACTGTGGGTTATCAGTACTTAGGCAACACCTTTTCGCTTCTCTGTTTTCCTCTTCAGTTCATGTCGTCCATAATCTATCATGTAGTCTAAACGGGCCCTTCCTATACAACTCCCTTTTATTTTACTTTCAATATTGTCTTTTTTAGTCTACTGTGTCGGAGTGTATGCCCTATTAACTTATCTCTTCTGTATTTTAAGTTCCCTAGGAAGCTTTTGTCTTCCGGATCTCTTATAAGAACATCCTCATTAGCTATCTTCTCTCTCTAGCTTACCTTGAGCATTCTTCTGTAGCAACAGGTCTCAAATGCTTGAGGTTTTTTCTTCTCTCTTCTTGTTGGTTAGGATTCGCTCCTGTACACAGCAACTTTCCACACACATGCCTTTACCAGACTCTCTCTTGCCTTTAAACTGATATTGGTCGAAGTGAAGAGGTTTTCCTTTTTATGAATTGTCATTTCGGCCTCATTGATTCTACTTATAATTTCCTTATAGCTTCGCCCATCACTTGTAATTTTGCTACCATGATAACTGGGTTGGTTCGCTTCCTGGAGGACATTATTTCCAAGAATCATTCCGATTGCATTCTCTACAATTCGACTAGACATTATAACCTTGGTCTTTTCTTCATTAACGATCCTATTCGTTCTTCATTACTTGTTCTATTGTGTTTAAAATCCTTGGATCAAGTAATAAAGACGGAATATCACATCAAGACATCCGCTGTAACATCTCTTCATATCTCTAAATTCGGTAAAATCCAACTACAGTAGTGCTTGTCATTTTCGTCTGTATGTACTCGAGTCGGGTCTTCTCAGTGTCCAACTATCACTCCTACACAGCGACGTTGTTCACGCCAACTATTTCGCAAAAACTTTCTTCAAATTTATGGTGATGGTCTAATTTGTCAACAAATTTTCTGTTCATAAATACTTGTTTTGCGAAGGCTCTTCCGCTTTTCATTTCTGGTGAACATCTAATGCCTGCAACAGAAGTGTTTTACCTTTCCAAGTTATTTTTATCTATCTTAATATTTCTTTCTTCTCTTTCCTGTTCAATCTTTTCCCTGACAGCTTAGATTCTTTTATGTTTACTTTCAATTTCATTTGTTTACGAAGTGATGAGACTAATTCCAGTATCCGATTCATTTGTGTGTGTGTGCATAATTAGAGTTTACTACAATGTCATCTGAAAACTTAAAATAGCGTATTCACCTACCGTTGACCTCGATAACGTTTGTGTGTCCTCTCATGTTCAACGTGCTCCCCATGAATAAAATATCGGTATGGAGAACCATACATGACTTCCATGTTCTACGATTTATATTTAAAATAATTTTCGAAATGAAATATTTCCATAGAAACTACTTCTTTCTTCAGCTTTAAGAAAGAACGTAATACCTCACTAACGTATACCACCTCACGTTAGCGCACTCGATATTCACTGATGATAGCAGTCGATGGCACTGCCGAAACGTCTGGTTTCGCAGAAAACATTGGATTACGGCCAAACAGCCCGGGAAGGAATTTCAACAATAAAGTACTTCTCTGTTGCCGATAACGTAGTACACATATAAAAAAGTATTCCCTCCCCCTTTAACTACTCTTTTAATTTGTAGATATTTGATCTACCTTTCTACAGTGGATTATTATGTCCTTTTTTTCAGAATACTTTATTTATCAAAATTAAGTACTTTACTCTTGTTAAAACATAAAACGTTGCAGGTAAACTACCCCTTCCCCTTAACCGATCCTCACCAAAATCAACAGGCCCTGAGTACTCTACAACTCGGGCACATACGCAAAAAATTATTTGATTCTGTTTGAATTTGCGGCAGTTATCGTTTGCCATAGAAAAAATTCTACACACACATTTTTCGGAAAATTTTTTTGTTTACGTTTTGAGGGTAGTACAATCAGAATCAGCCCTTATCTCGAACACGAATTTTTCCGCCATCACCATACTTCCATTTCCTTATGGAACATGGAAGTAAAAAATACATGAATTAAAATTGAGTACTTCAATGGAAACAACGGGAGTATCTACCTAGCATAAAACAACATTCATAAAACTGTCAGGCTAGTATGTGAACTAATATTCTACTTAATTAAATACTAGAATAATTACGAAAATAGTTAAAAATAGGTTAATTATGTGCATTTTTACTTTCTCAGGAAAAGCAGGTTCTGTGATATCACAATAAGTGACGAAATATGCACGTGTGTAGTGTTCACTGCAGTCTTTAAACATCAGTTTAATAACGAAGATCGCACGTTTGCTGTGTAGCCTACGCAAGGCATTGCGAGACGTAACCAAAACGCCAATTAGTATGTATGATACGCGGTTACAAAATCCGGCAAAGCTCGTATCAGTACATAACTCGGTACGTTTTCACACAGAAATATTTAACATTTGTATGCAACACAACTGTGGTTTCTCTTTCCCATAGATACCGTGTATATTAATTCAGACACCACATCTTTATTTGAATAAGTAATCTTCCTTTGGTATTTTACGAAACTACGTCTATCCGAAAAAGTTTGAAGTACTGTTAAAGAGGTACTGTTAAAAGTCTGTGTATAAAGCAATTAATGGCCACAAAAGATGGCAGCCTCTTGACGAAGAGGATTTTAATGACGAACTAAACACAATAAAATACATAGCTCAATCCAATGACTACAATGTTCCTTGATCGACAACCTCCTCAGAAAACATAAGTACAAGCTATCTAAACCTTGTATAAAAAAAGATACGAAAACCATTTTTATTTCAACGACGTACACCAACATAATGCCAAAAATTTTAACTAGTGTATTAAATAATAACAACAGAACCGTAATATTTAAAACCAACAATAATCTTATGAACATACTCGGTAATAAAATAACTATGCTTTTAGACGAAAACGGGGGTATATACATTATCATGCGACGACTGTGAATGCTTTTATATAGGCCAAACGGGAAGGGGTTTCCAAAAACGTTTTATTGAACACACACCAAAGCACAATTTGAAGGGTCAGACAACACTATCCAACATAAAATCCAACTACGCACGTCACTTGATAAACGAAAATCATAAATATACAAGCTTTAATTCCAACTTGAAACCCGTATATTTTTGTAATAAAGGCGCTTACATGAACGCCTTGGAAGAATTCGAGATATATAGAGCGTGCAATGACGTACACAGTCGTGACTTCGTGCTAAACGATCATTTAAATTTCAAATCAAACCCGCTCTACGATACCGCAATAAACCTGTTTACACAATAGCTATTAACAGACAGTGTCCGATCGGTTCGACTCGAGTGCGCACTCATGTAACGCGGATATGTGTGGAGTTGTTTTCAATATTTGCAATTTTAATATTTAACGACCTCGCTTTGAGTGATGTTTTTATTTCTGAAGACGAAACATATGTTTCGAAACGCGTAAATCAATCGAACGCAACAGGAAGTCACACGACGGAAGAAATACGGTAAATATTATACAGATTTTTTAAATTTATTAATTTTTATATCTGTTGATGATAGTTACTACTATTGAAACAGGGTTATATAAAAAAAAAATAATAAAAAATATATTCTTGTACGAAAAGTCTTATTATTATTAATAATAATATACCAATATGTGTGTGTGTGACAATATATAATGAGATTCAGGTAGCATACAATACAGTTATAATTGTAAACGAATCGTGAAATAAGCGTACAGTATGTATTCGTTATGATTAACGAGCAAATTTCACCGTCCTTTACTGGCAGTCGGAAGGGTCACTTCGGAAACGGAAACGGAATCACTTTACACCACAACAATCGACCGTTTAGCTGCTCCACTTGCTGCCTTCAGGGGGATCTCATCTCCCACCTTTCAATGTTTTTAATTTATAACATAATCTTCCATTTTATCAACAGTGTTTCGTCAATTGGATAACATTAGAAGGTATCGGGTGAGAAGAAATGTTTTGTTCGAAAAATACACACCCATTTTGGAGGTTTTTAATTTTTATAATTTTTCAAAATTGTTGAATAACTTTTGTATTTTTTCAACCAATTTTAAAAATACCACTTTATCACTGTATTCATAATTATTCTATAGTTATTCCTAACGATATATCAAAAATTATTATATATGTAATCAATGACAACCAAATACAATCAAAATTACTTAACTTTTTTTGAAAATTTTAAATTCCTCACAACGTATTTTAATCACGTTTTTACATGACAACGTTAAATGGGGCAATGTAAAACAAAACCTGACTTTATACTGAAATATCATACACTAAACTACGCTATAACTACTATGAAAAACTTAACTATCCAACTTTGACAAATGTACTGTGTCTTAAAAAATACGCAAAAAACAATAGAATCAGAAGACAGGTATTATCAGAAAATTCTTAGAGTTTAGAAGAATACCAAAGTACTTCAGGTTTTAAATTCCAGTTCCTTGTATGAAGATTGATAGCGGTAAATACGACGTGACTATACACTAGACGCCAATATAATCCAGTACCGGTAGCCGGTAACCGGTACGATGTTACTCGAGAACACTATTCCTTCCATGTATTACAAAATCCACAGCTGTGAATTTTGCCGTTGGTAGAATAACAGATTATTTCGTGGTCGACATGCAGTACAGAAGACGAGTTCTACACTGAAAGCAGAGGGAACGCCGTAGACAAATCTGGTTTGGACTAACGATCGACTGTTACTTGAGTCTACGTACCGGCATTTTCAGCGCTTTAGCTGTAGGCCTACATGTTATAACTGCCTCGGCTTGAAGGTTAACATTCGGAAACCTTTCATGTATATTGTGTTCTTAATTGCGCGGCATTTCGCGACGCTGTCTCCGTGTATCAATCAGTTTGCATCGTTAGTATGTAAGATGAGATTACAGTTTTGTCAACACGTTGCCATTGTGTTGCCACAATTAGTATTCATCAACCACAGCTTATCACCTTCAGTGAAACCGATCAATCGTATCGCCGTCATTCTACTGTCAGTATAGACGCTGGGTAATGATGAGCCAAAACATGACAACAACGTAATTTACACTGAGATTAAAAAAATAATAATTACTACTAATAACAGTTGCTTTGATGACTGTGATACTAGTGAGCGAGGAAGCTATACAAATATACGCCTATATATAGTAGTGCACACGTTCACTCACAGTTGTTCCGTATTCTGCAACAACATTCTCCTTCCTGTTGTTGGATTGTAACTGATCCCCTGAATTCACAATCTTCTCACGGGTCATGCTAAGCAACCAGCTGCAATAGCAGATAACTTTACTGTGTGGCAATCAACAGGGCGCGCCAATTAACCAATTTTTTTATGAAGGCAATAAATGTGATTTTAAGCTAAACCCAATTAGTCGCAACGATAACTAATCATGTAACGAATACCAGCTATATTTTCTAAACGGTTAACTAAATTTTGTAACTATAAAACAACAGTTCTGAACAAGAACGGAACGAAAAGAATAATGAAAAAAATTTTTATTCGAATTCAGGAAACGTTATATTCCGTCGCTGTCGGATTGTACAAGGGACATGTGATCAGATTCCACAGATCAGCGCTTTCTCTATCAGCGTACTCCTCTAATGTATTTGCGTACTTCCAGCGTAACTTACACTGTCACTGAGTCCTTTTCCAATGAGGACGAATCGGTGTGCTCTATAACGAACGTTCTACGAGTTGCTACCCGATCAGCTGTCGTGTCGACGAGTTGATTTAATGATTTTTTTTTTTATACGTACACAAAACTCCAGTCAGTTGCCGCGTGATCAGTTAATTCTACTTAAATTTCGAACTGCTCTTTTACACCTTTGTTATCGGAAAAGAAAACCAGCCAGTTGATGCGCCGACCAGTTTTCGTTCCGAACAATTTATTTTGGCTACTTCTGTGGACACTTATCCAATCTTTCGTTTTGATCAGTTTTCGTTCTGACCCAGTAACGTGACGTCCACGTAACCGCTGTTGCCGGCGGCAACAGTACTGGAAATAAGAGTAAATAATATTAATTATATTACAGAATAAATACTTTAAGTATTGAATAATTTGAAATCCGAACAATATTAGTAGGGAAACTTGAAGAAAAGCGTAGCATAGCTTTCGAACGGCTGGGCACTTGGACCGTCTTGTGTTGCCGGCTCAGACATCGGCAATGTTTTACTACATACGGTAATTTACCTCGTAGTAGTTATCACTGTACAAACTGGAGGGGGGACACATTCGTCCACCCAATGTGTTGCCGCTGTATAAACCGGCAAAACGCTCAGTTAGCAGCTATGTTCGTTTTCGGAACTGACGTGCCGCAGATACTACGTACCTATTTGTGTTTTGTTCGTTTAGTCATGTGTTTCTCTGTTTGTCTTTATTATTTTTAATTCGATTATTTCTGTTCTGATTTGTTCTGTGTAAGTATAATGAGAGTCGGATCCTGTTGAACCGGGACCCTCTTATTGTACCAGCGAATGATCGAAAATGCTCTAAAAAGAACACTTGGTACAAGAAAAAATTCGAATTAATTTTTAGGTTTAAGTTTTAGGCCTATCACAACTGGCAACAGGTGTTATGTACCCACGCCACGCCACAGTCTGACCAATTGGTGATTTCTAGCGGCTCTACATTTGGTGCAAGGTGTACAATATTATAGACTTACGTATACAAAGACAGCTGCACTGTAGCATACAGAAGTAGAGCAAAAATGTGCTATAGCTAAGACGGGTTTCTTTACGCTAATGCTACAACGTTAAGGAAAATAGCGTGAACCATTCCGTACGCCAACCTGTCATAGTTAATACGCTCCTGATTATGTCAACACACTATATGGATACGAGTTGTAATTCTTGCAGAGACGTTATTCACTTTAACGTTATTGCATTTACGGTAAACATAGTTGTTCAGAAAATTTCCTAAATACTTAACACTAGTACTAATTTATCTGTAAAATGTTTTCTTTGAAGTATCTGAAAACTGCTGCCATACCACGAGTCGTTATGAGATTTGACAATTGGATTGGAATCATAACAGATTGTTTCTACATTTTGTAACAACCACTTATTGCGGCTAAGAATTACGGGTTATGAAGTGGACACAAACCGACGTAACGCAAATTATGGAAATTCACAAATTGCAACTTTACTTTCCTCTTCTCGGTGACAGCATCGATACGGCAATTATTATTATTATTATTATTACGTTTGTTTCACTTCATTAAAGAATAAGGATAATCTTTTTTAATCGGTGTTTCGTTCTAAAAAAATCAAAAATTTTAATACGAAATCAAATTTATACAAATTTTTAATTATTATTTTTACGCTTGTTTATCAAACCGGTTACTTATACTGTATTATACTGACCTCACTGTAGCTGGACGCCTATTTACCGACTGAAAACTTGATACAGAGAATTTAAATTTAAACCCAGAAACACTTTGGTTCTCAGAAACTCTTAAGAATTCTCTGCCACTTGAAAACCTTTTCAAGTAGGCCTATTTTTCTGAATCTACTGTTCTGTGCATGTTTCTTAAGACAGAATACAGTGTTCAGAGTTGCAGAGTACGTTTTGTATAGTAGTTGTAGCCTGTATTAGCGTACGATGTTTCAGTCTACAGTGAGTCGTGGCTTTTTGTTACCGCGATAAACGTCGATTTGGTATTTCGTCGTGTTCCTACATGGACTAGTTCCCGATATAAAAATGAATTTGTCGCTCTTTCAAAAAAAAAAAAAAACGATTAAAATGTTTTCCTCCCTTTCTTCGCCACCACTACTTCGAAACCAATCCAGACATCTCAACTCCATGTTCCTGAAAGTTTAGAACAATCTTCTTCTTCTTCTCCACGTGAAGGTATAGGCTTATATCCTGTTCCGCCTTCACTGAACTCATCTCTTCCTTGGTCTACCTATATCTCGTCTTCCTTGAGGTCTGTATCTTATTACTTGTTTAGGTAGTCTCATATCTTCCATTTTCTCGAAATGCTGCCTCCATTTTATCTATCCTTTTCTTATTCAGCTGGCCATAGAATATAAGTTTAACTCGTCTCTTATATCTTCATTTCGTATTTGATCTCTACGAGTCCAACTTTGGCTTTTCTCAAGAACTTCATTTCGCTTTTTGTATTCTTCGCTCATTATTTCACGTCATCGTCCAAGTTTCATTTCTATAAGTTAAAACAGGTGTTGCCATTACTTTATAGAATTTTATCTTGGTGTCTTTCCTTGTCTTATTTCCCAGTGTTCTGTGTATAGTACCGCACATCAATTGAAATCCATTTATTTTTATATCGATGTCGTTGTCATACTCATAAGTTACATCGCACCCTAGAAAATTGAAATGAGATACCTGTTCTGTAGACTGATTGCTTATAATTATCTTGCAGCGTATCGGATTCTTTCCTCTAAAGGCCATAACTTTTGTTTTCTGGGTTGATATTCTAAGATTATATTCTTTGCATATTTGGCTCAAGTGGAAAACTCTAATTCGAGATCTTTTTCTGTTTTTTGCATAATAACTTGATCGACCAAAAATAACAATGTATATTGACTGATACACTGACTAGGTGGTGTCAACTTAATTTTAGAAAAATTAAAATTATTGATATTTACGTTAATCAACTTTCTGGTTTCTAAACCGCTGAATAAACACACAATAAAAGTCTTAGAACTAATCCTGAGAACTAACGTTCAGAATTAATACTGCAAGTGGACCTTAGTTTGTTAAGTCGCGGGAAAGCAATTAAAAGTGTCTGGAAAGTTGTCGATGAAATAAAAGCATTTATTTCTACTGACGATGATGTCATCAAGTTTCCTGAATATTACAGTATTTTGTCGAGACGAATCTTGCTTTCATGACAGACGTTTTTCTATCTCGCCAAACGGACAAAACGTCTTCAGAGTTAGAAAACCACAGTTTGTGAATTGAAAAAATTATATATTTTGCCTTCTATGAAAATTTACAAAGATTCCTCGTGACAGTAAATGAAAATGACTTGGTTCACTTTTCTGAACTGGCACACACATTCTCGAGTCTTGGTCGCTTCAATCGGAGTGTCAAAACATTTTTGTTCTGACAATTCAAAATCTTTTGAAAAAGTCGGGTACATGTTTTCATGTTCTAGAAGACAGTTAGCCCATATGGATTTAATACGGTGTTCAAACCCCCTCCGGTTCAAAGTGGACACGCTGAGATGAATCCAGTTTGTGTAACTATTTGCACCATGTAAATTAAATTTCCACGAAACTAATGTCCAAAATAAATTCCTACTGATGCAATACTCGTAAATCTTCATTATAATTCTTATTATTATTGTGGAGTCCGAAATTTAGTATTACGTTTTTCATTTAATGGATATAATATACAAAACGGTTTACTGAAATTCTACACGGTATTAAAAAATAATGAAAATTAATAGTATCTCTATCCAGTTTTTTAATTTATATAATTGAATTACACGCTTTCTCCTAAAAAATAATATGAAGAATACGAGGCAGTTTAAAAAAAACGGGACACATTATACACGGTACACGGATAGTCGGAAGTATAAAAAACACGAATTACTGAATAATTTTTTAAATCATTTTTTAAACGCAGTTGTTATAAAAAAAAACCGTACACATTTCCTTGATGAAAGTCAGAAAACGAGTTTGAAACACTTTACCTTTTCAACTGGTGCACGGGTTATGGACAGATTCTTGGGAAGGAATAACCGTTGACGTACTGCATTCATTTCATCATACACAAGCATTTAATAAATACCTTACGAGTAACTTGAAAATACACTATTTCTGTGTTCAGTCTTGTCGTCACAGAATTGAGCGTTTAGAAAGTTGTCTAATAAGTTGCCTCTGCCATGCCTCTGTCGCGACGTTTTTTATTAATTTTATCACATAATTTTTTTGTTATCAGCACTAAGTGACTTCGCCAATACATTCCAAAGTAAGTTGTTGCTCTAACTTAATATTTCAATTTTACCGTTCCTTTGTACTAATACTTTCAATGATGACCGTATTAATTGGACTAGTGGTCGCCCAGTGGTCGAAATTCGACCGTAATTCATTAAATTTTTAAGTTTGAACGTTATTGAGGTTCTTTTGTCAAAGAGTATACCTCTATAATCATTGCATATAATTTTTTTGAATTTTGTTCTATTACGTCAGCTGCGAGCGTGTACAAATACGTCATTAGCGTGTGTTGTTTGCCTAATTCCCTGCAATACCTATGAAATTTAAAATTTAATGTTAGTAACAGTTGAAAAAAAAAACACAATTACAGCTTGTATTCGTATTTATTTTTTGATATAATTCATTGTCAGTTTTAATTTTTTCATGTTATTATTGAATCAAATAAACGCTAATAAAAATGAGACTTGACATTCATAGAAGTATAAGATACATTGTTTTCAATTCCAGTGGATTACATTTCATTTTTGGTAAGGTACAAAATTCGAAAACAGTTTGAAGATTATCTGCTACAAAGCTTATATAATTTTTTTTTCTATGCATTAATTTTCGAGTTATTTGAAAAAATGAAAGATAAGAAAAATGAGGTTTAGCTTGGCTAAGCCATATTTAAAAAGCAATAACGCGTTTTTTGACATTCCTTGGGTTTTTTTTTATTGCCATACTGACCAGGTTTCGCCAAGGCTACACAGTTATTTTGCCTATCTTTTTCGAATTATATAAAATTTAAATAAAAAATTAATACAAAATAAAAAATTAAATGAAATAAAAAATACGTGCCTCGCGTTTTTTCATATATTTTTCATTAAAACAAAAAACCGGGCGGTTAAAAAAATAAATGTTGTCCATTGAACTTAAAATAGTTTGAAAGTGAATTTAATGATTCAGAACTTCTGTGTAAACGATGTTTTTTGTAAAAACTCTTTCATCATTTGCTAAATGCCCTTGGCCATTATATTCGGAAATATAAAATCTCAAACCATCGAATGATCGAACTCTACTTGCTGCGACGTACAATTGACCATGTGTAAAAACTGGCTGCCTCAATAAAATTCCAATTTTTTCGAATGTTTGTCCTTGAGACTTATTTATTGTCATCGCAAATGCAGGTATAATTGGAAATTGAGTTCTTTGAAAGTTAAATGGTAAAACAGTACCGGAATATGTTAAATTTATACGTGGAATCAAAATTCTCTTATTGCGTGCGGTTCCAGTTAAAACGTCGCAATCAATAGCATTACGATGCATACACTTGATGCGCATTCTTGTTCCACTGACTAATGCTTCCTTTGTATTTAAGTTTCTGATCAGTAAAAAGATGCAATTAACTTTCAATACTAACTTATGTGGTGGCAAACCACTAATAGTCAAAGAATTCAAAAACTCTACTGGATAGTTATTGATTTCATTGTCATCATCACAAATTATTTTATCGTAGCTATGATATGTTTTCTGTTCACCTGGTATTCGATTAAGTATATCAGTATTAATAAAAGTACAATCATCATTTTTAGGTGCTAAAATAACTGACTTCAATATGTTATCTGAGAGTATGTTTTCGGAAATATTTCCATACACCTCATTAATAATATTATTTTCATCTCCTATTAATTGCTGAGGTATTTCAATAATATTTTCACCAAACTGAGGGAATTGTGGGGCTTCATCATTACCAATTTTTTTCAAGAATTCGACAAATTCTATTTCACTTGGTAAGGCTCTCATATTTTGAGTAAACGTTACTTTATGAAAATAAACAAACTTATGCCAACTCGTGACACAATTTTCAATTAAAGTTGCACGTGATCCATGTGGGACAACTGGTAAGATTTGCCGAAAATCACCGCACAGAAGTATCGTTTTCACTCCAAATGGTTTATGTTTATCATTTTCATCGCATAGATCCTGCAATAATCTATCTACGATTTTCTACACTTGCAGTGGGCACATAGAAATTTCATCAATAATTATCAATGATGATGAATTTATGTAACGTCCATAGCTACTATTTGCGGTAATATTCGCTACAGAATTTTCCAAAATGGGTATAGGCAATTTAAACACATTGTGTAAAGTTCTACCTCCAAGTAATAGAGTTGAAGCTATGCCACTGAACGCTGTTGCAATGCAACTAAGATTAAGCGAATTTAATTTGTGAATGATTGCTGTTTGTGTGAATGTTTTTCCACAACCTGCATGAGCGGTTAAACAAAAAACATTAGATCCAGTATCATGGTGCAAAACTTCACGAATCACACGATCAATTAGATTACGCTGTTCAATATTTGCAGTTTCATAATGCTCACAAAACAGAAACTCTTGTTCTATTGGATCAATAGCATTTGCTTCGTCTGTTCTCTGCGAATACGTGGGAACTGGTAAACCAAGTTCTTGACATGACAAATTATGAACATTCAAAATATCTTCAATTTCTAATAGAGCTGTGTTAAAGGATACTTCTTCGTTGTAATCTCTCAAAAAATCTTCACTAAGATATACTTTAAATTCATTCCATAACGCCAATGCATTGGCTGGCACATTTAATGCACAAATGTAACCAAATAAATTTCGCATTTGTTTTGGTGAATGTAATTCTTTTGCTTCATTTAAACATTCGCGCCATTCATTATCATTTGAAGCAATACCGCGAGCATGGCACGCTTCAACAAAAGAAGTGTGTATAATTCCATTGTATGTTCTAACATCCTCAAATGATTTTGGACCACAGACATGTAATAAAAGCAATCGTAAATGGAAAAGTTCGATGTCTTTTGGTGATACTACATATATGCGTGTAATGATTTTATCACCTCCACGCCTTCTCTTCTTCCATTTTTTTCGGGAATCTTCCCACACATAATGCAAAGGAATTTCAATATACTTATATTAATGCGCTGATGGATCTGATCGATTCAATTCAAAAAATGCTAATAATTTTGTTTGTCTTGCATTTTCAATTGCTTGACGTTCTTGCCCTTCTCGAAAGTAAACATTCTGTCTACGCGGTAAATGAATGTCAAGTCTAACGATGACGTGTGATTGAAAATGCATTGGTAATTCATAGATGCGCCATACAGCTTCAGTTGATCCGACATAACGGCCATTTAAAAAATTTTTAACTTCATCAATTTGTATTTCTTGACCTGGTTCATTTCTCTCTGAACCTAATTCAACAGATGCACTGTCATAGCCTTTATACACGTATTTATAAATGTATTTAACACTTTTAACTGTAGTGCATACTTCAATATTTATATGGCAATTAAATTTGGCAAGTAAATACGGATTGTATGGTACAACATAACGATTGTCGAGGCAACTACCGCGAACTTCAGCATTAATACCATTATCACGCCTTCTGTATAATGGATATCCATTTAATGATTCACATGTAAATTCATTAAATCGTTTTGGATAATCTTTTGTGCATTTTCCATCTCTCATACATACAGAATTTGGATTAGGTACACCGCATGGACCATGCATCATGTGTTTTACAACATATTCATGTAATGTAGGATGTGTTTGAATGTTAGGAATCTCCGCAGATACAACTTTATCAATATTGGTAGCGTTAACAATTTTATCTTGCTCATTTAAAGAGAGTAAAATGTGAGCATGAGGCAATCCTCTCTTTTGAAACTCAATTGTATAAATGAGTGCTTCAACTTTACCGAAGATTTTTTTTAGTGTAAGGCCCTCAATTAATGCTTTCAGTTTGGACTTGAATACACGCACAACAATATCAGGTCGAAAATTAGCTGACTCACCTACACCAATATTGTTAACTATTTCAGGCCAACTTGGATTGCAAGTCATTGTAATAAACAAAGAAGGCTTTCCGAAATGTTGTACAACTGACATTGCATCTAAATAATTCTGATACATATTTCTTGGAGATCCATTGAATGAAGATGGTAAAATTACTCTGCGGCCAACATTATTGGCATTGGGGTTCAATTCTAAATAATCTGTTAAATTGTTGCAAACTTCAGACCTAAGACTTGTTTGATTTTGTCGAATGAAATGTAACCTTGTGCCCTCTATTCTCACATACATATCAACTATCCACTGCAGAAATAATTTTTGTGAATGGTGCAACATGCTAAAATCTTCTCTAATTGCAAGTCGATAGGCTGCATACTGAAGCATGGTTAATTTATTTCTGGGCGCTCTTGAATTAGATGTAGTTGGTACATTATGAGAAATATTGATATGCCACCCAGTACCACCGTTTGGAAAAAGTAATGGATACGCTAAAGGGTCCAATGATGAATCCAAAACAGAGATATTTTTAATGGTCCCATTAACTTTTGAAAACGAAACCATATTTCGTTCAAAGGGTGGCTCACCATCAACTGTACTAAATATTACTGCTACATCAGTTTGAACTGCATCATTATAACGGCGTAGATCTAAATCACGATTTACTTTAA
Source organism: Magicicada septendecula (assembly GCA_034769895.1). Lineage (NCBI taxonomy): Eukaryota > Metazoa > Arthropoda > Insecta > Hemiptera > Cicadidae > Magicicada > Magicicada septendecula. The sequence continues at coordinate 743,762,288 of CM068368.1, read as the reverse complement.
TGAGCATACAAATTTCTTTATTTTGATTTTCAACTCTCTGACAATGATCTTTCATTGCAATGAATGACCGAACGAAAGGATTAATGCGTTCCAATTCAAGAGAGATTTCGCGCATTATATTGTTATTGCATGTTTGATTATAGTGTTCACGTAATCTATAATTGATAGCAGTGTCAACATCATAAAAATATAATTGCGCATAACATGGTGAGCGACCATATCCAGCAGTCATTGGACCTGATCTGTGATAAAAAACATCATGTATTTTAAAATGATACACTCCACGCGTAACTGTATCCGAATTTTTAGCTTCTGAGCTAACCATAGCAAATGATGAATTGTATTTACGAATGTTTTCAAAATAATTTTTTGACTTTCTTTTTATTGAAGGTTCATTTGAAGTAAGTCCATCATACAATGATTTAAAGTATTCATTTTGACTTAAGGCCGGTAATATTGCTTTACCCTTATGACAACATGAAGTGAATGCAGTCCTTTCACCTAAAGTGACCTCAGATTCGAAATGTTTTGCATTGCAAAACCTGCATTGTAAATGCATTAATCCACAATCAAAAGTATTAAAATTTCTTGGAATGACATTTAGTGCGCATTTAAATGTATCCCTCAAAATAATTTCATCATTTTGTATACTATTTACACTATTTAAATTTGCATTTGGTCTATTATCATTTTGACTTTCACGCGAATATATATTTTCTTCTTTGTCTCTCACTCCGACCCGTCAATGTTCTATGTCGAGGCATAATGGAAGTAGGTGCGAATATCTGAATGTAAAAAAAAAACACGTAATGAAATTACTGAAACTAAGATTAGACAGGGTTTAATTTAAAAATAATAAAATGTACTCACTTTTTTGAAACCACCAATAATAATTAGGCGAGAGTAAGTCAATTCAAATTGCTGCTACAAAATTTTCCTTTTGCAACAGGTGTATATTAAGCAAGCTGTATTTCACTTTCAACTGCACATTAATATATAAAACACAGATATCTAATATACAAAATATAAAATAAATGCTTTTTTGCCTTGACATACACTCCACAGACTATTGAAAAAGGAACATTTGAAATCACACAAAATTCACAGCTCATTCAGTCAATCTGTCAGTAATTATTTGTTGGCAACATTTTAAAATTCTTTGGCGACAATCTCTTCTCTGTGCGACTGTTTGACCACAGACTATTATGTGTTTGACATTGGCAGTATGAACGTACACTAAAATGAAAAAATTATAATTTTATTGCCTGGCAACAAAATTATTTTATTTTTAACAATTACCATTGTTTGAAAAAGTTTAAATGAATTTTCAAGTGCAAATGAATGTTTTATTTTATTTAATTTAATGTATTTGTAACACATATTATATATAAATTTTAGCTTTCTGCACTCCTTCTCCATATAAACTTTAACTATGCCAAATCTCACACTCCTCCGTGCGCGCAATATGCTTAAAAAGGGGTACAAAGTTTTCTCTTCACGTATTATATTAATTGGATACTTAAAGAATTTTTCAAGACTAGACTCAAGCAAAGGAAAGCTGTGTATTTTAAGTACCTTTGACACACATACAAGCTGGTATGTGTGTGTGTGCGCGTGTGTACGCGCGCGTGGGGGACGATTAAACCCGACTTACGTCCATACATATTTTTGTCGCTTTCTTAACACCACTGATCTTTATCTACCCAAAGCTTACAGATCTCTTTCCCTCATTTCTTTTTTAGCACGCGTGTTTACAATGGTACCGGTCACTTGTATGAATACACAAACTAACCCATTTCAATCCGCCTTGTGACTTCTTTTTTATACTGATGACGCGTTTCAAAGCATATCCTTCGTCATCAGACCTGGGGCTGAATCCCCAGGAGGTCGTTATCCGTTAAAAATCCAATATCATTTAAATTTGCACTCTATACGCGTCAGTAGGTGCGCAACTATTCACGTTTGGTCGACCACTCAATTCTGACCACTCCTAGTCGATCATATAAATCTGACTTCTCCTAGTATGAAACAAATTAACTGTCCCATACTTTACTTTGTATTTAATTTCCCATGATCTAGGAATAAATCCTTTAGGAAGGAATAGGATGCTAAATGATTTTTATTATCTGAGTGTTGTCACCTACGGCTCATAAGTTCAGACAATGAAGAAAAAAAAAGAAGAGAGATATTTGGAACGTTCTGAGATGTCGCTGAGAGGAAAACGGAACAGATTCATTGAAAAAAAAATGACAAATAAGGAAGTCACAAAGTTACTGACAAAAACAAGACGTCTCCTAAAGCATCCCAAGAAAATGAAACCGATCTGGGTGACCGATAACAGATATTTTATATTTAGTGTTCCGCACTAAGGCAGGTCTTCAAATGGTAAAAGCTCTCCAAGCTGTCCTATCGCATGTCAGTCTTTTCGTTTCTTCGTAACACCCTCTGATTTTAATGCTATCTATTAACTTCATTTTTCTAAGCCCTCTCTTCTTTTTTCTCCTTCTATGACATCCTCCATGGCAGTTGTACGCAAGCAGTCTCTTCTTAAACAATGACCAGCCTGTAAAAGGGTGCGAACATTCCATGCCCCAATCCTAAGCTTGCCATCTTTCTTCTTTTCAACACTTCCTAGTTCTGTGTTATCTCTACTGCTTTTGGTATCTTTCTCGATGCATTCCCCTCCCGGAGATCCGACTGAGGGGATATTTTACTTCCGGAACATTTTACATAGAGGGCCATACCATTTGCTCTACTAGGGATATTCAACATCCTTAATGTGGTGGTATCCCGTTGCCTTCCACATCCTCATGCTGTTGACCAAGTGGTTCATCCGCCTTTAGGGACAATTTCCCATCCCAAGTGCATGAAAGTGCCCTACCTCTAGATCGTTAGATCGGAAAAAATTGGACGATGAGCTGAGAAGCTTGAAAGCGCTAATCGGAATAATTTTTCTATAGTGGTGTGCAACAGTGATAATTCTGTTTGAAATCATAAATTATTTCACTTCGGTCGATATTTAATAAGTTTTATTTCAGCACAGCTTTTTTACCAACAATCAATATAGTTATTCGAACAACATGCCATTCTAACATCAACTACAATTATTTGCTCACGTATGTGGTTTCAATATTTTACGTTGTTGACGACTATTATTGTTTGACTCACTAGCATTGCTTTGTGACCCATCCAGGTGGGTACTTTCTGCGTCTCATCGTTGGGTCGCGGTCCATACTTTGGCAACCGCTGATTCTCGTTCATCGAGCGTACACAACGAATAATAAGTATTTGCTACCACTGATAATAAGTTTGCACAAATCAAACCCGATATCTTCGAGTAATTAAAGACATAACGTTCAATTTTCGTAAATCAAAAGTAATAGAAAATTCATAACAGCAGTAACAATATAGTTTTGCAATTATTTTTATTATTCTCGTGTTTATTCCATTACCCAATTTAGTTTCTGCTCTTTGTCTGCGTCGAAACGAGCACAATTGCAGCTGGACTGGTTACTTCACGACCGACTGGATTTCCTGGATCGACTACAATTACGCTCGTCCGGAAAAGAATCACTTCAGGCGCGGACTTCATCGAACCAAACCGTTTCGGAAGTCAACACGTCGACTTGTGACACCTATTTACTCTTCAATTTACGCTGAAAGGTGTTGACACCAAACCTAATTCACTCCACGTGACTTTCTCTGAGTGAATCGTTTCTACGTATCTGCCCAAATAATTGCAACGCACACAGCATTAAGAAGTGCTTCCGTGGTCAACTTCTTTGTCCGTGTTTCAAATATTAAATTCACATTCTGAAAAGCGTTTCGATACGCGTAATACCACCCAAAGAACAGGCAGATACAGCTCGAATTAAACGTATTATCGTATACCAGTGACGAATACACAATATAGTGTTTGTGCGCGCGCCTGACATCGATAATATACATATCCATCACTTAGGGTAGTGGTTCCCAAACTTTTCAATCCGCGGACCCACCCCCCCCAAAAAAATAAAAATTCACGGACCCCGTCTGAGTTCTGAAATGACACAAACAGTAAATATGATAGAAACTCTTATATTTTAATTAAAATGTATTAAAATTAAAATTCTATTAACTTGCAAAATTATAATATTAATGCTATAAAATATAGTTTAATGTGAATAACGAAACTGCTTTTGAACAATTAGCTCTGCAATATTTGGTTAATGTCTGATAATTTCAATATTAAGTGACTCTCGACATCAAGTTTATTTCTTAACTTTGACTTCAAGTACGTCAGCTGGGAGAATGCGATTTCACACAAATAAGTAGAGGGAAACACAGTTGAACACTTCAAAGCTTTTTTAGCAAGTTGAGGATAGTCAGTCATTACATATAACCAGACGTCAGCTAGCTGTAATTGCGAAAACTATAATTTTAATGAACTGTCAGTTGAAAGTTCTGCCAATTAATCATCTTCTTGTAGTGTAAGAGAGAGGTCTAATAAGTTCGGATGACAAACAGATCTGCTACACAACATGATTTAAAGACATTGTTAAAGCTATTGGTTGAAATTAGTTTTACAGTTACAATTAGTGTGGAAAAAAAAGTTGAATCTTCTACTAATTGTTTTAAGATTCTAAATTTAGATTTTAGAGCATTAAAAATCGAAGAGGTCTAATAAGTTCGGATGACAAACAGATCTGCTACACAACATGATTTAAAGACATTGTTAAAGCTATTGGTTGAAATTAGTTTTACAGTTACAATTAGTGTGGAAAAAAAAAGTTGAATCTTCTACTAATTGTTTTAAGATTCTAAATTTAGATTTTAGAGCATTAAAAATCGGAGAAAATTACTGTATATTCTGTTTTTTATTAAAAGTGTCTGCAGACCCCCTGAAACATTGTCGCGGAAACCACTTTGGGAACCACTGACTTAGAGGATAACACATTTATCCTTCCGCAACTTCATTGCTCATAACATTCCGTTAGTATATTATTATTATGATTCTCTTTTTTACACATATAAACTTGTATCGTTGTGTTATTAATTTTTACCCAACCCTCAACTTTATTTGCAATAGCTACTTGATGAGTTCCTGACATTTTCCGTCAGAATGACTGAGAGGGAAAGTAGCTATATGTTCACTAATTGGCCAGAACATAAATAGCCACATAATTTACACCGAATAACAAACAATAGGCTGCCAATTTACATACAATATGCTAACTACCGTCGTATTTTACCGTCTCGTAAGCAAAGTGCGGAATCAATACATTCATTTTACCACCAAAATTATTACTTTCTTTATATCTAAAATTAAACAGATAAAATCATTGAAGTTGTTTACATATTATCATTTACAAAATTTGAACGCGGTACACGTTGATATGATCTAACAAACCGATACAATCTGTAATTCAATTAAAATTGTTTACAAACAATTAAATTTCAATCAGTTAACCGTGACAGACCGTCAGCGTTGTCTGGTCATATTACACGATGGACGAAACGTTTACTAATATCTGCGGTTCTTGAATATTTCACTTCCGCGTTCTTCTCTTATGAGTCTGAAGCTGTCACACCCTTTCAGTTCATTATAATCTAAATTATTTTAAAAGCAATGTTTGTAGTATAACAAAAAAACCCCGAGAGCGATGGATAAACTGCACTAACGATTATGTCTGTATTTCAACAATAATTGGTCGCGTATCACCTGTTTACATGTCCTACGGTGCTTCGTCTTCACGAAAAAGATTTTTAACCTCTCCGAAAATTGTGGCGGATACCTGACGTTTCGTTAATTCACTTTAGTCACGTAAGTTCTAGAACTAAAATAAATAAATAAACAAATAAAATAATTATATTATTCTGATTTTGTTGGCACAAAATGTAACAAAATCGTGAAGCCATTTTTACAGAAGAGCTTTCTCTGCGAACAAGTGTAACTGAAGTTATGACAAAGTTAGAATTACAATTGTAACCTCTCGCAACTTGGATGATATTTTTATTGTCATCGCAACTGAAAGCCCAGTTTCGCAGAGCTTAGAATTAATGAGAACTTTTCAGATTTCTGCGTAATACTCGGCATATTCATCATCATCAGCCGTGGCTCTACAATCCTTGGTGGATCTTGGCCTGCTCCAAGAGTCGATCCCATTCCTCCTTATTGCGTGCCCTGGCTTTCCAGTTTCTTATGTTCAGGTTTCCGATGTCCTCCTCTATCCGGTCTTTGAATCTACTTCGGGATCTTCCCCTTTTTCTACTACCCATTGGTTTCTGGTAGAAAATATGTTCCTCCATTCTCTGTACGTGTCCAACCCACCTTAGCCTGTGTATTTTGATTATCCTGACAATGTCCGGCTCTTTGTAAAGATGGTATAGTTTATAATTATAGCGCCTGTGCCACATTCCATTTTCTTGTACTCCTCTAAATATTGTTCTTAGAATCCGTCTTTCACAGCAACCTAATAGTCTCACGCTATTTTTTGTCATTGTCCATGTTTCTGGAGCATATGTCAGCACTGGCCCGATAAGTGTTTTGTAAATTTTGCATTTCGTGCTTCTTGAGATGAAGCTAGATGTCAGGTGCTTTTTTAATCCATAATATGTTTTATTTGCGAGATATATTCTTCTTCTCATTTCAGTGTTATTGTCGTTAGTGCTGTTTATCTGGGAGCCAACATATATGAACTTTTTACTGCCTCTATATTTTTTCTGCTTATTTCAAGGTTTTGAAGGGTTGGGTTTAACGGTAGTTTGTGCCCAATTTTACCTGAGGCTTCCTCTAATGCTGAAAAGGCACTAACGAGATCTCGTTTTGTCCTGGCAATTAGATCAATATGATCTGGACTGGGCGCATTCCCCTCCTCCTATGGCGCTACAATCCAAGTCGGGCCCTGGCCTCCACCAATCTCCGCCTCCAATCTACTCTATCCATTGCAGCCCTCCTCCAGTTTCTTATCCCCATGTCCCTCGCGTCCTCTGCAACGCCATCTTCCCACCTCTTCCTCGATCTGCCTCTAGGCCTCGTTCCCTCCCATGTACCCAGCACAGCCCTTTTGGGGTTCCTGCCATCCTCCATTCTCATAACATGTCCGGCCAAACGCAATCTTTGCATTCTTATGGCCCACATTACCGACGTGGCTGTGGACAATGGACAATCTTATCAATAATGGTGACTCAAGTGATGATACAAGCTCAGACACCGATATGGAAGGCACTGAATTAATCTCTGACAGCAACTTATAGTATTCAGTACACTGGAAATTATCACAGTTCTATTTTCGTTTTAAATAAACTTTAATTTTGTTTGTTACGATATTTAAACGGTTAATAAAAAAAAGCCATTAATTGGTGTTATAAAATTTCTCACTGTCGGTTTGACACTGTCACACAAATTTTACTTTGGCCAGGACAAATTATTACAATTTCGTGTGTTTATACAGTATCAATATTATATGTACCCTGTCTGTACTCCTTCTGCCAGAGTGACACGCCTTTAATTCAAGCAGCAAATAGCGTTTCATATATGCCACGCTTGTTTGTTTACATCAGGATTAAGCTAAGAACGGAAACAGTACTACGACGTTGTGTAGAGTCGGTGCTATTTACAGATTATTATTATACATCATATTGTTATTTGATTAGTCTTCACTGACATTACGCGCAATCGTCAACGCGCTCTACATTACTGTTTGTTTTACGTATATCGTTTCCACGTCATCGTGACAGTAGATCTGTTCATGCAACTTTATACGTTACGGGGTGCGCAGCACACAGGGGCTAATGTACCTAATTAATATACATGTGGACTGCTCTATCCACGCCAACTTTTCATGACAAAAACATGACCACAGTGTACAATACGTGAGTATCACAGACTCGTGGAATTAACGATGGGTCCGTAGACATGAGATTTGGTATCCCAACGTCTGTGCAATAACATAGCCATGACATGTCTAAATCGTAGACAAAGTTGGAAATTAGCGAGCATCCAACCTTCCTGTTTCTCAAGATCGATATTGTGGGTTGGAGTTTCCTCGACGGTTTCCGTTCCCCGTCGTAAGTAAAAAAATGAACGTAGAGCATAAGATGAGTAAGAATAAAAATAACAAACGACTTCCATGGCTGAAAGCGCACCCCAACAAAATCTCTTATAAATCTGCGCAACACATTCTTAAGTAGCTACGTTATGAAGCGTAGAGCATAAGATACATGAGAATAAAAATAACAAACGACTTCCATGGCTGAAAGCGCTCACCAACAAAATCTCTTATAAATCTGCGCAACACATTTTTGAGTAGCTAGGTTATGAAGTGTTGGTAATCGGATCTACAAATAATGTCGTAGTCATTTTACTTCTTTACACATGAAATATGTTTCGTAAATACGTAAGGAAGGCGTCACGGGGATCAGGCACGTGAGCACTAAGAAATTTTAATAAATTTTCCAGTAGGTAACTGTAGTTGATGTTATTCAACTTTCTACACGGAATGGTATAATCGACTTCCACGTACATGGTCTATTAATTAAAACTACAAACGAAAAGAGCCAACTAAAGAAGTAAAAATGTGTGATTCGTTAAATCGTGGGAACTTCACGTCCAACAAACTCTCTCCTTGACATGGTTGTTAAGAGAACTGTGCGTGCGTTTGTACGCTTTGCGTGAACTTCACGTGGAATCGGCATTTTCCGAAAAACAGGCAGAGAGAGAGAGAGAGAGAGAGAGAGAGAGAGAGAGAGAGAGAGAGAGAAAACAACTAGATATAAAAGTTTATCAAAAAAAAAATCAAAACATTTTTCACTTCTTAATTTATACATTGTCCAGATGGAGGGACAGGGCTCAGGGGGTGGGGAAGGGACATTTGAATTATAGCTTGTTGTGTGTGAGCAGGGTGGGGTGGGGTGGGGGTGAAGGGTTTGTTTTCAGGTTATTTGTTTCATTTCCGATCTGACGATGAGCTGTGAAGCTTGAAAGCGCTAATCGGAATAATTTTTAACTAAATTTGTCAACTCGATCGGCAATAACTGAATTCGTGAAATCTTGTACGAAATAAGTCAGATAATGATGACAGAATAACAACAATAACAACAAATGTTGTGTAATAGTGTAAATGACAGTAACACTCATGAACAGTTTTATTTATATATCTAGTAATAATAATAATAATAATTATTATTATTATTATTAATAACGCTATTGTTGTATTATAATTATTACTGTTATTGAAGCTTTAAAAACTGTGTGCAAAATGCGACCTTTCGTTGTCGAGTGATAGGTAAAGAGGTAACGTTAGTTCAATACATGCTGCAGACATACGTCCCAACCTAACCTAACCTATCATAAGTAGATTTAAGACATACTACACACGTTGTACAACGTCTCTGCCCAATGTGTTTACACAAAACGAAAAAACAAAAAATTATTAATAATGACAATAATTACATACGGGTTATTACAAAAATTAAAAAAATTGTATTTACGATCAAAAAGGTTTTATATTTCAATAATTAAGTTATAAGCAAAGTGAGACTGATTAAACTACTATCTATGTTACATGTCTGATACATGCTTATAACACGTATTTACAAAATAGCGTACATTTTAGAATTATAAGTATTTATTTTATACAAATGTAAATAAATATTACATTTTTATTCAGTCAATTTTCATAGCCTATATTACACACACACACACACACACACACACACACACACACACACACACACACACACACACACACACACACACACACACACACACACACACACACACACACACACACACACACACACACACACACACACACACACACACACACACACACACACACACACACACACACACACACACACACACACACACACTTCTATGTTTATAACTATAAAAAGTCCGATAAATTAACAAACGTCAACAGCAATCGAAATAATTTAAATCTAAATACAAGTCGAGCGCCCTTTTATGTGTCTCATAATACAGTAACTCGGTGAACACGCATACGAGCAAGACAAATAAATTGCTATTACAGAAGTTAAGTTTTGTTGTATGCTGAACGAAAAACTAAATTAAACTCGGATAATTTTAATTGTCTTTGGTGAATGTGATTACGATAAGGACGTGGCTAATGAACTGGATAAATACGATCACATATGTGGTGTAATAAATTGATTAGTTTCCTTCATACAACGAAAGGCTCCAAACGTGTGGAAAAGAGGAACACTGGCATTCGGAAGGGGATAGATATCGTTAGCATACTTTACTGGTCGCGAAAGCTTGGATCTGAGTACCGTCACAAACAATCTGCCTAATGCATAATGCAGATTTTTATATTTCACAAAACATGCGCCACCCTAACAATACTGTTTAAAATATACAATACATTTATGACGACTGAGAAACATATTTGTACACCTACAACCGATCGATGTCTGAGAATAACCTTTCACTCCAACTACACGCAGGTTCAATGCAAGCAGTACAAGGGCTACGCGTACTGTCTCTTTCGTGCATGCACATTCTACTGTCGCTTCTAAGCACACGACTAGTTATGTTACCGCGAATATCCTTTCACATCCATTGCGATCTATTTGAAACTCTTGATTTGTCACACTTGTTACTTATGGAGGCCAGACATGGACGTTAAAAAAAGGACAAGAAACAAAAAGAAGGTTAAAAAAAAGATTGTAATGCGTGTTTTTGGCCCGGTTAAAGAAGATAATGAATGGAGAATAAGAAATAGCCAGGAGATAGATGAGCTATTGAAGCATGAGGAGATTGTGAGATTCGTAAAGACTCAACGAATACAATGACTAGGTCACCTAAAGCGAACGGATGATCAGCGTATGCAAAAAAAACAAAATCCTGAGGGCTCAAGTCTACAAAAGCGGAAAGAGTGGCCGACCTAGTCTAAGATAGTTGGATGATGTGCTGGAAGATCTAAGAAGAATGAGTGTGACGGGTTACACTGAGATGGCAATGGACAAGAGACACTGGAGTAGCCTGATGTTGGAAGCCAGGGCTCACGTTGGGGTGTAGTGCTAAAGAAGAAGATTTGTTACACAAGATGTTACAAATTTTTCCTGAATTCGATAAGGCATCACTTCATTTGCGTACAGTACGATTTTTAAATCTGGATTTTCGCCAAACAATTTCTTATAGTTCCTGTAGTTGGTTAAAACCGCCATTTCTGTAGGTTCGCTGGCATTTGCAAGCTGTAGTTGAAATCTACGTTTGAAACCAAGAAGTCTGTATAGACAAGAAGGCTGTCACAGGTGACGGAATATAATACGCATCTACGCATCATAATGTCGAGCGTGATGACTCATCGAATAACAATGTGTCGCGCAAATTTCTACAACAGCACGTTCTAGCACACTGTCGAAAACGTGGACAAAATCGAGGGTGTCGAGACTGTCATTCGTCACTAACTCTGCTTGTAAGCGCGGAGACGGAAACGGAGACAAAGCTTAATGAGCTAGTGAGTTGTTTTATGACGATTGTATTGTACGTTGTAAATGAGCGCGAGGTGATCACTGAATGCTGTTTACTCGTCTTAACTTTGATTTTGTAAACGTAATAATTTTCTTATAAAATCCCAATCATATTTTATAAAAATTCAAGACAGACACTTTGTGTAATCTGTGATAAGACTTGAGAATAAAAATGTCAAAGAGGAGAACTGAGAACTCAGATAATTGAAGGTTCATAACAGACAGGTAGCCAGCAGCCTGTTATCTACAGAGTGGAGAACTATGAGCAAGAGTTTATGAGAAGAACACAATGATGAAGGTGAGTTTCATAAGAAAAAATTTTGTGTAACGGAATGAAATTGAACCTGAGGAAGAGACTACTGAGGAAAGGGATATAGATATGAATGAGGTTCCAAGGAAATGTGAATTTGGAATGTGGCTAAATGGAAGGGTGCTCAAGAGAATAAGGAGGGTAGAACAATTCACCGGATTGTAAAGAGAAGAGAGGGAAACTGGATTGGACATATCCTGAGAGTGAATGGTCTATTTAATGACTATGTTTAACGGAAGAACGGAACGAAAAAAGACAAGAGGGAGGAAAAGATGGAAATTCATGGATACCTCCAATGTGAGGTGTGGCATGACAAAATAAAAGTTCAAGTCTGGAATAGACCGCGTGGTGTATGATCGCGTTATCATGGTAACCCGGTATATGTATCTCTGTAGAAAGGTTGTTGAATAAAGCATTATTTGTATACGATTTTAATTCAATTTCTGACTCTTGTTTTATATTTTTATATATTAAAGTCGTAGATTAGAGCTTAACAGAACTGCATGTATGCACGATACAGAGAAGTCGGTATTTATGCCGGTCATTCCGTGATGATAACTGTTGTTGTTATTCTTATTATTATTTTACGCGCTGCCAGAGATACACTATTCTTTCAAGTTCGTACTTAGCTGAGGTTAACAGACTTTCGTGTTTCCTAAGATATGTTCGTACTTCTACGTTTTAAACAACTGGTTAAATTAAAGTTCATTCACAATTTCAATCTAAAATTTTTTGAGAAATTTCTTGGCATAATTTTAACACTGAAAGAATATTCTCATTTATTAACAGTCTGTGAACAAAAGAGATAAACTAATTTTGTATGGACTCCATAAGCGTACAGTAAGTTGAAACTTAAAAGAGTCTTGCAAACAATTCTTCACTACTAAAAAATATAAGTGTTTTGAGGTAGAATTATTCTTCATAAAAATAAAAAATTGATTACTTCAATTATGAATATTCGTACCTATGTCAAATGTTATTTTTTTAAATTTGTGTAAATTATAGTCCACTTTCTAATATGCAGTTGTACGCCCACAATTTCATGTTGAAATTTGCTGCATTCATGTGAAACTGAAATAATTATCAACTCTATTGTTCATAAAGTTTGGTAAAATAATTTTGTATTTCCTTGGTAATTTCATTTTATGACTAAAAAAAAATGTCCCGTTTTTTCCTCCTCTGACATAAAAAATTCTTGTTTGAAAAATTTGCATCCGGTATTGTTACACTCACCTCGTAGTGTAGACGTGTTCTTACCACTTCTTGTAAAACATGCCCCTCTTAATTAAATCTTGTACTTGTTATCAGCTTCTAGATCAGCGTGTCGTAAACCAGTAATGTATGACGTAGTTTGTCACAGTGTCACTCTGCACTCTTAATGTCGCAAAATCATAAATACTGTAAACGCGTGGCTCTGAGATGGAAAGTGGAAGATCTGAAGCGCACCTACCTACACTGTGTGGCTTGAACAATATGTGTCCGCGAGAACTGAACCTGCTATGTCTACTGAAGGCTGGATGCCTCCTCAACCATTTCATTCGGGAGCAAATCTTGTCTACTTCTCAAATAGGTCGTCGTGATCTTTGTGACTCTGTATCGTCTTCTCGCCTAGCATATATCCTCTATCCTCCAGTTTACTTTCACAGTTCACGAAATGACATCACCTATGTATTTGTTTTCCTAATGACTTTGTCACGCACTGTAGGCCTATAATTATACGGAAAAGTATCCTCAAGCACGGTTCTTTCCACGGTCCTCAGTGCAGTACGCCAGTCTATCTATCGTTCTTCGTAACACCTGGTGTTATCATTCTCCGTAATTCTAGTTTTCCTAACCTGGTGATTTGGATCTGTAAGTCATAAACTTACAGACACCTTTACCGTACATACATTTCCTATGTTTGCGGAAAGAACGCACTAATTAAAAATTCCATTTTTTAATTATGAGGATCATACTTTGATATTTTTCATAATAATGCATGTACTCCCACAGCTGATCCGGCCTGTTCTTATTGGAATGATAATTTACAGCACTGTACTACCAATTCATAGTCATTAAACTTTTACCAATTATAACCATTTGCCCATAACCACCCTCGATCAACGCAGCCGTATTAAACACTATTTCTGTCTTGTTCTTATTATTCTCGAACCAAGCGTGAACCTTCATTGTTGAATTAAATAATCATTTATACCATATCGACTGTACTTTCAATACATAAGGCATACATTTGCAATATTTCAATTCCGAATTTACCACTCTAATAGTCTAAAACGGATCCGCGCGCACGTGTGTGTATAGCCGTTTACTGTTCATGTAGAACACGTGTAAACGCAATCTGCATGTCTCGACAGCACATGGTACGTTCGTGGCGATGACTTGTATTCTATACGGACGCTTTAAAACAAAGCTCAACAAGTAAAAGTAATAGAGAGAAATGCGCTGTTAAAGACCTTAGAAAACAATGCCAAGGTCAGAGCCAATGAGAAGAAACGCTGGCAAGTTCACACAAACGACGACGAAATGAAAGTACAGTGAAAACGTAGCTCAGCAGGCAGACGCGGGGTAATTAATATTTAACGGAGAAATTACGCCCGGGGCCTTTTTAACAGTACTAATACGCGTAACATGTGGACGTTCAGAAACTACTAACGTTAATCTGAGTTAAAATAAAAGTTACGCTATTTCGTGTCGTTTGGAAGCTCCCACGGCTGCTATTGTAATGAACATTTTCTGTGACGCGTTTTTCAATCGTAACTGAATTAAACGGAATCGTGTGGCAGTTAAAATAATTCTGTCGACACTCTGGTTCTCTGCAGGTATGAAATCGATTGATACGCTATCGATAAATTATAGCTTGCACTGCACCGATGAACCGGTTTTGACTAACGAACAGTTTTTCTGCACCGACATTAACACGAGATTTCATTCCCGGTTATATTTATAAACAGAATTATCACTGTTGCACACCACTATAGAAAAATTATTCCGATTAGCGCTTTCAAGCTTCTCAGCTCATCGGAATAATTTTTCTATAGTGGTGTGCAAGGTGTGCAACAGTGATAATTCTGTTTGTGATTATAACCACTAACACGACTTTCTTAATTAAACTTCTGGTTATATTTATGTTTTATTCGTCGTACATTTGGAGCTCGCAGACATGTTTTTATTATCTGATAACACTGGTCAACAAAAAAATAAAGTCTGTCTCTTTCTTTTACCAAAATAGCCAATTTCCACCAAAAATATGATGAGAAACCATACGACATCAGAATACTTTTATTAGCTCTCAATATCAAGATATGGAAACTTATGCATATTTACTGATACCGTTAGAATATACATATGTGGAACCTCTTACCTACTATTTCGAGCGCTTCTGTTCTTTTGCAAGTCTACTTCAGTAGCATCTCTTGTCACATTCCAATAATAATCAGCAAGCACAGATGCGTTCCACTTGCCCCGATACCTTCTTTCCATCGCTTGGTGGAAGCTATAGCCAAGAATTCATTTCAGAATCAAGAGAGAGTATTTTAAACGACGTTTTGCCACCCAATTCTCGACATTAACAGTAACATCATAGTTTTCAGGTCTTCGATTACGCAAAACGTTGTTGATAACAGATTTTCCAAGCCGTTTTTATCTGTCCTTCCAACTAAACGTTTCATCCTTAAACAGTTCGCGAATCCGCTGCCCAACAAAGATTTTCTTACTATCTTAGTATCGTAGTATCTCTCAGATGTAGACATTTTGACTTTAAATACCTGAAAAGCTTCTTCTTTCTGATTTATAACCTTCACAAAATGTTTCATCAACCTGAGTTTAATCTATGGGCCTAAAGGTGGTAGTATGATTTTATCACGGGCAACTATGGGAGTGTACCGAATATTCTTCTTTCCAGGTTCCACCAATATCCACTTAGAATAGTTTTTTCGCATGTAGTGTGAAGACCTATCACAATTATACTACATGTAGAGAAATAGTAATACTTAACTGCATTCCGAATAAGTTGGCAGTAACTAACATGTCTGCCACTGATGGTCTTCATAATTAATTTTTTCTAGAAGCAGTTTCACATTTGCATAATTCTGAGTGTTGCCAACCCAATTTTTTATTTCAAAATTCTTTAACAAAATTGGAATATTTCGATTAGTCGTAAAGGAAACTACTATTTTTCATGAAAATGAGAGCGAAGTTTGAGATTTAAATGTCATAATCGTTTTTCTTGCATCAAAATTAATCAGGATTTACTGTTTTAAAATCGGAAATATTTTTCATGTTGACAAGTGTGACAGACAACATTTGCAAAAGATTGCTGGAACATAAATGTGCAAAGAACAAAACATCTTCTTTTGCCTTCCGGTCCCACACTGTATCACTTCTACCATTTGAGGGGCTACCAACGACTCACCTCCCTCAGGTCCTACAAGCGTAAACTTTCCGCAGACTTCCTCTTTCAATCCTCAACACATACGCCTTCCACTTATTCTCGCCTCCTCTACAAACTCGATCGCAGAGTACGTTTCCGATTCATTTCTTATATACTGATTGCTCACGCTGTCCTCCTTGGAACACCGCATAACACGTCGAAGAAAACACATCTCAGCTGGAGTGAAAGCATCCATGTTTCCGATCCATTAAGCAACGCTGGAACTTTGTACAGTGATGTTTGGCTGTCCCTTTATGTTTTCCCGTGAAGATTTTTCTAGCCATGCCTACGACACCTTGAACCTATTAATATTATTTCTTACATCGTAAGCCCTTATAACTGACATCGTATCTCAGATACTGAAAACGCTAGACCTGTTCAAGTGTCCTGTTATTTATCATTAATTTACGCCTACGGGACTTCTGTATTCCCCGTCGATATCTTAAAATTATACAATGAACACAGTGCGTTCAATCTGTGTATGCCCCGTTGCAAACGATTCCTGAACGACCGTCTGGTCGTCTGCAAAATATTAATTGTTCGCCGGAACCCAGGAGCATTCATGTCCTGAGACAGACTACATTCATGTCTAACAACCACTTCAATATACTATGATCACCCCTTCGAAAGAACCGACCATAATAAGGCGCGTCTCTATATTAGATTCAACTCTCTTCGCAAATGTCTGTTTCAAAATGAACACATCATTCATAAATGGTTTATGACTTCAAAATACGACTATCAGAGATTCTCTGTAGTCTATTCTTTTTTCTATTTACAAGCGTATTGAACTCGTTTACTCTCTGACCTTACTCGCTTACTCTCTCATTTTCTTGACTATGGGCATAATGTTGGTGAATTTCTGATGCTTTAGAATCCGATACGTTCTCCAACACATGTTGATCAGATGAAGCGCCGCTGATCCCCAGTTAACTCATTGTTGATCCCATTCAGTTCGACGGGGTTTGTCCTATCTATGGTAAACTAGACAGAACCTGTTTTTCCTCTCATTGGTTCTCCTGTAACTGTGCATTCTATCTGTAGCGCCTACAACATGGTTGCTTCTTCAAACCACTGTCCTTTATAGTGTTCTGTCAATTTCTATTTGGTACTACTTTTTGTTAATCACATCCTTCTTCGTTTTATACAAATGCCTCATCGTTCTACAAACAAACGTTTGACGCCCATGAACACCGTTCTAATTTCGCTACAAATTTTCCTGGATCTCCCTGGATGTTTGACAACTTATACGAAGCTTGGCCACACATTTCTGGTCTCTGTCACTTGCCGTCGAATGCTAGGCGTTGACTAGCACAGCACTGGGATCTAATGCCAATTTTTGCCGTGTCGGTACGTGATCGGATAATGTGCCTGCTTATAGGTATATTGAAAATTTCAATGAGCGGTAACAGCAGGTGAATGTTGTAGTAGACCTTTATAGTCCAATATGGGATCCGCAGAAGACAGAAACGATTTCACGATTGGAATCGGATACTCCAGCACTATTGGTGATTATTTTGTATTAGCTAAGGCTTTTGAAACTTTCTCAGGTACGTCTTCCAGACGATGTTCCGAGATAATGCAATGCTGTAAAGTCTACTCGTAATTTTGGGACCAGTGGAACTCGCTTCCAGAGCGGGACATCGTTGGTTCTAATCAGTCTCGGGGTATATCGTTTTTCACGATGTCCGGACTCTCAGACCACCCAACTCTACCGCATACATTTACCTTCAGAGCATATTAAATATATATTATTAGGTGAATATAGGCGAATACAAACGAAATCTACTACTATAGACAAACGATAATTTGATAATCAAGACGTGTAGTGTAGTCAGAAGAAAAGAAAATGTGAAAATTATTTGTAACACAGAAATAAGAAAATACACAGAGAATGAATTGGAAATGAAATTACAGGGCAAGTTTATAATACTGGCAATGGTAGGAAACAGTCGACGAATTATAAAAAGAGTAACAAAATGCGAGGAAAAGTAACAGTACTGGTTTACGCAAATGAAAAAACTGCAACGGCCAAGAAAAAGAAACTGAGACAACGAATGTTCTCTCAATAGATGGCTTGGCTCAATTATTCGACTGCGGAATCGGCAACGGTATGAAATATTTTACGTAAAAAACTGGAGGAGCATAACACTGTCTTGCCAGAATGAATGCTGAAGCTAACCCAGACGACCGATTACGATCTGTTTTACGATAATTTTGCTAAATGACGAATGAAGTATACGTACTCTACGAAATTATATAGCGGGAGTGTTATAAAAATAACACAATCTCTTCAGACTAACGTTTAGTGTTACAACGGACTTAAAGAGGAAGCTTCCCAGGAAAAATGCGAATAAATTATTTTTTAACAAAAATATTTAAATTTGCTTTACTGCCACTTCAAAATGACTAGTAAAACACGGATGTCATATATTTGGGAATCATATATTTGAGTATACTTTACGAAAATAAGAAAATTACCTGTAGCCCTTTGCCCTGCGATATGCTAGTAACATATCAGAGGACATATTCCTTACTAAACTGTCTCACGTAAGGATTAGCCGGACGGATCTTTGCCTGTTTAAGACCGGAACAAGCCATCCTTGGTTTAATCCTTGCAGATGATGATGATGACCTGTAGGCCCACAGAGAAATATACACACGCCTACAAGCGACATTTTCACTTTCTGCACAAAAAGTAGAAATAATGATTTCGAATTTAATCTAAATTCAAGGACGGAAGAAAATAATGGAATTCAGAACATAGGAAAAGAGCAAAATGATACTGAAAGATCAACATAACAACATTTTAGTAAAAATGTATCTACATTAGCATTAGTTTGTAGTGAACACTTTCTTCATGCTTTGAAAATCGACTTTCAAATATTTATACAATTTTAAAACATCGTAGCTCTCACTGCACGACACTACAGAAATAATGATTTGGCAAAACTTCCAGTCATTAAAAACTGTTACACGGTTTGATGAAGTAATATCCACAAAGCTTCCAAAAAGAAATAATTACATTTCATAAAATACAACTTTTTTAATCTTAATCATCATCATCAACTTCAAGGGTTAAACCAAGAATGGTCTGTTCCGGTCTCAAATAGGCAAAGATTAGAGCTGGTCACTCCTCTCCAGCTGGACCTCTCCGTCCCCTCGGCTTATAGTTCCATAGTTGTTTGGGAATGCGGCAGTCATCCATTCGGCAAAGACATTCCCACCAATTCAGCCGATACTGGGCGATCCTGTCGAGTATACTCATAATATTCAGTTCCTGCCGTATATCTGTGTTTCTTCTATGATCATGGAGAGTATACCCTGCCAGGTGCCTGAGAAATCTCATTTCAGCCACTTGGGTGCGACTGGCCTGGCCTTTCGTTAAAGTCCAATTCTCAGACCCATAAAGAAGTGTGGGAAGAGCCATCACCTTGTAGAATATTAGGCGTGTTCCTTTACTTGCTGACTTAAGAGTTCGCCTAATGGTCCCACACATAAGGTTGAACTTATGTAACTTTTCACAACGTCGTTGCTTGCATTATAAGACGCACTGTAGCCCAGGTATTCAAAATTGCTAATTTGTTCCAGGACAGTACCATCTATAACAATTTTTGCCCGTACGGGATCAGTTCCACGAAAAGCCATCACCTTGGTTTTAAGTGTGGATATCTGCAATCCAGAGTCTTTGCAGATTCGATTTAGCAAATGTGTACCCATCTGCAATATGTCCCCCGAGTCCGACAGAATAGCCTGATCGTCCGCAGACAACAAAGTGTCAACTGTAGAGTGACCAATCATAAAATGTTATGGAAGACACATCTGTCAGTCATGTGTGACATCGGCAATATATAACTTTTTTAATATAAATTAAAAGTAAACAAAGCACAATTTATTAAAAAAAAAATATATATATATCCATGCTACTGTAAGCCAAAATTTCTTCTATAATTTTAAAATAGTTTCATTCAGACGAAGGAAAGGGTGTCAGAAATATGATTTTAATCGAACATTGTTTTTACACCTTAACCATTTGCTTTTTACTGTTACTTTATAAAAAGTTTTGTTTTTATTTATCATTTAAGAAATCTAGTAAACAGGGTTAACGGATCTGTAATGATCAACACATTTTTTTAGGACAGATTCCCTCCCTCTTTTAGAAAGAATGCCCACACTGCCAAACAGGAACATTGTAACGAATGAGTACAAAAAATTAATACACAACAAAAATGTTGGAATACAAATGTCATTTTAAATAGAGTTATAAATTGTTTAGAGAGTTATAAATATAATTAGCCTACACAATAATATTCCAACATTTATTATTACACTATTATTGCACAATAATAAAATTTTCACATTTTGTACAATAATTGCAAATATTACAGATTCGTATTTAGTAGTTTCATTCGACATTCGAAAAATTAGAACGTTCATTGCATTGGAAGTAGGTCTAGTTCGTATAACCTAGTTCCACAAGCACGTGGATGAATCGTGTTTATTTGTCGTTAGGCACATCATTTATTATCAATGTTATCGGTGTTCGATGTTACCACTTGGTCCCTGTTAGTCATGAAATTTTACAAAAGAGCTTTTTTGTTATTTCTACGTGTACCATCGTGAAAACTGAATACGTGTACAGAATCCACCAAAAGAAGACCAACAGAAGCGACTGTTGTTATGTTACAAAAGAGTGTTAAAATTACAAAAACTACCATACTTGAAGATATTAAATTATCCAAATTCGATGTATACTGACATTAACCACTAATATAGACGCTAGTAATTCCTTTTTCCTATCCTCTTAAATGATTTGATCAGCTATGCGTAGTTAGCTAAGCATATTTTCGATTCAATGTTCGCACAAAATTAAAAACTTCACAAAAATATTTAACGATAACAAACCACCAGGAAGGCTGGTAGGCTACCAATTCTGATTTTTAGTTTTTTATGAAAAAAATCTGCTTAAAAAGCAAATGTGATCAGAAAGCGACAGTTCAGGTACGTCTGATGTAACTAATTAATGAAAATTTCGAGTCGATTCAGAGGAAAAACAGTTATTTGCCAAAACTTCATTTTGTACAAAATCTGGAATAGATGAAAATATGGATACGCCATAATTCGCTTGACAAAAATTATTTTTTGACACGACAACTTCCAGTTATGTAAGATGTTTTGAGTTTCAGTTATTGATAAGACTCAATTTTAAAACATCTGTGCAGACATTTCGACCAAATTCATTATCATCCTCAGGTCCAGTATACGACTAACAAAAATAATTAATACTCATATGACGAGTGTTAGAATTTATGGAATATCATATGTTAAATGTAAGAACATTAATATGTTTGTAATAATGACATAATTCTTTAAGTAAAACACGCATGCGCGCGCGCGGAGACATTATGTGTGTAATTAATTGACAGGTCCTAATAACGACATATAAATGTTTTAAACTTTTGTCTAATTAATGACGCAACCTCAAAATACTTATAGTGTCAAGCGACTTGTGAGCTATACATAGCCTACATGTGAAACGAGTTTTAGAAATGTTTGAAACTTTTTTGTGCTATTTTTTTCAATGTGCGAATAAAATTCACGACCGCTCCTGTAGCGCACACTGAAATAGAAAACAACGCGGTTTTTGTAAGTTTCGCAGTGACGAGAAATCAAAACGTTATACTCGATTTTTTTTTGTCGGAAACAAAAACCATCAGACAGACCGATGAAAGTAACTGGTGTAGCCAAGTGTGTCAGCAGGACGGGGGACGGACCGCTGCACTGCAAATGATGCGCTGTGCTCCCTCTGTCCTTCATCACAGATACGTTAACTTTCTCTCTCGCACACATCCACACTCGTACGAATTGTTTTATAGACGTTTAACGATGATAATTCAGCACGTCAATGTATCACGTCCCGCCAAACGCATCGTCTAACGTTTGCTTCAAAATCGTAAATTTTGTGCATAAACGCTTGGAACGCGTGCACGGGAGCACACAAACGCTAGCACGCAATCACACACAAAACAAATAATATATACAAATCCAAAAATGTTAATCATCATCATCATCTCCAACAAGTATTAAACCGAAAACGGTTTGTTCCGGTCCCGTAATTAAAGAAAGCTTCCGGTCCGACGCTTCCGGAAGCGCTGGTCACTCCAACGCTTCTTCGGAAGTCCCACACCTCTCCGCTCTTTCGACTTTTAATTCAATAGTTGTTTGGGGATGCGGCAGTCATCCGTTCGGTTAAGATGTTCCCACCAATTTCGCAGATACTGGGCAATCTTATCGAGTATACTCATAATATTCAGTTCCTGCCGTGCATCTTAATTTTTCCTGTGATCTTGAAGATCCTACAAAGTATGAACTTTGGTCCCCCAAAGTACTGGAGACGGTGAGTAATACCCTATGGTTTCAATCCTCAATCAAGAGAAATATCCAGCCGCACCTCCAAATAGTGGCGGACGGGAAACCCCTACAGGTGACTAACGCGGCTCTGGACACTGAGTGACAACCGGTATATGCTGTCGCTCCTCTATTTGTCAACAAGTAAAGGGTTAGGGCACGCTCTTGTCTTTGGAGTAAGAAATTGCCGCTAAAGGCGGATGACCTTTTGTTGGTCTACGGAGAAACCACCATATTAAAGATTCTTATGGCTGTCTCAAACAGGGGGAACTGGTCTCTTTAATTGGTAACTTACGCTTTCACGGGCGCCGTCACCTCTGTTGAAATTCGATTGACAACTCTTCGGACTATTAGGCCGTGTCCCCTACTGCCGCATAGAACAGACGTCTCGGCACCACCGTTGGGAGTGTAAACGACTCGAGTAACTGGAACCACAGTACTGTGGAAATCTCTTGCTTCTGCCACTGGTGAAGATCGTTCCAGTTACTAGAGTCGTTGACATTGAAGATGGTCTCCAACGGTGGGGCCGAGACGTCTGTTCTATGCGGCAGTAGTGAACCATGGCCCGGAGAGTTGATAACATCGTAGTACAGTATATCTCATTTCGACAGACTGATCTTTTTAGTCCGGGCTGTTTGCGGCTGGACGTTAAGGCAGAATGTGGCACCCCACTATCGTCTTACCCTGCGATATGCTAGTAACATATCCAGGGGATATACTAATTACTAAACTCTCACAAAAAAAAATATAACCGGGCGGATCAAACGCTGCCAACCACAGGTATGATCAGAAGGAAAAAAAATGTTTATTTTTATAAATAGTCACCAGCATTTTCTCCAGTAATTCTCTAGTACTGAAGCTTATTACTCGAAATATGCATATTTTTAGATATGTTCGTCAACACTAGCTGTCGAATTTTCCAATAATGGACCAGATCGTACTAACATTATTTTCATTTTCATTACCTTGACGGTATTGATACTAACTTTTGTAAAATGTACAAAATGTCTTGACGTTTCATTATATTTATGTTACTTACATGCGCGTTTGTGTTACCTATAAACGTCTATTGAAAAACTTCATAATAACCCCTCCCCCCAGACACGGTGGCTATAATATGGTAGAAAAAGTGATTTAATTTGGCGGTAGAGTAGTTAATGGATTAATGAAGCCACAAAGATTAGTCTACGATCCGTTCGAGTAATCATATTACATCTGACGCTTCGGTCTCTGAAACCTCAGAGCGTCTTCAGAATTTTACCGTACAATAACCGAAGTAATACTGCCTCGGCCAGAAGGATGACAGACACAGAAGTCTTTAACAGCGTATTTTTATTTAAAGAGTGCGGCATTTCCCAACACTGTTTCTATCCACCAATTAAATTGCACCGTTAGTCAGATGAGATTACCGGTTTGAGTCGCTGCTGACCGAGGCTGTCACAATTAGTATTTATCAACCGCAGCTTATTACCTTCAATGGAGCCGACCGTCGTCGTGTCATCGTCATTCTGCTGTTATTTAACGATGTGTAGATACATATCAACAAGGTACCTAGACTGATGCGAGACAAAAAATTACTAATTACGACTAATAATAGTTGCTTTGATGACGACGGGTACGATTCAAATGATGGAGCTATACAGAGTGGAATCCGCTGTCGTTTGTTGCACTTTCGTTATTATATAGTGCAACTCTGAAGATGGCTCAGATTTCAAAGCCCGGAACGTCAAATACAAGGATGGTAGATGTCGTAGAGAGACGATTGGATTCATTTTACGGTTCCACGGTAGACATACTTTCGCGGCTGTAGCGAAGACAATAAGTAGATACTTTGAGAAGACGCTTACGACATTTCTTGTACAGTATCACACAACAGACGACGACATACACTATATTGTGACCACAGACTAGTACCGATTAGCCTGTGAATTATTCGTCGGGTCCGTTCTTATTAGCACTGGCGGCGTAACGTTCAGGCGACTCGACTCTTTTCGATTCATTATCTCTTTTTCACATGGAAATGTACTGTATATGCCATTCGCTTTCGCGTGGCACCTAAGGGATTAGGAGACCCTTACACACACACGCACACAAATGCAGCTGCTCGCGTCCGCTCCGGCCGGCAGGTAGATGACTTATAACTGGGGCCCTAATTGAGTAATTGCTACTTCTTCAAAATATAAAATTTAACTACTGACATCAGTTTATTTGTAAACTTCGTGCAATTCCAAGAAAAATGACACCAAACACGGTATGATTATGATAATATATGATGTTCAACATGCATAGTAGTATTTTATATTTAATATACCGGGTACCATTAATTTTTTTTTGGTTACATTTCGACATCAAAGTGTATTATATATTGTTGATTTATTTTTACATTTATTTTTAGTGTGTTTATACACAGCATGTATCAATTAAAATGTAAACTTGTAAGTGCAGAATTAAAATAAGCTTACTTTTTAACCTCACAGTTTCTTCATGTAAGTGCGGGTAACTGGTTGAATTATTTTTTATCTTAATTATTATTAATTCTACCAACTACCTCGAAGCTACAATGAACCGCTGTTCGGCGACATTCTGAAGTCTGTCCGGAGTTTAGTTTTGACTAAGCGTCGTTATGAAAGATATTAGCCGAAACAACCCTATGACTCACTTCCTGTGTATAGGGCATCCGCTTTCGACGACAATGAATATGACTCACTTCCTGTGTAGTAAGTAAGCGCCACTGTCGGGGGTGTCGAAAGCATCATTATTGTCGGTGGCTTTCCTTAGTAATGTGGTCGGTGTTGTGCTGTGCGTGGAGGTTTAAGTGTTACAGTTATGTCCTCTAAGTCTAAGCAAGTGTTACATTCGCAAGCAAGAACGATAGTTGCTTCGGTGATACAGTATTTTTATATGGAAAAAAATAATATGGGGCCTCTATTGGATGTAAGAGAAGTTTTGGAAAGAGTTTCATCAGCGTGTAATGTTCCCAAACGAACCGTCGCCCGGATAAATGCTCAATTGAAATCAGCGCTACGGGAGGAAACGGAGACCGTGGAAGATGATGCGAGCGACAGAGAAGACAACGTAGTTAACGAAGTTTCAGCCTGTAAGAAGATAAAAATAACAACGCCTAGGAAAACACCAGGAGGGCCACAACGAAATAGAAAAGTGACGGGCCTCGACGAGTTTGCGAAATCGGCCATAAGGCGGCACATCCTGCAGTACTACGAGCGGCGAGAGATACCATCCATCGAGAAACTTGTGAGTTCGTTGAAGAATGCGAGTCTGTTCGACGGCGGGAAGACGGCATTGCATCGTATTGTACGAGATTTGGGTTCGTTTACAAGAAGTATAATAACCGAAGGGTTTTGATGGAAAAGCCTACAATCGCTTTATTAAGATGCCAGTTTTTACGTAAAGTCCGAAATGTAAACATTGAAAATGTTGTGTTCCTAGATGAAACATGGTTAAATGAAAATGTACATAATGACAAAGGATGGACCGACGATACAGTTAAGGGGACATTGAATGCTCCCTTAGGCAAGGGGAAAAGATTGATAATTTGCCATGCTGGAAGCCAGAAAAGATGGATCGAAGCTCCCCCACTCGTGTTTGAGTCAAAGAAGACGGGAGATTATCACAAAGAAATGGACCATAAAGTTTTTGAAAACTGGTTTTTTAATACACTAATCCCCGCAATACCCCCTGCGAGTACTATAATCATGGACAACGCTCCGTACCATTCCAGAAAAATAGACAAAGCACCAACTTCAAGCTCAACAAAAGCCGCAATGATCCACTGGCTGAAAGAGAAGAAAATTCCATTTCCCCCTGACTTCCGGAAGCCAGAAATCTACGAATTGGTAAAATTACACAAGCCTCCAATTCCAAAATATGCCATTGACACTAAAGCCACCGAATTAGGGTTCAAAGTTATCAGGCTTGCACCTTACCATTGCCATTATAATGCTATAGAAATGGTCTGGTCTTACTTGAAGGCGTACGTGAAGGAAAGAAATAAAACTTTCAAGCTGAAGGATATGAAGGAAATTTTTATGGAGGCGGTCGCCCAAGTCACACCGGAATTGTGGTCAAGGTATGTTCAACATGTCAAGAAAGCCATGGACGCAGACTGGGAGAGTGAAGGATTGCACGACCAAAGTGTTCAAGAGTTAATAATCAATTTGTGCCCAGGCGATGATGATAGCAGTGAATGTGATTCCGACGATGACTCAGACGACGACATCGGGTGCTACCACTGATGTAAGATTTTCCAGGTACGATTTGAGGACTTATTAATATATTTAAAGTTATGTGTTCACAGGATAGTGCTACTGTTATATAACATATAATTAAGAAAATAATCTACCCTGAAATTAATTTTATTTTTAACTCATGACTAACCGAGTTATCTTTTCTTTTCTCCTTGCCTAAGGGAGCATTTCAGAGCACATTGTGTTCTTAATTATATGTAATATAATTATATATTAGAGTTTTTTAATACGGTGGACCAAAACTTTGTTATTAGAATTTTATGGTTTCAACTAATTATTCAATATGGAGAAGTTTACTCTTATGATTTACATGTAGTCCACGTTTCTTATTTTTGTAGGATAGAATTTTGTTTAGTTTTGTAAAAATTTTATTTTTAAGTTTGTAAATAAAAAAATCATTATATTGCATACAGTATTCGTGTGAAGTTATTAAAAAACGTTTTTATTCAGTATGTATTTTTGTTATAATTGTTTTTTATCTATTACTAAAGGTTTTTTTTTGTTTATCCATAAATATGGGCTATCTGTAAATAAAACCACGAAAAATATTTCGTTTATGACCCACTTTTGTTAAGATGGGGTTTTTAATTTTGTAAAAATTTTACTTATAAGTTTGTACATAAGAAAAACAACATTGTATTGTATATAGTATTTGTTTAAAGTTATTTAAAAGAAGCATTTCTTAAGTATGTATTTTTGTTATACATTTCTTAAGTATGTATTTTATGTTTGTTTTTATCTATTAATAAAGGTGTTTTTCGTTTATATATTAATATATTTTCGAAACGATCAAAGTTAAAGAAAATATTGCGTTTATATTCATGTCGTTTTTCGTGTGTTAATGTAAAATTTTAAGAGAAAAATGCCCATCACATCCAGGAGTAAAATATTTTTAGTACTGTATTACAAACAGGCTTTTCCATTTTATAAAAATTAAAAACATAATAATGTGGAATTTAAACTAAAAGGCTAATATATTTCATCTTGTACTTATTTAACATTAATTGTAATGTTATCATTAGTAAGTTTTTATCATTGGTACCCGATTTTATATAATATTAAAATGCCATTCTTAATTTTAAATAAAACTCGTCTTTTTAGTACTGCAATATGTTTTTTTTCTAAAATCCAAATATACTCCCTTGACGCTACATGGTTAACAGTAACTATATGTTGAGAGGACTCATTTTTCTTGCAATTTAACGAAGATTACGAAAATCATATTTTAATTTGGATTATCATTCAATTTAAATGTGTCATAATTTGTAACTGTTTCATGAAGCTGTATACCTGTGCGTTCGGGCAAGGGTGTGTGGCCCGGGCGCTCGTGAGTGCGCGTGCGAGAGCAAGGGTCTGCTAATCCCTTAGGTGCCACGCGAAAGCGAATGGAATATACATAGCCTTATAATTATACAGGAATGCAGCAAAACCTACCATCTGTACTGCCTAAAATATAGCAGGCCTACTCATTATGTGTTCAAAAGCTAAACTTATCGATGGAGTTGTGTAGTAGTAGCCTATGAGCATACAGTAAGACCATCCTTAAATGCGTGAGCCAAGAACTGCTGTGACTTTAGAAAGGGCGTATTTACGAGGACCCCCCCCCCCCAGAGGATCGAAAAAAGTTGACGAATTTTGTTACTTCCTTCATTTTTAGGCTATTTTATTACTGTTTTCAGCTGTGTACGGCTGTGTAGGGTTAACCCTTTTTACTTCCATGTTTCATAAGGAAATGGAAGTATGGTGATGGCGAAAAAAATCGTGTTCAAGATAGGGGCTGATTCTGATTGTACTACCCTCAAAACATGAAGAAAAGTCATTTTTTGAAAAATGTCTGTGTGTAGAATTTTTTCTATGCCAACGATAACAGCCGCAAATTCAAACAGAATGAAATAATATTTTGCATACGTCCCTGAATTATAGAAGATTCAAGGCCTATTGACTTTGGTGAAGATCGGTTAAGGGGAATGGGTAGTTTACCTGCAACGTTTTATGTTTTAACAAGGGTAATTTTTTCTATGACGAACGATAACTGCCGCACATTCAAACAGAATGAAATATTTTTTGCATACCTCCCTGAATTGTAGAAGATTCAAGGCCTATTGATTTTGGTGAAGATCGGTTAAGGGGAAGGGGTAGTTTACCTGCAACATTTTATGTTTTAACAAGGGTAATTTTTTATGACGAACGATAACTGCCGTAAATTAAAACAGAATCAAATAAGTTTTTGCATATATGCCTGAGTTGTAGAGGACTCAAGGCCTATTGATTTTGGTGAAGATCGGTTACAAGGAAAGGGTAGTTTACCTGCAACGTTTTATGTTTTAACAAGAATAAAGTACTTAATTTTGATAAATAAAGTATCCTGAAAAGAAGATCATAATAATCCACTGTAGAAACGTAGATGAAATATCTATAAATGAAGAGGCTAGTTGAAGGGGGGTGGGCGTAATTTTCTATAAATGAAAATGATAGTTGAAGGGAAGGGGATAATTTTTATTTATATGTCATGTGTACTACGTTGTCGGCAACAAAGAAGTAGTTTGTTGTTAAAATTCTTTCTCGGGGTGTTTGGCGTGGTCCAATGTTTTCTACAAAACCAGACGTTTCGGCAATGCTATCGACTTCCATCATCAGTGAAAATCGAGTGCGCTAACGTGAGGTGATATACGTTAGTGACCACAGAACTGTGGTTAAGGCTGAAGAAAGAAGTAGTTTCTATGGAAATATTTCATTTCGAAAATGATTTTAAATATAAATCTTAGAACGTGGAAGTCATGTATGGTTCTCCATACCGATATTTTAAATATACAGGTTTATTACACAGCACTTGCGTATCCGTTTGAAATATGAAATAGATAGGAAAATCAATTCAGTCAACAAGTATCTTCTAAACAATGTTTCAGTAACGCGTATTTTATTGTATTATTACCGTTTACTTTAATGGAATCGACTTCAGGATGTTATCACACGTTTTTCAACCACTGCACAGATAGTACTGTTGATTAGTCGTAAATTGTTTTTTGTTTTGTACGAAGCCGATTGACTGGACCCCTCCCCCAAGGCCAAAGTTTAGATACACCACTGGGTTTACTGTTAGTATTTTACTATATGGGTGGGGGACATTAGACGTAAAAAAAGTAGTGTGCAGAATATGTGCTGCGTGTTTTGCTTATAGCGGTAAGAAACCAGCTCTACCTGTCCTATACATACTCGTAAATTATATTTGTATCAGTACCAGATTCTCAATCGATTCCCACAGAGACGCAAACCCGATTTATAATTGTACCTTATCGACTTTCTCCAATTAAGAAGCAGAAGGACGTGTAGCGCGCGCGCGTACACACACACACACACACACACACACACACACACACACACACACACACACACACACACACACACACACACACACACACACACACACACACACACAGGACCAATTCTATCGCGGATCGGTTGGTTTCTTTTTCAATAGCTTTAATATTTCTCGTTATTCGAGTTGAATGTAAATTAATGACCCAAATAAAACAAGTTAGTCGGCTGCAATTTTATTTTTACTTGAGAAAAAATACACTTGTGCTTTCTTACGGAAACGGTTATGATGCCCACGCTGCTGTCCAAATGCAAAACAAGTCGGACGACGTTCATAAATACAACCAGTATAAACTAATCCTGTTTGCAAAGACACAGTTTCACTGTAATATATATTTGTCCCCATAAATCCGATCTGCTCGTATGCAGTCCAACTCCAAAGACACGATGAACATGGACTGATGTTGTTTTAAAGGACAAGTGAATGACTAGAGGGTTAAAGCATTGAGACAAATCACGGTCCACAGACGACTATATCTGTAAGGGTTCAATTAAATCGCCATAAAGCAGACGGAAGAAAGTAGAGACACAAACAAACGACGTTATCCTGCTGACACACTTGGCGCTTGCACGTTTTACTTTCATAATTTCACTGTTACTCTTCACTTTACAGTCATTATCATCCGCCCTTCGATTTGGCATACGCACAGCGGTCGTTGACAGTGGTATATTTACGGGCTTGGGATGTATCATTTTAGAATAAAATTCCATTCATCCTTACACGGTCTCGTGATTCCTACGCCCAGTAGCTGTCCACACTGTGTTCTACAAAGAATTCAGTTGTTTGTCCTCTTTGTGTAAGTTTATCAGTAATTCCATCGCCGATATCGGAATTACTCGCTGCCTCGTGCAATCCCTGTTTCCGCCTTAGGCTATTGGACCTGTCCACTTTATCACACTACGGCGTTCTTCTATTGGTCATCATCATCATTTTCAAGGATTAAACCAAGAATGGTTTGTTCCGGTCTCAAATAGACAAAGATTAGAGCTAGTCACTCCAGCGCTTCCTCGGACGTCCCAACACCTCTCCGTTACCTCGGCTTATCCGTCCGGCTAGTCCTTATTTGAGCCAATTTAGTAGTGAATATGTCCCCTGGATATGTTACTAGCATATCGCAGCGTAAGACGTATGGTGGGGCTGCCACCTTCAGGCTTAACGTCCAGCCCGATTTTCTGTCTGGGTGTTCTGCCATAAACTGGCCGTCTTACCAGACTAAAGAGACCAGTTTTCCCTGTTGAGATATCCATAACGATCTTTAATGTGGTGGTTTCTCCTTGCCTCCCACATCCTACGTCGTTGACCAATGGAAGGTTATTGGGGCAAATGGAAGGTCCGTCTTTAGGGGCAATTTCTCACTTTAAGGGCAAGAGGGTCCCCTAACCTCTACTTGACAGTGACAAGTAGAGGAGGGACAGCTTATACCGGCTGTCACTCGGTCTCCAGGGCCGCGTTAGCCATCCGTAGGTGTTGCCCATCCCCCACCACTTGGAGGTGCGGCTGGATATTTCCCTTCACCAAGGAATGAGACCATAAGGCATTACTCATCCTCTCCAGTACTTTGGAGGATAAGTACTTCTTCTACTGGTTCCACATTCAATTCACTTCGTATGGTTGCGTTTTTATCCTATCCTCTTTTGTATAACCTTTGATTGTTCGTCTCAGATGTTCCGTGTCTCCAGTTCCTTTGCCTTTGTTCACTCGCGTACTGCACTGCAGGGACAGCTTAAGTACTGTATCCGCAGACTTGATCTACAATAAAGCTTTATTTCTACACGTCTTTGCTGGTAGTCTACTCCGCATTCTTGTTAATTTCGTTGATAAGGTCCGTATCATTATATCACAGTCAAAATACTGAAAGTGAGAAACGTTTTTTCGCAGTGAGCCATTACCTTTCTTTTCTCTGTCCGGTGATATTTTTCAACTATACTCTGTTACTATTTTATCTAAACAGTATATCTGTTTCTGAAGGTCGTCTTAAATTGGTACAATCAGTACTTTCAGACAGTGCAATCAGTATTTATATGTGGACATTGTAAATACTAAGAAGCGACAAGCATCAGACCGACGGACACAGGGCCACCTGGTTCTTTCTCAGAAGGAGAAGGGTGAGTCTATGGTACTTAGCACCGGAGCCCCTCGGCTACGCTATGGTACCCGTTACAGGAAAATGCCCCCAGGATGGCGGTTTTACGACTAGTATTGTAATGAGTTCGTGTAAAACAATTATAACTAAAAACATTCCCTGTCATAGTCAATCTCGTTACTTCTATACGAACATAAACCCCTTTCGAGTTCTTATGCTATTTTGTTTTTAACCACACAGCTTCCGATCGTCCTTTATGTTTCATACTCTGTGGGTTCGAATCCAGTATTTAGATTGTTTCTTCTGTAAGCTTCCGGTTTACAGGGGACCTCCATATCATTCTTCTCAACTTTTCTTCGATTGGTACTACGCCACATAAAAGAAGCGCTTTAAGAAACTGAAGTTTCAAGAATATTCCAGAATGGTTTACTTCAGTAATCTTTAACACTGTAGTACAGCTTTGCTACAGTGAAAAAGAAATTAAACTGCTTAGAACAGAATATAACAGCTGCGAATCTACGGGTCTGCCAAATTCGCTTTCGCAATATTTTGAAAACCCATTTCCTTATCAGTTTCTGATTTTACTGGTACACAAGTTAGTAAAAGTATGAACGTTTTTCAAACTGAAAACAGAGAAATCTTAACATCCGACTGAGATAACAAAGATGGCGATCGAAAAAGTTTGAAAGTGCAACGATCTAAAGTGTCAAAACTGTCAACTACTCCCCAACTGATGAATAGGCCTACCTTGGCACCATGAACAAGCAGCACAAACATTGATCAAGTACTGACTGTAACAGGAATGGCTACTACGTTGCAACAGCATTCTACGCCAAGAGCGATTAATTTGCACTTTTGAAAATAAAAGAAAATAGAAATACAGTACTTCAAAACACAGATAAACCGTTAGTATTTTATAAAACGAACGTTGCGAGTCAACCACACTAAAGAAACACATATGCGCATAAAAAGAAATCATTGTATTGCTTGGACAATTTTCGACTGGAAAATGTTAAGGAAACATTTATCAGCTAACAGGACTCTAGTTTTAGGTGTGGGGTAGTATTTCAGGCAACTTTGAAAGAGTTCCGGGAAGCCAAAGGTTTGGTAGTCACGTATTAAACGAAGTTAATATTAAAATTATGAAGTCTGGAAGGAGTCCAGGGTAGGAGAGAGAAAAAGGCAGGTTCAAAGTGGACTGAAGACAGGAAGAAGAGGCATAGTGAAAAGATGAAAGAATATTGGATATATGTGTATGTGTGTGTGTGTGTGTGTGTATATATATTACTATAATGCTTATAACTATTTTACCTCAAGATGTATTTTTTCCTTTAGGGACATGTTTCGGGAGATCCTGTTCTCCCATCTTCAGCCTTCGCCATCTTGCTTCTGGTGCAGTATTTGTGTGTTGGCTTCTGGATGTTATTATGGTGGTTTGTTGGTCTTTGGTCCTTCAATGTTGCATTATTGTGTGTGGTTGTGGTATCTGTTTTTGTATTTTGTGTATTTTCGATGTTGAGTGCTTTGAATATTGTGTCATGTTTTGTATTGATTTGTATTTGTTGAGGTGTTTGATATGTATTTGTATTTGTTTGATATGTATATACATCTTGAGGTAAAATAGTTATAAGTATTATAGTATTATATACATCAAGAAACGGACTGTAGCAGAAAGTGATTGAAATATATATATATATGAATGAATGAAGTTAATATTGTATATAATACCAGAGATTTACCTAAGACCTCTACAGTGTTGCGACTTGAGGATAGACCGATAGACAGACAGGAGTGTGCGGGACCCCACGTCTGTGGTAAGGATCCGTGGCTCCTTTAAGCAATCGTTCGTAGGAACTTAAGAGTCTTATTGAGGTGGGTGGTAGGCGCGGCCACCATAAGGCATCGGCCGAAGCAAGGACGTTAGCTCGCGCAAGGAAGCACTTGGGTACACAACGGCAGCGCAGTCGAGGCGGCTCGAACTGGTTCTGTTCTGTCGAACGCTGAACTGGTGCAGACGTTAGGAAAGCCGGCGCCCTGCCAGGCAAGGGATTTCGCGACTTACGGCTCCTTAGTCGTCACCCCAAACAAATTACTGGTATTGTAACTTTCAGCACACTACATATGTATAGAGAACTATATACTCCGATTCATGACACGTTCATTGCCCGTTCATTTGATTAATGCACTGTTCATTATTTTCCGAACAGCTACCGTATAGTATCCCAGTCAATACGACAATGAGCTGTTTGCTGCCGCTTTAGTGGCCGGAAAAGAGCGCCTCGTCGTTACAGGCTTGACAAAAGCCTCTTGTAGAAATCATGCATTATCAGAACAGCAAGACATCAGGACGGAGCCCTGTTTCCTAGACTCAGCTAACAAGGTTTAATTCATCGTTCTTTACGGTTAACCAACTTGTTCAGTTAATAATTATGAAATAATTACACGTAGGAAAATAATGCATATTTTAAGGTACATACATAGTTCTTTAGAACCAAAATTTTTTTTATTAATTTAGCTTCGCTAGAGAAAAGGGTTATTATGAAAATAAATTTACGTGCTTACGAAAATTAATGTTCAAATATAGTTAACAAACCTGTTTCGTCGATACGCATCTGTTCAGCAATGAACACCCCCCCCCTCAAGGTGATGCAGCGAGAGAGGTGTACACGAACAGTCCGCAACCATCCGTCTGCTATCCTCCAATAGGTGACCGTGATTACAGAGGGAAAGTAGAAATGGTCACAACAACAAAGTTTTAATATAAATAATTACCTATTATCGAGCGTATGGAGTGATTAGAAAGTTCAGCTGAGAAACACAAACGTTTTACACGGAAATTAAATGTTGCTTCCTCGTCGTAAGTGACAACTCACCGCCTCATTACGCTCCATATTCGGACGCATTAAACTCTAAGCAATAATGTTCACCCAAATATAAACCTACCTTCTCCGACTGCATAAGAGTATTTTTTTGTTTTTATAACTAAAAGCAATTTTTCATTTTTGTTCGTATGAGCCACTGTCGACTACGTTTGGTTCAACTGGTTCCTCCCTTCTTCTCCTCTCTCTTCCTCCTCTCCCATATCTCCTTCATTCTTGACCGATGCCTCTCCTTCCTTTCTTCAGTCCAGATGGTACCTGTCCTCTTCTTGGATTTTCTTGAAAACCTTGGGAATTTTTTAAAATTTCTTTTTTGAGTGGTAAGCGTTCTTCAAAGTCTTCTTCAGTAATCTGGAGCTCTTCTATGTCTTTTTACTGTTTCTTTGAACCACGTATTGGTTATATAAACTTTTTTATATAAAAAATATATACATTTTACGTTTATGTATTTAAATATTCTTTTACAGATTATATTAAATGATAAAATTTATTAATAATATTGTTAAAGTTAAAACTGTTAAAGTAAAATGTATTAACTTACTTGAAGAAATTTTCGTATACTGTTTCGTACGCCCAGTCCTATAACAGATTAATCTCTTCTATTGCGATAACATAACTAAGCAAATTCGTACTCACTACAGATCAATGAATAACGCATTAAACACACTATGATAAAACAGGCACAGTTTTCCGGACTATCAGTTATGCCTCTGTCGTGGGGAACGTATTCCTTTACAGCAATTATCTAGAGACAAAAACAAATTGAAAATAAGTCGTATTACAAGTGGTTTACAACGTATAGTATGCATAACGTATTGTTACGCAATTAGGGACTCTCTAGAACAATGCAGTGTGTTGTTCTACGTGTTTCTCGTTTAGCCTAGCAGGTGCGTGTTTCTGCCAAGGCCGCACTGAAGTATCCTCTACGGTTTTCGAGTGCTTATTAAGGACGCATATTACGGAACCTTGCAGGGTATAAATACACAACAGCTCCCGCTTAGTTTTCAGTTTACGTCGGTCGATTTACTCAGTGCGTCTCAAGTGCTTATTAGTGAAAAGTGATTATTATGCGGGACTCAGTTGACATTATTATTGCGTGTGGACAAATTTAATTTGAATTATTGTACGATTATAATCTTGTTAAATAACATGTTGATTACAAACTGTTATTTGTGATTAATTAAAGCTGGTAATTAGTGACTTCATTGGTGCCTGTATTTTGTTTTGCACTGTACCCCATACGACGATCAATTGAGACCGTCGGTCGTAACAGTATGCTTTCAGTACGTATAATTAACATTCCGCTCACATCTCATACAACAATTACATTGCGAAGGAAAAAGACTTAACAATCACAGGAAGAATACCGTGCCAGAAAGGACGAGGATCCTAGTCACATAGGAAGTTGTCGCAGTAATACGAGTGTTCTGAAGATCTGTGGACATCGCAGAGTACTTACGTATAGATCGTACCGACGTTGTTTAATTTATTGTACCTTCTTTCAGTTGCTGATTATAAGTTTGACGCCCCTGGACACTTGCTGGCTGCCAGTGAATTAAAATACATCGTAAGTAAGAAGTGAGACAAGTAAAAGAACTTCTGAGTAATCAGTACGTACAATTGTAATATTTAGCTGTTCTCCAAAATATTAACATGTTTAGAAACTGCCACGGCTACATTTTAGGAACAAGAAGATATTTTTACAGAAGGAAGAGCATGGTTGTACACATAGAATGTTTACAATACGACATGTAACTTCACAGTATAATAGAAAGCGTACTGAAGTTTTTCATTATCATCAGAGTACGAAAGAGTTTCACTAAGGTTAAAAGTCAAATTCTGAACTGTTCGCGATGGTCACACGTTATTATAGGATTCAGAGCTCACAGGCGATGATCAGAACTCTAGGAATGCTATGATGTGGAGCGGTACATAGAAGGTGAACATTTCCATCGATAAGAGCAGGTGCTGGATTTAAAGGCGTCTTATTCACGGATACTCTACTCTGTGACACATAACTAACTAATGAGCAGTTTTAAAATTAATTACTCACGGAGAACTGAACGTTTTCTATTTATCCAAGTCAAAATACGCGTGCTGATATCAAACTAAGAATTAACTGAATATTACACATCGAATTGAGATTGTAATGTCCAATTTTTACAACATAATGGTGATTCCAGCGCTTCTGTAATGGATCGAAGTAATGGAATTTGACAAATGATAACAAAATAAAAATATAGCATTGGAGCGGAATGTGTTACGGCCAATGACACAAATGTCCAATGTATATACGACAATAAATTACAAAACACACACACATCCATATACACAGAGCGGATCAATATAGAATACCTAAAATTATAACAAGGGAAAGCAGAGAGGGTTGGGAGATTCATGAAATGTATCAACTTGTGGTGATGTTGATTAATTTTAATAGAAAGATTATAATAAAGAGCCAGAATAGACTTTATACATGTCTTTAAAGTGTTTAACTTGTTAGGCGAACAATAAAAGGATACAAATTTCACCAGCAATTTGGACACTGGAAAAGTGAAAACTAATGAACGTAAAACTTGAACAAAATATGTATGAATATTCTCGTACGCTCTCTCTCTCCCTCTCTCTTTTTCCTTTCAATCAAATGAAATCTCAACCAGGCAAACAAATGCAGGAAATAATGTGAAAAGCAAGAAAATGCAGACACGTAGAATGTACAAGGAAAAGTGGCCTTTGGTCTTGTGACAACGACGATACACGGGGCTCGTTCAAATATGGTAAAGTGTTTCACGATTAATTCGCGTACCGGCTGAAGACAAATGCGTAGCTAAAGCTCATTCGTCGTCTGCGTAGAGAACTTTCACAAAGATTACATACTTTCATCGCGAGCTCGCGTTCATTTATCCGTTGTCGTTCCAGTTTAATGTCACTGGTGTAAAACTATAAAATTTAATTACTACTTGGCACGTATGTCAATTTCTGCTCTGCGGGATTCCACTGTCGTACACAATAAGCTCACACTACA
The DNA here is from genome assembly GCA_034769895.1 of Magicicada septendecula. NCBI lineage: Eukaryota > Metazoa > Arthropoda > Insecta > Hemiptera > Cicadidae > Magicicada > Magicicada septendecula. The sequence goes on along the minus strand of CM068368.1, from coordinate 743,724,035 downwards.
GATATACGCCTGCTTTATAGACGTTTAGAATTAGATTGCTAGGAACAGGGGCGCAGCCAGGATTCTGGGGAGGGAATGGACTAGATTTCTGTGAAAAAAAACTACAGATATACTAAAAAAGACCAGTGACTTGCTTAATATTTTGTTGGAAAAGAAGATACATATGAAAACATACGGGTTACATTAATACGAGGGTCAGTTGAAAAGTTCGCATCTACAGCTCAGTGCTAGAACTAAAATCTTTCGTGTGCTACAAGACGTATATTTCGCATGAACACCTGTTAATTTCCAGATATATCTGTCAGTTTATTCACTTTTTACCAGGTGTTTGAAATTTTCCTGTGACGAGTGTTTTTAAAATGCACAAAATCAAACATCGTGTTGTGATGAATTCTCTATTAAAAACGTTTTAGCGCCAATGGAAAATCAAAACGAAATTGTAAATGTGTTAGGAGATGCTGCGCCTTCAGAAACAACGGTAAGTGGGGCACACTCGAGTTTAAACGTCGTCGTACAAGCACTGAAGACGATCCCAGCAGTGGACGCCCAAAAAGTGAAACAAAAAATGACATTATTGAAAACATTTCATAGGGAGTTGGAAGACTGAAGATTGAGGAGTGGATGACGCTGCTGAAATCATAGGTATCTCATATGAGCGTGTGCATCATACTTTAACTCATGAACTTGGTGTGAAAAAGCGTTGTGCAAGATGGCTGCCGCTCTGGAGTTGTTACATCTTTTGGCGTTCAGTGTGGGGATCATCTTCAGTGGTCGTACGACCACGTTTAAACTGAAGTGCTTACTTACAAACCGTTGGTTTTGAAGTCGCAGCATCTCCTGACACATTTACAATTACGTTCTGAATTTCCGTTGGCGCTAAACAATTTTTAACAAAGAATTACACCACGATGTTTGAGTCTGTCCGGTTTTCAAAACACGCATGACACGTCAATTTTAAACAGCTTCTAAACAATGAATAAATTGATAGATAGATTTAGAAATTAACAGTTCACATAAAATACAAATCTTGAATCACATGAAAAATTTTAGTTTTTACCGCTAAGCTACAAATGTCGCTCCGCGAACTTATCACTGACCCTCGTAGACATGTAAAATTTAACAAAGTCATGAAACAGTGAAGGTGGCATTTTCCGCTATTAATATATAAATAACATACACAATACGAGATAACTGGCATAAATTTTCTAGCAACTTCTGCAGATATTGATAGCGTTAAATAGTTTGTACGTATTTTTTAGAACTTCGCCTAAGTGAGTAAGCCTCATTTCCTGTGAATATTTGCAGCAATTAGAATTAATCGGTTTACTTGTTTTACTGCAGAAATTAATAAACAATTTTTACAAAATGGGCACTATACAGGTGTGGAAATAAGTACTGTATTTCAAAGTCGCGCCCTCGGGTGCGCAAATACATAGTTGAAGTTACCACACACGCGCACACATAAGATTCGAATAGCAAGCAAAAAACTTTAATATAGGCCTAGAAACTTGTTAAGTTACTGTGGGTAACACCACTGCACTAAAAATATCGTAAAACGAGCTTGGATAAACTGCGGGCTGAAAAAAAAAACATTCGAAGGCTACCTCTGTGCTACTCGCTGAGAGGACATAAAATTAACTTCAAAAACTAAACCACGTCTCAACTACCAGACAACTAACCGTGTTTACACAAAGCGATTTTTTACTCGCAAGATGATTGTAGCGTCCATACTCACTTAAATAATTAGCCTGAACTATTTAATTCTACTGGTGCGATTACATTTTTAACATCATATGCTTTGTAATTTTAGATATAGGTCTTAATCTCTTAAACCCTCTGATGGAGGTCTCCTCCCCCCAAATACCTCCTTCCCTGCGGCACTACTGGAAAGAAACATTTATTATTTTTTGTTGCAGCCGATCCTCAATGCTTGCACTAAATTTTGATTTACTAAATAAATCTTATTTATTTGCTTTATACTTAACACTAAAATATATTTGTTATAAGCCTACATGAAATGTCAAGATAATCTGTAGTTGATAAAATACTCCCACAGGAGTTTTGTGTGCGTGCCTAATGACCTACGGATTGGATATGCGATCTACAGAGAAACACGAGGGACACTATAAAATTACGCACTGCACAAAGAAGTACGGAAAGGATTAACAAGGAGAGACAGAAAATAATTTAATTCATACGTAAAGAAAGTAGAATATCCAAAAATTAAGAAAATTAATTGGAGGTAGCCAAGACATCAGACTCGTATACAGGGCACTGACGGCCCTTCGTAAGATGAAGGAATGTTCTGGTTGAGTACTGTGGTATGGTGTACTGCACAAAGGAAAATGACTAGGGACGTATCTGCTCAGCAGTGGTCAGATAATACCATAATACTGACTATGATGATTATATTTGTCTGTGTAACATGTATTATGTGTATATTTACCATGACTATTATCAGAGTTACCACGGTGAATGTCGGAAACATGCTTACCGGGAGCAGGTGAGTGTTATCGGCATCAGCACATCTTGTAGAAAGTTCCGACGTTTGACACGGCCAAATATTTTTCCAAACCACTGAAGAAATAAACACATAATTTTTTTTACTAAAATACTAATGTATATTAGTACACAGGACGTTTATTAGGAACCTGAACATTTTGAGTTTTATTTTTTTATGCAGAGTTGTGCTGTGTCCTGGCAGTTCTTTAGTTGGTCGTCTTTTAACCTTCTCAAATACATTTACACTTCTCGGAAGTAACTTTGTTGACAAAGACTTGCCCGCTTTAGTTTTTTCATAGACTTTCACGAATGACAGCTTCGAATTTATTTTAACGTTCACTAAATTAATATTTGTTGCTAAAGTAGCTAAAGTTGTAACATAAAAACACCTTAGTTGTGGAGACACTGTGGGAGATTACTATACAGTTGTACTCGCTCAGTAATCGAAGGCATACGAACAAAGTTGCCATGTGTATAACTTGGAGTCTAACTTTGAGGGGGGGGTGGAGCATTAAAAAACACAATGGGTTTATAAGAAAACGTATATAAAAATTTAAAAAGTTCAGTAATAATTCTCTGCCAGAAAAAGAGTCATTTCATTTTTAACAAACGAGAATTGTATGAGCCACAAAGCAAAATAAATAATCACAACAATAAGGAATTACGAAAGCGACTTATACTTTTAACGGACTATCGTACTCCACTGCACCTCATAAGTAATTATTACCAAATAACCACACTTCCAAATGGCAGATTATCAGACGTGCATCTCACTGAAAATAGGAAACTGGATACGACGCTACAGTCAGGAGAAAACAATTTACAGTTCCAGTGTTAAGAGTTTGTAAAGTAACCAATAAACAGTATATGTACAAAGTACGATGACTCCGAGAGAGAGAGAGAGAGAGAGAGAGAGAGAGAGAGAGAGAGAGAGAGAGAGAGAGAGAGAGAGAGAGAGAGAGAGAGAGAGAGAGAGAGAGATGTCTGGATAAGTATAACTGTGCTTGTCATCATTTTAATATTAAAGAATTCAAACTTCGTAAGACCAAAGAAGTCTTTCTTTGCTTAGGACTTAGGCAGTGGCAGCTGGTGGTAGACAAATTTGGAGGTTGCAGATGAGTGGGATGGAATAAAATTGTTTTATTCTCTGAATAGAAAATGTCTAAGTCTCCTCCCCTCCAAACAATACACAAGGAAAGCAAAATACTGCAATTTTAGTGTCACACCCACGTAACCACGAATATTTACTGTATAAATCTTTTTTAAATTTACGATTAATATTCTGTTACCCGATTCTACACTTTAATTAAAATTTGAAAGGTCTGGTGTAGGCCTACCTACTCTCTTAATTTCAATTTTTTCCTCAATAGGACGTAAATTGAACGACGTTTTCGTTAAGTTTTTCGACAGAATTCATTGCGTCCTACCAGTTAAATATAATAAATATCTTACACTATGACATCTTAATCCTGTATGTACTATTATTTACATTTGACGATGATTTGGATTGACACTAACAACGAACTTACAAATTCCAACCTGGCGCACCACGTTTATTTACCAACAAACAGACTGGTGGCGCCGTGACGTACAAGCGGGGTTTGCAGTCCCTAATCACACCAAGCGAGCCTATACCGCTGTAATAGGAACAACCGAGTCTAGCCACTCCGAGCACTACTCCACTGTATTTCCCCATATACAAAGCGCGTCATAGTTGGTGCACACACCGCGGCAAGAGCGTGTACGGTTTTTAGTATTCCTCTGCGCTTTTCAATCGGCATATGATTAATTACGACGATTTAGCTTCAAAACACTATTATTAGTTGTTGTTTTATTCACAATTCTATAATTTAAAATACAATTCGGGAAATATTGGTGGTTGTACAAACATGCAACCTAAGCACGGGCCGCCACTGGACTTAGGACATGCGTTTTATTCCAGTTTGCATCTCAGAGTTTGCGCTTTCTTTTTTAACACAACGATTATTTCGAAGTAGTATTAATTTATCATTATTCAAACGTTCCAATTACTGTATTTACACTCTTGGAAACAGTCTCCTGTTTAACTATTTCTTAGTTTTCAGTTATAATAACTGGAAAAAGAATTTTTTAAAGCTCGGAATATGGGAGGGAGCGCAAGTGCCCATCAGGCCTCCAAATTACGCCTATGAGAGTTATCAATTGCCAGTAGAAATCGCATCAAAATTTCTCGGTCGCCACAAATCCCTGACGCGAGGTTATGTCTCGGGCTGTCGGGACTAATCGCAGATGTACTTAAGAACTGTAAGCCTAGAATTATCGGTATGACTTGATTGTCCATTTACTTCTTTTAGCTACCGCATTTGCAAATTTCAGAAAGATCTCAGCTGCTGAATGGGATTCAAAGTTGTGTATTCACATACACCTCAGATAGCTATTGTAACATGGGCGAAACTTTGTCTGACCGACGTAATCGATGCGGTCTATACGGTAAAAAGACTTAAATACAGAACGGACACCGAGCGCGGAAGCCTAAGTAAATATAATTCTAGGTTATTCTTCATAAATGTTTCTTTTCTTACAACAATATACGAGTTTTAATTTTCCAAAGTTATGCGTTGTATTCGTAGTAAATAAGGATACGCTTAAAAATTAATATAATAACAAAATTTTTAATTCGAAACTCTTAGTTAATTTAACCTGACTGAGTTTCAAACTCTAACTCTTTGGTAGTGGCGAGTGAGGTTGCACTTCTGCGGTGGCAGGGGGAACTGAAGATGTGTAGTAGTGTTCTCGGTGCGCACCTGACACAGTCCATCCTCATGAGGCCAACAAATATTAGATTTAGCTTTAATATTTAAGTCAAGTATACATGACGAATGGTACTACAGCGGTCTGTTGTCGCCACACGTTCAGACGACCAGAGAAGTGCAACGTTTCACGCCGACTACAGTACATCACTGTAATTGCATCAATACTGATACATAACATTTTCGTTTTGTTACAGAATGAAATTAATTATCGTCGTGATTGCAGTGTGCGCCACGCTTGTCCTCACCACAGCTACAGCGTCGGATACAGTAAGTATTGTATTTTACAACTCAATACACGTGAAACGAAACCAATAGTATGACACATGCGCCCAGTGTTTTTACCCGTTTATTATTAGGTGTAACTTATTAAGAGATGTTATTCAAGATGTTACCTCAAGTCATCACTTTCACATTCACCGAAGGACTGTGATTCAGTACTGTGTCCCCTAATTAGGCCTATAGTGACTGTTGTTTACTCTTACTGTCTGACACACGGTGAAATGAAATACTAAAGGGCGTCTAGAATCTATTCTGGTCTTAGCTGCACCTCGTTAGAGGTACAGAGCACGTGTTTTGTAAGTCTGACGTATCATTCTCAGCCCGTTCCACAGAATAACTTAAGTATCTATTAACGTGTATTACGTAATGGATGTTACTTTATCTGAACCGAAACAAATGTTACTTCTTCCGCTTCAAAACAACATCGTTTTTACGCTTTACGCTTTTTCCCCTTTTGGAATTGTAAACGTGATGTCCGTGATTAACTAAAAACGCCAGTATAATTCTATTCTCGTACAATTATAACGAAAAGGCCTCATCTTCATAGATCGACTACTAAGAAAGAACCAAGTGGGATTCAGAACAGGATGCGAGGAACATATCTTCATCAAGACCATGATCAAAACTAAGACTCCAGCAGCAGATAAAAAGGTGATCATTACGAAAAGGGCAACTTTAAAAAGGAATACGATTTCACACATCGGAATTTGATAAAGGTGCTGAACGATTCGAATGATAAGACAATAACGCTTATACTAGAAACTTCAACTGTGATCCAATCACAAGTTAAACTCTTAGGAGAAATTCTTAGCTAACATAAATACTTAGTTAAATTCTAACTATGTTAATTAATAAGTCAAATTCATTCTAACTTAATGTCAGAGCCTCAAATCAAATCAGGTGACGATCAAAACACAAGGAGACGATCTCTTTCTAATCCTATTCAACTGAGTCTTAGAGCAGGTAATCCATGAACGGCGGTAAGATATGAGGCACTAAACATTCTAAACGAAGTCTGATTAGGCTAACAAAGGACTGGTCTTAAATGTGGATGTCTCATCTTCCCATGCGATACGGCGACCTTCGCCAAGAATTTAGGAATTGAAAGTAAAGTCCTGAAGGAAACGTCTGCAAAGGCAGGTTTACTCCCGTTCTTTTGAAAAGACAGGTTACACGCATCTCAATACAACAGATCCAAATTGGACAATGAAGACCAAATATGAGATGAATATTTGAGTTCTCATACGAGATTGTGACATCAATGAGAAGATAACAATTGAAGAAAAGGCGAGAAAGAATAGCGTTAAGACTATGCCGTACGTCATATGGTTCCAAATCACTACATTATCAGGTCAAATTCAAACACAACAGTAAGGAAGTCACACCGGAATGCTTATATGCGGCAGTGACAATAGCTATAAAAGGGCTCTACAAAAAGAAAACAAAAAAACGGAAATTTCATAGAAAAATATTGGGACTTAAAAACGTATGAGGAAAGTTTATATTTTACCTGATAACAAAATCAAGAGTTGTACGAAAAGTTTTAGAAAATCTCGACCATAATTAAGACAAGACGAACGGCTTTCCGTCGAAACTTTATAAAATGGAACCAGACAGGATTCTCAACTTTCAAGAGAAGAGAAAGATATCAAATACCAAGTATGTTAAGAAATCTATCAGGCTCTAGAGAAATGTGAAATCTGAGAAGACGGCATAGAAAACATACAAGTATTCAGAAGGAAAAGTGCCCAGGTGAGGATCATGATATGAGGATCTACCCGAAGAGAAACTGAGGAGAACTAAAAGGATGTTATCGGAAGAGCGAGTCAGCGAATGAAGACTACTGAGGAAAAAGTAAAGAACTTCAGCAAGTGAAGAAAGCCGCAAGTTGTGTAATCGCAACCTACAGTTGCAAGAAACGAGAAACGAAAGGAAGGAAAATTCTTCCTTTTATCTCCTGCAACTTTTGCACGCTAAGTGACATAGTGTCAAAATATCGGTATGGAGAACCAAACATGACTTTCCATGTTCTAAGATTTATATTTAAAACCATATTCGAAATGATTCTACTACTACTTCTTTCTACTTATTGCTTCAGCCTTAACCACAGTACTGTCGTCACTAACGTATACCACCTCACGTTTTCGCAGTCGATTTTCACTGATGATGGCAGTCGATGGCACTGCCGAAAAGTCTGGTTTTGCAGAAAACATTGGACTACGGCTAAACAGCCCGGGAAGGAATTTTAACAAAGAACTACTTCTTTGTTGCCGATAACGTAGTACACATAAAAAATTCTCCCCTCCCCCTTCAACTATAATTTTCATTAATAGAAAATTACCCCCACCCCGATCACCTAACCTCTTCATTTATAGATATTTCATCTTCGTTTCTACAGTGGATTATTATGAGCTTCTTATCAGGATACTTTATGTATCAAAATTAAGTACTTTACTCTTGTTAAAACAATAAGCGTTGCAGGTAAACTACCCCTTTATCTTAAACGATCTCCACCATAATCAACAGACCTTCAGTCCTCTACAATTCAGGGATGCATGCAAAAAAATATTTGATTCTGTTTGAATTTGCGGCAGTTATCGTTCGTCATGAAAACATTTCTCTTGTTACAACATAAAATGTTGCTGGTAAACTACCCCTTTCCCTTAACCGATCTTCACCAAAATCAATAGACGTTGAGTTCTCTGCAACTCAGGGGGTGCAAAAAATTATTTGATTCTCATTGAATTTTCGGCAGTTATCGTTCGTCATAAAAAATTACCCTTTTTAAAACATAAAACGTTGCTAATAAACTACCCCTTCCCTTAACCAATCTTCAACAAAATCAACAGACCATGAGTTCTCTTTAGTACAAAAAGGTATGCAAAAACCTAATTGATTCTGTTTGAATTTACGGCAGTTATCGTTCGTCATATAAAAAATTACCCTTGTTAAAACATAAAATGTTGCTGGTAAACAACCCTATTCCCTTAACCGATCTTCACCAAAACCAATAGGTCTTGAGAACTCTACATTTCAGGGCTGTATGCAAAATATTATATGATTCTGCTTGAATTTGCGGCTGTTATCGTTTGCCATATAAAATACCCTTGAAAAAACATAAAAGTGTCTGGTAAACTACCCCTTTCCCTTAACCGATCTTCACCAAAAACAATGTGTCTTTAGTACTCAACAAAACAGGGCTGTATGCAAAAAAATATTTGATTCTGTTTGAATTTGCGGCTCTTATCGTTTGCCATAGAAAATACCCTTTTAAAACATAAAACGTAGCAGGTAAACTATCCCTTTCCCTTAACCGATCTTCACCAACACCAATAGGTACTGAGAACTCTACAATACAGGGCTGTATGCAAAACATCATTTGATTCTGTTTGAATTTGCGGCTGTTATCGTTTGCCATACAAAATACCCTTGATAAAACAAAAAACGTGGCAGGTAAACTACCCCTTTCCCTCAAACGATCTTCACCAAAAACAATAGGTCTTTAGTACTCAAGAAATCAGGGCTGTATGCAAAAACTTATTTGATTCTGTTTGAATTTGCAGCTCTTATCGTTTGCCATAGAAAATACCCTTTTAAAACATAAAACGTTGCAATTAAACTACCCCTTTCCCTTAACCGATCTTCACCAAAACCAAAAGGTCTTGAGAACTCTACAATTCAGGGCAGTACGCAAAACATTATTTGATTATGTTTGAATTTGCGGCTCTTATCGTTTGCCATAGAAAATACCCTTTTAAAACATAAAACGTAGCAGGTAAACTATCCCTTTCCCTTAACCGATCTTCACCAAAAACAATAGGTCGCGAGTACTCTACAAATCAGGGCTGTATGCAAAAAAATATTTGATTCTGTTTGAATTTGCGGCTGTTATCGTTTGCCATAGAAAATACCCTTGTTAAAAAAACGTTGCAGGTAAACTACCCCTTTCCCGTAACCGATCTGCACCAAAAACAATAGGTCTTGAGTACTCTACAAATCAGGGCTGTATGCAAAACATTATTTGATTCTGTTTGAATTTGCGGCTGTTATCGTTTGCCATAGAAAATACCCTTGTTAAAAAAACGTTGCAGGTAAACTACCCCTTTCCCTCAACCGGTCTTCACCAAAAACAATAGGTCTTGAGAACTCTACAATTTAGGGCTGTATGCAAATAATCTTTTGATTCTGTTTGAATCTGCGGCTGTTATCGTTTGCCATAGGAAATACCCTTGTTAAAACATAAAACGTTACAGGTAAACTACCCCTTTCCCTTAACCGATCTTCACCAAAAACAATAGGTCTTGAGTACTCTACAAATCAGGGCTGTATGCAAAACATTATTTGAATTTGCGGCTGTTATCGTTTGCCATAGAAAATACCCTTGTTAAAAAAACGTTGCAGGTAAACTACCCCTTTCCCTCAACCGAACTTCACCAAAAACAATAGGTCTTGAGAACTCTACAATTTAGGGCTGTATGCAAATAATCTTTTGATTCTGTTTGAATTTGCGGCTGTTATCGTTTGCCATAGGAAATACCCTTGTTAAAACATAAAACGTTACAGGTAAACTACCCCTTTCCCTTAACCGATCTTCACCAAAATCAACAGATCTTGAGAACTCTACAATTCAGGGCTGTATGCGGAACATTATTTGATTCTGTTTGAATTTGCGGCTGTTGTCGTTTGCCAAACAAACAAAATTACCCTTGCTAAAAAAAACCGTTGCTGGTAAACTACCCCTTTCCCTCAACCTATCTTCACCAAAAACAATAGGTCGCGAGTTCTCTGCAAATCAGGGCTGCATGCAAAAAATTATTTGATTCTGTTTGAATTTGCGGCAGTTATCGTTTGCCATAGAAAAAAATCTACAGACAGACAGACACACACACAGACACTTTTCGGAAAACGACTTTTTTTCATGTTTTGAGTGTAGTAGAATCAGAATCTGCAATAATCTCGAACACGATTTTTTTTGCCATTACCATACTTCCATTCCTTAAGGAATATGGAAGTAAAATTACCCTTGATAAGAAAAAATCGGTATGGAGAACCATACATGACTTCCATATTCTAAGATTTAAATTTAAAATCATTTTCGAAATGAAATATTACCATAGAAACTACTTCTTTCTACTTACTGCTTCAGCCTTAACCACAGTACTGTGGTCACTAACATATACCACCTCACGTTATCGCACTCGATTTTCACTGATGATAGAAGTCGATGGCATTGCCGAAACGTCTGGTTTTGTAGAAAACATTGGACTACGGCCAAATATCCCGGGAAGGAATTTTGACAAAAACTACTTCTTTGTTGCCGATAACGTTGTACACATATATATAACAAATATGCATAAAATTAATGGCTTGTATAAGTTAATGATTGATCTCCATTAAGTAGTGCTCAAGTTTCCATAGTTTTAATATTATGATGTCCGTAATTAAAACAGCAGAGCATGTTTAGTGTGAATGAGGGTACACCGTGGACTAAAATTTTCAACATTTCCTATTGAGCGTTGCTTAGAGTAAAGCTGCGAATCTACAGTGTATGTTTCACAGAACAAACACGCGAAAAAGAAGGAGCGCTCCGAAGTCACTCATGGACCCTCAGCATCTTGCAGAGGGTTCATTCCCTAAAGACGAAAAGTCTATCTATGAATCGTTCCTCTGTAAACACGTGCAGTTACACTGCCCAGCGATCCACAGGAAGCAAATTGATGTCCATTTTTTCGGCTTGCACGCGTTATGTTGGTGTGGGTTTCGGCACTTTCCATTTAAAAAGCGTGCAAATGTAAGAAAATAAACATGAGTGAGGCCAGAAATAACGCGAATTTTGTGTGTGTGTGTGTGTGTGTGTGTGTGTCTTCCCTGCCTTTTTATTGCTGTAGTCATAATAATAAAATGGAAACGTAAACATTACATAACTGAGATATGCTTACCTGCCACGAACGATATATTATTTTATACATGTACGAGGTGTGTTCAAAAAAAGACCGAACTATTTGTGTAGCACGTCAACTAGCGCATAGAGCGAGCTGCAGAATTAAGTGCTGCTAGCGACAGGTTTTGACGCCTGAATGCCGTTTTCTCTGTTCCGTCACGATCTTCAGTCTTCGACCTACACGCGATGTAGTGGGCATGGACACACACCGTCCGGCGGATTTATAACGAAGTGAGAATGAAGATCTTAACACGAGTGTGTATAAAATTTTGCTGCTGACTTCCTAAAATCTTTACAGAGCTATTTCCATTGTCTTCCAAAGTTTTCATTACCATTTGCATTGGTACGCAGTTGTTGCCCGATTTCAAAACGGGTCTCTTTCTGATCGTCGTCAACAAACACAGTAAGAATTTTTCAGTGATACGATACATTTAAATTTTTCTATCAAAATTTAATTTTACGATCTTAAATGGATTCTGTCAGAAAGTATCGGCATTTAAACGATGATTTACAATTACCACATCACGAGCTCTCTTCCCATGATCTTCGACATCGCTTTGATCTGCACCGACCATTGTTTTTCCCTCTTTAAAAATTCTTAAACTAATCGTTCGCCTCACGCAGGCTTCCGCGTATGCTTAATTGAAAACCAGAATGTCTCTGAAAAGTTTTAACCTAGTTTTGCTGCAAAATTTCATACGCACACGTTGTTCTCGCGGTCTTTCTTAATCGCTTTGTCACTAATCCGCCGGCCAGCGTGTGCCTATGTATGTTAACTCATACATAATTTACATTAAAATGAAAAAATTATAATTTTGTTGCTATTTTATTTTTAACAATTACCATTGTTTGAAAAAGTTTAAATACATTTTCAAGTACTTTACTGTTGTTAAAACGTAAAAGGTTGCAGGTAAACTACCCCTTCCCCTTAACCGATCTTCACCAAAATCGAAAATCCTTGAGATCTCTACAATTCAGGGACGTATGCAAAAAATTATTTGATTCTGTTTGAATTTGCGGCTGTTATCGTTTGCCATAGAAAATTACGCTTGATGAAAAAACGTTGCAGGTAAACTACCCCTTCCCCTTAACCGATCTTCACCAAAAACAATAGGTCTTGAGTACTCTACAAATCAGGGCTGTATGCAAAAAAATATTTGATTCTGTTTGAATTTGCGGCTGTTACCGTTTGCCATAGAAAATACCCTTGTTAAAAAAACGTTGCAGGTAAACTACCCCTTTCCCGTAACCGATCTTCACCAAAAACAATAGGTCTTGAGAACTCTACAATTTAGAGCTGTATGCAAATAATCTTTTGATTCTGTTCGAATTTTCGGCTGTTATCGTTTGCCATAGGAAATACCCTTGTTAAAACATAAAACGTTGCAGGTAAACTACCCCTTTCCCTTAACCGATCTTCACCAAAACCAATAGATCTTGAGAACTCTACAATTCAGGGCTGTATGCGAAACATTATTTGATTCTGTTTGAATTTGCGGCTGTTATCGTTTGCCAAAAAAAATTTCCCTTTGATAAAAAAAACCGTTGCAGGTAAACTATCCCTTTCCCTCAACCGATCTTCACCAAAAACAATAGGTCGTGAGTACTCTACAAATCAGGGCTGTATGCAAAAAATTATTTGATTCTGTTTGAATTTGCGGCTGTTATCGTTTGCCATAGAAAAAAATCTACACATAGACACACAGACACTTTTCGAAAATATCGGTATGGAGAACCATACATGACTTCCATATTCTAAGATTTATATTTAAAATTATTTTCAGCCAAACAGCCAGGCTGTGTTTTACCTGCCTTTTTATTGCTGTATTAAATGAAAAATATTATATTACATTATAATGAAAAAATTATAATTTTATTGCCTGGCAACAAAATTATTTTATTTTTAACAATTACCATTGTTTCAAAAAGTTTAAATAAATTTTCAAGTACTTTACTCTTGTTAAAACGTAAAAGGTTGCAGGTAAACTACCCCTTCCCCTTAACCGATCTTCACCAAAATCGAAAGTCATTGCGACCTCTACAATTCAGGGACGTATGCAAAACATTATTTGATTCTGTTTGAATTTGCGGCTGTTATCGTTTGCCATAGAAAATACGCTTGATAAAAAAACGTTGCAGTTAAACTACCCCTTCCCCTTAACCGATCTTCACCAAAAACAATAGATCTTGAGTACTCTACAAATCAGGGCTGTATGCAAAACATTATTTGATTCCGTTTGAATTTGCGGCTGTTATCGTTTGCCATAAAAAATACCCTTGTTAAAAAAACGTTGCAGGTAAACTACCCCTTTCCCTCAACCGATCTTCACCAAAAACAATAGGTCTTGAGAACTATACAATTTAGGGCTGTATGCAAATAATCTTTTGATTCTGTTGAATTTGCGGCTCTTATCGTTTGCCATAGGAAATACCCTTGTTAAAACATAAAACGTTACAGGTAAACTACCCCTTTCCCTTAACCGATCTTCACCAAAAACAATAGCTCTTGAGTACTCTACAAATCAGGGCTGTATGCAAAACAGTATTTGATTCTGTTTGAATTTGCGGCTGTTATCGTTTGCCAAACAAACAAAAATATCGGTATGGAGAACCATACATGACTTCCATATTCTAAGATTTATATTTAAAATCATTTTCAGCCAAACAGCCAGGCTGTGTCTTACCTGCCTTTTTATTGCTGTATTAAATGAAAATATTATATTACATTAAAATGAAAAAATTATAATTTTATTGCCTGGCAACAAAATTATTTTATTTTTAACAATTACCATTGTTTCAAAAAGTTTAAATAAATTTTCAAGTACTTTACTCTTGTTAAAACGTAAAAGGTTGCAGGTAAACTAACCCTTCCCCTTAACCGATCTTCACCAAAATCGAAAGTCATTGAGACCTCTACAATTCAGGGACGTATGCAAAAAATTATTTGATTCTGTTTGAATTTGCGGCTGTTATCGTTTGCCATAGAAAATACGCTTGATAAAAAAACGTTGCAGGTAAACTACCCCTTCCCCTTAACCGATATTCACCAAAAACAATAGGTCTTGAGTACTCTACAAATCAGGGCTGTATGCAAAACATTATTTGATTCTTAGTGCGTAGGCTTTCACGGCCGATGTCATTACAACTATTTTCTAAAACTTCCGGGCTGAAAGGCCGTGGTCGATTGCTTAAAATGCTGCTATTAACGTTTCGGCCGCACCACCGGTGGCCATCTTCAGTAGCAAAAGAAATGTGTTCGATAGATGATACGCCGAACACGTCTCCCAATGGACTGGGAAAAAGCAACAGTGAGTACCTGCTACGATGCCTCTATTTATAACATTTTGTCCGCTTCAGGTGTATCGCACGGACCAATGAGAAGCCAGCTCGTCATACTCAATTCTGATTGGTCATGGAAAATAGACCATGCCAGACACTATTTAAGGAGATGCTTTCTCCTCGGCGGTTCAGTCTACCTAGAGCTGTTGCCCGGGTAGGCTGTGCTACTCTTTTTCGCATTTGCGATTGTGGTTTTTAACCGTTAGTAATATCTTTTTCAATCTGTTTTCTTCATCATCATCATCATCGTTCTTCAACCATCAGTGTGCTACAATTTCAGAAGTGTATTGTGTCGTGCGCGAGTGTTTTTGTGATTCGTGTGCAGTGCGCGTCTGGTGTTCGTGTTCTTTGTCTGTCAGTGTAGTGATTCAGTGCTGGTGAAAGTTACTCATTCCTAGCCCTTTTTGCGTCTTCGACGTTCATTTCGGTTAATCCCGAGATGGCGTCGAACGCAACTCCCGTTCCTTTGCCGGCACCGCTGGTAACCTTAATGGAAACCTGCGGTACTGGTCCTCATTCTACCCCGCTGCCGTCCCATACAATCAGTGATAGTGAAAGTGAAAGTGATTGTGCGTCGATGTGTAGTGTGGGGACGGGGGAAGGTGAATTTTCGCTTGTGGAGGGCAAGTCTGCCAAACGCAAGCGAAAATTGGTCGCCAGCCCGCCACCGGCCGCTGCTACGCATCGGGTATCTAGTCCCGGTAACAGCGCCAACCATCCGACTCAGTCTCCCTCTCAATCTGTGCCCAAGCCTAAAATTCCTCCGATTGTCATTCCCGACAATCGCAATTATAGGGAAATTCTTCGTTCCCTCCAGAATCTGCTTCCTTCGGCCAAACTCGAGGCCAGGTGCCAAGGCTCCTCGCTTCGAATTGCGGCCACAACAGTCCCGGACTTCCGATCGGTCCAACAGTTTCTTACCGATCGGAAGATCTCCTTCCATACTTTCGCGCTTCCTTCAGAGCGCGAAATTAAAGTTGTTCTTTCCGGACTTCCTTCCTGGACCGCCCCCGATACCATCAGGCAGGAGCTTGTCGCCTTAGGCTATTCGCCGACGGCGGTAAGTGTACTGCATGCTGGCAAGGGGGAAGATCGCCGTCCTGTGAATAGTTTCCTAGTGAAACTACTCAAAGTAGGCCAGTTCGAGGAGGTCTATGGCCTCCAAAACTTCCTGCACCTTCGGGTGCAAGTTCGTACTTTTGACCCGCGGCCAGGCCCCTCGCAGTGTTTTAACTGTCAGAGGTTTGGCCACTCCAGCTTATTCTGTAATCACCCTCCGCGTTGCGTGCGATGTACTGAGCCTCATCGTGGGTGTGATAAGCCCAAGACGGGGTTCACGGCCATTTGCTGCAACTGCGGCGGGGACCATCCGGCTAGTTATAGAGGATGTAGGGACTTTATATCAGCCATGAAGCTGCAGCGGACTCCTGCTCGCCCTGGCGCGCAGGCAGGCCGTGTTGCAGGTCCCCTCCCTAACCGCAGAGAGGCCTTCCCACCTCTCTCCGGAGCATCATCTCAGGCCCCGGCAGCAGTTCCGGCTGCTCCCAGGGCCCCAGTTCCGCCTGCAGTCGACGTTTCGGCGCCGCCTGCAGTCCCTTCTGTCCCGGCGCCTGCCGGAGCGCCCGGTCCTTCATACGCGGCTGTGGCCGCTACATCAGTCCCGCCTTCCGCTCCTCGGAGCCACAAACCAAAGCGCACTCGTCGCCGTCAGCGACAAGTTCCACAGGCCTTGCCTGTAAAACCTCAGCGGGCCCCGCCCGCCCCCAGCCATCAACCTAAGCTCCCAATTGAGCAGACCCCACGTCCGTCCCCGAGCCCTGCGCCATCTGCAACACCGGCCGAGGCCAGCCAGGTCCGTCTTCCGGAATCTCGGGAATCTTCCCGGGCCCCGGTGGACCCCCTGACTGCCTGGGCTGAAGCTTTGGTAAACAACATCAGGTCTGCTCCAGATACAACCACGGTTCTCGCCCTGGTGTTTCAATCCCTGTCTACCCTCTTTCCTCTTCTTCCTTTGAATGGCTAGGAGTCTTAGGATCGTTGCGTGGAATGCCCATGGGGTAGTCCCTCGACGATCTGAACTGATGACTTTCGTAACGGAGTACGACGCTGATGTCGTCCTCCTTTGCGAGACTCATCTGGCTCGCTACCATACCTTCAACCTGCCATCTTACATCTGTTTTCGTCAGGATCGTCCCCAACGGCCTGGCTGTCGCCCCTCGGGGGGGACAGCCGTCTTAGTCCACAGGCGGATATCCCACAGGCCACTACCCCCTTTAGATACATCTCTTGTTGAAGGTTGTGCGGTGGCGATAGACGCTGGCGGATCGGAGTTGCGCGTTGTTGCGGCGTATCTCCGGCCCGGCCTGCGGCTACCTCCACCGCCCGAGGAGTGGGACGCTCTCCTCGATCATCCCCTACCAACCATCGTAGCCGGCGACTTAAATGCCAAGCATCCCTCCTGGAACAGCAGAGTAGCCAACGCCTACGGAAAATCTCTGTATCGGTTCGTCTCCGACGACCCGGTACTTCAAGTTATCGGCCCAGAAGACCCTACTCACTTCCCCTTTTCCGGTCATCGACCGGACGTCCTTGACATTGTCATAGCCAAGGACGTGACCCATCACATCCAGGTCTCGTCAGTGTCGGATCTCTCATCCGATCACAATCCCCTTTTTATAACTGCCCGTGAGCTGTCGGCCTCACCCCGACCTCCCGCTCAGACTGTTAGGAGAGTCAACTGGCGCTCCTACCATGATGAGCTCTCACGGCGGTTACCATCACTCCCCGCGGACCCGGTCGTCACTTGTGACGATTTGGATCTCCGAGCCACTCATCTTCAGGAGTTGGTCCAAGGTGTCATGGATCGACACACATATACTCTCGAGGTGAATCATCGTAAATCGGCCTTACCTGCGGAAGTACTCCACGCCATCTGGCTACGGCGCAATCTCCGCCGCAGATGGCAAAGAACCCGTGATCCCGGCGTCAAAAGGCGCTTTCAGGCCCAGTCTCTTTACGTCCAGCAGCTACTGCGGGACGTAAACTCTGATCGATGGGACTCATACCTTGAGTCTCTTGAAGTCGACCACGCCTCCGTCTGGAGAGCGGCGAGTAGACTGACCCGCGAGAAGAGAACTCGCAACCCACTTGAAACTCCGAACGGGGTTGTATCTTCATCAGAAGGCAAGGCAGAGGTCTTCGCCGACTGCATGGAGGTGCAATTTACTGTTCACCAAGGCGTCTCGGACCCTGCCCACTCGGCAGAAGTCCGTGACTTCCTATCTGGACATTTTTCACGCCCTCCCGAAATCCCAGCCCTCCCGTTCGACAGGGATGAACTAGTTTCATCTATCTGCCGACTAAATCGCCGTCGCGCCCCCGGTCCTGACCGGATCGGGGCCGCTGCTCTACAAAATCTCCCGGCCTCAGGCGTTGACCTCGTTCTTGAGCTGTTTAACTCCTGTCTCCGGCTACAGTACTTTCCCCGCCTGTGGAAATCTGCCAACATCGTAATGATTCCGAAGCCTCGCAAGCCGCGCATGCTTCCTGAAAGCTATCGTCCAATCTCTCTCTTGCCAGTCATCTCGAAGGTGTTCGAGCGTCTCCTGCTGGCTCGCATCTCGCCGCTGCTAGATGGTTTCATCCGCAGCGAACAGTTCGGGTTTCGCAGAGAGCACTCGACCACGCTTCAATTGGTCCGCGTTGTTACGCACTTGTCAGACGCCACCAACAGGCGAGCGGCTACGGCCGCCGTACTGTTGGACGTGAGCAAGGCCTTCGATAAAGTCTGGCACGAAGGTCTTCTCTTCAAACTTGCCAATTCCCCTCTACCATCGACCATAGTGTTTTTCCTCCGGTCGTATCTCAGCGACCGCACCTTCAGGGTGAGCGTCGACGGGTCCTGTTCTACAGTTCGCCCCGTCGCCGCCGGCGTACCACAGGGATCTGTCCTCGGCCCCGTTCTGTACCTTGTGTACACGAACGACCTGCCTGTCTTGCCCGGAGTCACGTTGTCTTTGTTCGCTGACGATGCTATGTATCACTGCAGCTCCCTGTCCCCGCGATTTGCGAGTACAAAGCTGCAGCGTCAGTTGAACCAGCTTCCGGACTGGCTACGGAAATGGCGGGTGACGATCAACACGGAGAAATCCGAGGCGATCTGTTTCACCCGTAAGTCCATCTCCCGATGCCAGCCCCTCTCCCTAGCAGGGAGACCCATCGCCTACAAAGAATCGGTGAAGTATTTAGGCGTTCGACTAGATCGTCGCCTTTGCTTCAACGCCCACGTGACGGAAACCCTTGCCAAGGCTCGCGGCGTCCGAGCCAAATTATCTCCTTTCCTCTCGTGTCGCAGCCGCCTGGCCATGCGCACGAAACTTACCATCTATCTACTATTTCTCAGGTCTGTATTGACCTATGCGGCACCCGCCTGGTGGTCTCTTTTATCCACCACCAACAGATGTAGGCTGGAAGCTTTCCAGTCCCGAACACTCCGATCCTTGACGGGGTCCCCTTGGTTTGTAAGGAACGACGTGATTCGAAGGGGTCTCCGTGTTCCTACCTTGACTTCCTTTGTCCGGTCGCTGGCTCTAACTCTCTTTGCTAAAGCCTCGACCTCCACCTTCCCGTACCTACGAACCATCAGTGCATCAGAACCACCACCGCCCATTCGGGTCAAGCGCCCTCGGGCGCTTCTTGATGACCCGCCATAACGCCATCCTCTTTAAATTAAATACAAACAAGTAATCATCAGTCCTAGACCAGAGTATTTCACCAAACTGTCCTTCTCTCCTTCCTGTCCACCTCCTAGCACGCTGAGCCGGCTGCTTGTCGCTGTCATCATTCACTGGCACGGAGGCTCTCCGCCTCGCGGGGAGCGACCGACGCCCTCAGGGCGTCTGCTGACTGGACTTGAAACGGGCAACATCTGTTGCTCGAATCGGTACCAGCGGCAGTGCATTAAACAAATAACAGTTATACTCCCCCGCCTTCTCAGTTAACTGGTTGGCGGTTTCCTTTTCCAGTCTTAGGTAACCAGTCGACATGTACCAGCACTATGTTTACTTCTGGCAGCCATTGGACACGATCCAGATGCTGCAATCAAGCCACGGGTGCAAAGACACCCCGCATCCATAATGCAATGCAATCGGCGGTTCATAGCGACGGACGCATTCTTATGAATATGGATGGACTCCAGATGCAGGCGAGTGAAGTAACCCCGGACAGAAGACACCACGCGGGCTTCATCAAACATTACCCGGTGATCGTCGTGGGACAGAGCGTGTTCAGCAACTGCGGACTTCTCCGGCTGGCCCAGGCGGCAGTATCTCCGATGTTCAGAGAGGCGCGTCCGGACACTACGCTTCGTGGTGCCTATGTAGACCTGGCCACACGTACAAGGAATACTGTACACCCCGCACGACGAGAGTGGATCCCTGGCGTCTTTCACCGGTCGCAGGAACTGTTGGATCTTTTTGGTTGGCTTAAAGATCGTCCTGACGCCCCGCTTACTCAGCAACCTGCCGATGCGATCAGTCACGCCACGGATGTAGGGCAAGACAGCAGAGCCAACAACTTCAGGCAACTCCGACTGGTCCGGCCTACCAGATCTTCTCGGCCGGGCAGCTCTCCTAACCTCCGCAGCAGAATAGCCGTTGGACTGCAGTGCTTTCTCGAGATGCCGAAACTCATCTTCGAGATACTGGGGCTCACAGATTCTTTTTGCCCGGTCTACCAGAGTCTTCAGCACCGCCCTCTTCTGCCTAGGATGATGATTGGAGGTCTTGTGCAGATATCTGTCGGTGTGCGTTGGCTTCCTGTAAACTTTATGTCCCAAGCTGCCATCGGTCCTTTTCAGGACCAACACATCCAGAAAAGCCAATTGATCACCACTCTCGCGCTCCATCGTAAACTGTATGCGCGGGTGTACAGCGTTCAGATGTCCAAGGAAGCGTTCCAACTCTTCATCCCCATGGCTCCAGACCACGAAAGTGTCGTCCACATACCGCAACCAACACTTCGGCTTCAGAGGCGCAGATGAAATTGCCAACTCTTCAAATTTCTCCATATAGAAGTTTGCAACCACAGGGCTGAGAGGACTTCCCATGGCGACGCCATCCAACTGTTCATAGAAGCCGCCATTCCACTGGAAATAGGTCGTTGTTAGGACCTGCCGGAACAAAGCAGTGATGTCCGCCGAGAACAGGTCACCCAAATACCCCAAGACCTCTTGAACAGGGACCATGGTGAAAAGAGAGACCACATCGAAACTCACGAGAACATCGCCAGGCTCCAGCACCAACTCCCGGATCCTCCGAAGGAAATCAGAAGAGTCTCGGACGAAAGAATCCGTCTGCCCGATGTGCGGCTTGAGCAATCCAGTGAGGTGCTTTGCCAAGGTGTAAGTAGGCGAGCCAATAGCACTGACGATGGGCCTCAGCGGAACGTCTTCCTTGTGGATCTTGGGTAAACCATAGAGACGAGGGGGAAGGGCCTCCGAACACCGGACGGCCGTCTTCACATCAGGCGCCAGAGAAGATTGCTTAATCAAAGAATCCGTTTTTCTCAGAACAGTTGTAGTCGGATCTTTGTTCAGCCTCCGATACGTGGCCGGATCTAATAACCCTTCAATCTTCCGCTGGTAGTCTTCGGTGTTCAAGACCACAGTGGCACTCCCCTTATCCGCCGGCATAATGACAATGGTTTCATCCCTTCTTAATTCCCTCAAGGCTCGCAACTCCGCCGACAGAAGATTGCATTTTGGCGGAGCGGCCCTTCTAAGGGCCCTAGAAGCTTCCATACGTATTTCATCTGCCTGGTCTCGGGGTAATCCTCGGATGCCTGCCTCCACGCTCGCCACTATTTCCTCCACCGGTACTGTCTTTGGGGTAACTGCAAACTTCTCACCTTTGGCTAACACCGAGGTCTCATGTGGTGTTAGTTGACGGTTCGAAAGGTTTACAACCATCCTGTCCATCCTGTCCATCCTGTCACCATCCAGTGTTCTTCCCCTGATGTTCTGGGAAGCGAACCGCTCGAATTTTTCCCGCTGTCTCTGACTAGTACTGGCATGACACGACTCAAACGCATTATAAGTGATCCCATCCAACATCTCCCAATCATGTCGTTGGAGGGTACTGCTGAGATGTAAATGCAGTTTAAACAGGTCTTGGTCATTTAATGCCAACTCTTTCCTCGTATAATGTATGCGTTCGCGCAGCATGGCATTTTCTGTTCTTCTGTAAATCCTGTTGGCCTGTGGTGTATTAAATAAGTGTCTATGTCGTAGGAACCTTGGAACGGTTCCCGAGTCTCTACATCGAAGTAAAAAGGCCAAGGAACACAGCAGACTGGCTTTCTTCTTGCGTAGCGTTTCCAGTTTTTTAATTTCCTTTAAAACCTCCTCCCCGTAGAGGTTCTTAATCTTAGTGCGTAGGCTTTCACGGCCGGTGTCATTACAACTATTTTCTAAAACTTCCGGGCTGAAAGGCCGTGGTCGATTGCTTAAAATGCTGCTAAAGCAATGCTTAGCAGCATTTTAAGCAATCGACCACGGCCTTTCAGCCCGGAAGTTTTAGAAAATAGTTATTATTTGATTCTGTTTGAATTTGCGGCTGTTATCGTTTGCCATAGAAAATAAAACGTAAAAGGTTGCAGGTAAACTACCCCTTCCCCTTAACCGATCTTCACCAAAAACAATAGGTCTTGAGTACTCTACAAATCAGGACTGTATGCAAAACATTATTTGATTCTGTTTGAATTTGCGGCTGTTATCGTTTGGCATATAAAATACCCTTGTTAAAAAAACGTTGCAGGTAAACTACCCCTTTCCCTCAACCGATCTTCACCAAAAACAATAGGTCTTGAGAAATATACAATTCAGGGCTGTATGCGAAACATTATTTGATTCTGTTTGAATTTGCGGCTGTTATCGTTTGCCAAAAAAAAAAAAAATTTCCCTTGATAAAAAAAACCGTTGCAGGTAAACTACCCCTTCCCCTCAACCGATCTTCACCAAAAACAATAGGTCGCGAGTACTCTACAAATCAGGGCTGTATGCAAAAAATTATTTGATTCTGTTTGAATTTGCGGCAGTTGTCGTTTGCCATAGAAAATACGCATGATAAAAAACGTTGCTGGTAAACTACCCCTTTCCCTCAACCGATCTTCACCAAAAACAATAGGTCTTGAGTACTCTACAAATCAGGGCTGTATGCAGAAAATTATTTGATTCTGTTTGAATTTGCGGCTGTTATCGTTTGCCATAGAAAATACCCTTGTTAAAAAAACGTTGTAGGTAAACTACCCCTTTCCCTTAACCGATCTTCACCAAAAACAAAAGGTATTGAGAACTCTACAATTTAGGGCTGTATGCAAATAATCTTTTTATTCTGTTTGAATTTGCGGCTGTTATCGTGTGCCATAGGAAATACCCTTGTTAAAACATAAAACGTTACAGGTAAACTACCCCTTTCCCTTAACCGATCTTCACCAAAAACAATAGGTCTTGAGAACTCTACAATTCAGGGCTGTATGCGAAACATTATTTGATTCTGTTTGAATTTGCGGCTGTTATCGTTTGCCAAACAAACAAAATTTCCCTTGCTAAAAAAAAACCGTTGCAGGTAAACTACCCCTTTCCCTCAACCGATCTTCACCAAAAACAATAGGTCGCGAGAACTCTGCAAAACCGGGCTGTATGCAAAAAATTATTTGATTCTGTTTGAATTTGCGGCAGTTATCGTTTGCCATAGAAAAAAAATCTACAGACAGACAGACAGACAGACACACAGACACTTTTCGGAAAACGACTTTTTTTCATGTTTTGAGTGTAGTAGAATCAGAATCTGCAATAATCTCGAACACGATTTTTTTTGCCATCACCATACTTCCATTCCTTAAGGAATATGGAAGTAAAACGACTTTTTTTCATGTTTTGAGTGTAGTACAATCAGAATCTGCAATAATCTCGAACACGATTTTTTTTGCCATCACCATACTTCCATTTCCTTAAGGAATATGGAAGTAAAACGTTGCTGGTAAACTACCCCTTCCCCTTAACCGATCTTCACCAAAAACAGTAGGTCTTGAGTACTCTACAAATCAGGGCTGAATGCAAAAAATTATTTGATTTTGTTTGAATGTGCGGCTCTTATCGTTTGCCATAGAAAATACCCTTTTAAAACATAAAACGTTGCAGGTAAACTACCCCTTTCCCTTAACCGATCTTCACCAGAAACAACAGGTCTTGAGTACTCTACAAATAAGGCCTGTATGCACAACATTATTTGATTCTGTTTGAATTTGCGGCTGTTATCGTTTGCCATAGGAAAACATTACCCTTGATTTAAAAAAAAACGTTGCTGGTAAACTACCCCTTTCCCTTAACCGATCTTCACTAAAAACAATATGTCTTGAGTACTCTACAAATAAGGGCTGTATGCAAAAAATTTTTTGATTCTGTTTGAATTTGCGGCTGTTATTTGTTTGCCATAGAAACAAAATCTACACACACACACACACACACACACACACACACACACACACACACACACACACACACACACACACACACACACACACACACACACACACACATTTCGAAAAATGACTTTTTTTTATGTTTTCAGTGTAGTACAATCAGAATCTGCAATAATCTCGAACACGTTTTTTTTGCCATCACCAAAAACAAGGTGTAACAAAAGAAAGGTAAATTGACAGAAATGTCAGATCAAGTTTACTGCGCGGTAAAACAACAGCCGAAGTTGACATTTGGTGTTTGGTAATTATGAACAAATATTTTTAGTACCAATTCTCGAATATTAGTATGTGCACAAGGTAAGAAGCTCCAGATGAAGCGGCAGGCAATTTGTGGGCACGCGATATGGAATTTGGAAAGTATTTAACGCGTTATGTGGGAACCGTGCGCGACAGTGATTACGTAAGTTCCCTTACGATGCGACCGGACACGAAACTGTCACTGCTACGTACTTTCACACACATGCGTACAGCAGTGAAAGGGATATTGTGTGTACGGCGTTTGTATTGTTCCGGACTACTAGGAAGTGACTACGCGCCGAGCGACGCGCGCTTTCCACTGCCACTGTTATTAAAACACTGAGATGATAACTATTTCCATAGAGCAGAGATTTTTTTTTTAATATTTACGAAAATACGTAGTTCAAACTGTTCGCGCACAACAAAACAATTATTTTTGCCATTAAGCAGCGTGATAATTCGCGATACACGGGTAGAGGTACTTTTAATCAGACGTTCTAATCCATTCCGACACGTGGATATTTGTTCAACGAGAGTCGGAGAGAGGTCGAAAGCATATCTAACGCGTCTAACTTGATTAGTACCTATGAAAACGTACTCTTTTTCAGAGGACTGAAGGTCTGTTGATTTTGGTGGAGATCGTTTAAGATAAAGGGGTAGTTTACCTGCAACTCTTATTGTTTTAACAAGAGTAAAGTACTTAATTTTGATAAATGAAGTATCCTGATAAGAAGCTCATAATAATCCACTGTAGAAACGTAGATGAAATATCTATAAATGAAGAGGCTAGTTGAACGGGGTGGGGGTAATTTTCTATAAATGAAAATTATAGTTGAAGGGGGAGGGGAGAATTTTTATATGTGTACTACGTTATCGGCAACAAAGTAGTAGTTTGTTGTCAAAATTCCTTTCCGGGCTGTTTGGCCGTTGTCCAATGTTTTCTGCAAAACCAGACGTTTCGGCAGTGCCGTCGACTGCCATCATCAGTGAAAATCGAGTGCGATAACGTGTGGTGGTATACGTTAGTGACCACAATACTGTGGTTAAGGCTGAAGCAATAAGTGGAAAGTAGTAGTTTCTATGGAAACATTTCATTTCGTAAATGATTATAAATATAAATCTTAGAACATGGAAGTCATGTATGGTTTTCCATACCGATATTTTTACACTAATAGCAATGTTCCATTTGACCTATCTTCTGACTGTATGTTTACAGTAGCTCGTATATCCTTTATTAATCTGTTGTAGTAATCAATTTTACTAAGAAATATGACTGTAAAAAAGACTAAGTTCAGTGATGGTTGTTAAAAGACTACGAAATTGGATGCTGCAATGATAATTTCTGGTTGAGTTGTATGGAAGACCATCCTGTTCAAACCCTTACAAGAAACATAAGACAATTTACAATTTTCTAATGTGTTACTGATGATACAGTTATCATAGCAATAAACAGAAACAAAATCTGGAAAAATTTATGCTAAGCTGAAAAAACATGAAAAAAAAATTCACAGTTATGTGTAGGGCAGAAAGAAGGAAAGAGGGTGAGACAAGACATCAGTAAAACATTACAGAAAATGTTTCAAAGTTGGATAATATGTAAAAACGTTTGATACTGCCATACAAAGTAGCCGGATACTGGATACCTTGTTGTTGTTGTTGGTAGATCTGTAACTTGAATTCCTATCTGACAACCAGCAAAAAAAAAAAGATACAGTACCGTTTACCAAATGGTAAAAGCTTAAGAGCATGATAATGTCTTTCAGCCGCCAGCTAAATGCAACATTTGCACAAAAGAAACATCAGTCACTCAGTAACCATAATAATCGTTAGCTGAATCACATACGAAGACAACCATTAACTAGAGACAATAACCTATCTACAGCTATGCAGTGTTGTTTGCTTGTTAGGTCTTTAATCTGCGACGATGATAGCATGTTAGCGGTCGCGGTTTTAGTTAACGATTCCCGGGTGGTAAATTGTGCTAACACTTGATTTTAAACTTTCAGGACGCTTTATAAATCTGGTTTAATTGTTTGCAGTGATATTATTTTTAACACATTATATATATATATATAATATATATATATATATATTATATATTTGCGACGTATCAAAACAAATCTTTATTTACAACAATCAAAATGACGTCATGCAATGATGACGTCATACAGCGTGACGGTAAATAAAATATTACAGAAAGTTTCAAACGATGTCCAGCTAAAAGACATTATCATGTCAAAAGAATGAAGATGTTACAGAAAACACAAAGAATTTGTACAAAACACAAATAATGAATGTAGCTAGAAAAGAATGAGGTAAGAAGTGGTGAGGATGTAGGATACTTGTGTAACCAATCAAATTAAAGTCATATACTTGATATAAAAAGCACTTAAAACAATGGT
The DNA here is from genome assembly GCA_034769895.1 of Magicicada septendecula. Lineage (NCBI taxonomy): Eukaryota > Metazoa > Arthropoda > Insecta > Hemiptera > Cicadidae > Magicicada > Magicicada septendecula. The sequence continues at coordinate 743,697,003 of CM068368.1, read as the reverse complement.
AAATAAAACAATTCAATTAAGGTATATGATGGAAGATTTCTGTCTTACTAATGCAATGTTATTTGGCCATACTGCCAGCAGGTGTTCCAGGATCATGATGTATCATCAGCTGCTGAAAAGAGGCTCACTTAAGGACGCCACGTTATCTATATGATCTATGTTATCTATGATCTATACCTTACATACTCTATGATGTTCACAGCCATTTATTGACTTACACATCACATAATGCAAATGATGGCAATACTGTTTCAAACATCATTACCAGAAAAATTTAAGTACAGTAAATCTGAACGAGGAAAAGGGAAGAAAAGTAAATGAAAAGATGACACTCCTTTCTTTTATAAACTGTTTTAACCACTACAGAGATTAATATCCTTACAAACTTAAGAGAGGAAGTACGCGTCTGTACTTTATTTATAAACGAAAATATTTAAAATTTAATTAATAAGTCCCTAAACGATCCTGTGAGTAACTATTTCAGGATCAATGAGCAAGCACATTCCAAAACGTCATGAATTTATCATAGCATAAATAATGCAATTCTAAAAATAAGTATGAATTCTAGGACACATGCTCAGACACTGTACTGAAGTTTTATTAATGTTTATCATTCACAAAAACTGGCCACTGCTGGCAGTCATTAACTAAATTTACAACAAATCAGACTTTAGCTCACTTATTAAATAAAATTATGACACTGACTCTACAAATAAGAAATCATCTTCATGAAAATACTATACCACACAACTTTTGATGGTTAAAAAGCAACAAAGAAATTCTACTGAATCCAATTGGTTTATGTCAGGAATGATTGAATTACATATCACCTGGTTAATATCGCCTCTGATAAGTAACAAGCAGAATGATCACTGTTGCACACCACTATATAAAAATTATCCCGATTAGCGCTTTCAAGCTTCACAGCTCATCGTCAGATCGGAATTTCAACCACTAACACAACTTTCTTCATTAAACTTCTGATAAGTAAAATTATAATAACAGGAAACTAAATAGCCCAGTTACCCTTGTGTGCAGAAATTAACATAACTGTATATTCCAAAATATCCAACAGCTCTACTGACAGACAAACAACATAGGTAAATATTTGTAACTGTGTTTTCTTATTATAGTATGATGTTATTCAGTTGGTTTATACAGGAAATGTAACTGTTTCTGTTACAAATTACCTGGTTTATATCAGACCTTACTAAATCGACACTCTACCGTTAAGTGTGGACAGATTTCTATAGCCACCACACGGCCACGTGTTTGTATAAAAAGACTACAGAGCACACTAGAATAAAATAATTTCTAATATACGAGTCTTTGTTGTACTTGTTCGAAGGTGGTTGTGATCTGTGTTCCCGCATCACTGAAGATGTCTGTCATCAGCATGCGATGACAAACATGAACAACCTAGACCACAGTCTAATGGCCAAGAAAACTGTGATAATGTAAACACCGGCCACAAAACGAAAGCTTACATTATCATTTATCAATATGTCTAGAAGTTAGAAGTTAGAAATATCATGAATCTCTCAAGATTCGATTAAGACCCCCTTTTTATAATTTCAACTATGCAACACATGTAAGCTAAATAAATATATTTTCAAAATGTGTCAAAGGCAAACTTTTCCCCCACAGGTGGGGCAAAAGTCTGCATATGGTGGGGCAAACGTTTGTAATTAAATTAATTTCAATAAATTTACTTTATTTAACTTTAAACAACGTTATTAAATTCATTAATTTTTTTTACTTTATTAACATATTTGACCAATTTTTAGATTTATTTATGTACAGAATGCCATTGTACATTGAGATACCTTGAAACCGTTAAATTGTTTAACATAGTATTGAAAATTTACAGAGAACAGTGTATCCCACTTTAATTTGTACACTTAATAACGATTTTATTTGCACTTCTAAAAGACGTATTTTTCAAAATTTTCCAGGGAGACACCCGGACCCTCTGTTTAACTGGGGGGAATATTAAACCCAGTAGTTCAGGACCCTGCACCACATGTTCAGCCTACTCACTAACTCTAAATCCGGCCCTGGTCTACATGTTTATAATTTATTGTAACTACACGTTTCAAACTGTTGGACAGTGTTATTATATAAAAAATATATAAATATATTCTTGTAAGAAAAGCAAATATAATTTATTTATTATTAAAAAAACAATAATGTCAGAAGATATAAATGTAATACCATATTTATAATTATATTCTATATAATTCATAGAGCCTATTTCCAATTACCTGGGGTTGGATTAAGTAATTTGTGGATTAACCATGGAGATCAAAATTAGGAAAAAAGGAAGAAAATTAATAAAAAGTATTATGACCTGATTTAAATTGAGAATCTGATATATGTAAGGGAGAAGAGAATGGCCAATTAATGGATAAATTAATTTTGGAGAAATTATGTACATAAAAAATTGCACAATAACAAAAACATTCTAGCATTTTAACATTTTTCTTCCTACATGAATGTGAACACTGTATTCTACTATGAACATATTAAATGTAAAATTAAGTAACATGAACAATGCAAGTACTACTATGTTCTTATTTATTGTTCTTTCAAAGAATACAACCAAAGCTTTAAACCATTCATGACTGTTATAAAAACGTTCATAGATTATCTGTGGTTTTGTAAAATTTGTGGATTTCATATACTTCATTACCCTAGCTAGATAATCGGGAGTCAAGTGTACCTTATATTATACACAGATATGATAAACTAAGATTTGTTTTTTAAAAACAATAGACACTTTGATGTTAATTTTTTATGTTCCAGGTATATGATGAACATGACAACCTTAGTGCAGAACAAGATCCTTCACATACAGAAGATGACATAGCTGCTGCAGAATCTCAGGACAGTGAGGTACAGGTTTACATGCATCCAGACAGTGATGGTCAAATACACAATGACAAAAGTGAGAGGCCGCGAACAAGAACAAGAAACAGGAATGGTAAGCGCAGACGAAGACTACGGAAAAGGCCACGGACCACAACTCCTTCATTTCTTGATGCCTATGAAGAAGAAAACCAAGATACACAAATAAGATCTGTTCATCATGAACCTGAAGATCTCCACACAACAAATGACGGAGACACGGAAGTAAGCTACAAAAGGCGACGCCCTATAAAACGCCGTAGACGGCCAACAAGGAGACCTCAATATGTTGATAATGACTATACATTAGATCTCCCTCTACCCTATTCTGAAGATCAGATAAATAATGAAAATGTCCATTCACGCAACGGACAACGGAGGAGAAGAAAAGGATCAGGACGCAAGAGAATGAGAAACAAACAACAATCAACTACTGAAATACATGAGACACAAGAACATGAAAACCACACTGATATCATACCAGTAAATAATAGCACAGAATATCATACATTTAACATAAATCCTTTATCTTCTGAAGTGGCGCATCCTTTTGAATCAGACACCCAACAGCAACCACAATATAGTACAGAAACTATACACAGTACTGTACCAACTATTTTAATGACATCATCTGCTTTCACTCCAAGGGAGATCACTGAAATTAATCATAAATTCCAGTCAGTATCACTAGGACAACCGACTTATGGCAGTTATTCTGATTACAATTTCCCATACAAATATTACAGTGTGTTTGATAACGCTGAGGTACTTTTCTCATCTACACTGTCAACAGTCACAAATAATGATATAACAACAAAGGCAAAATTGTTGTATGATGAAAATATCGTTACAAAGCCTTCACACGCAAAACACAGCAAAGAGTATGGAATAACTCACCAAACGCCCAAACCAACAACAACTAGTAGTGTGTCAGAGTTTGGAAACAAGTTGACTGCATCAGTCAGTAACAACAATATTGAAAAAATACTGAAAAACAGGAAGACTCTGTTTTCAACATCAAAACGCTTGCCACCTACATCAGCTGTTATAAGGAGACGACTTCGACCAAGGCTTCATAGGAATTCATCATCATCAGCATCACCAAACAATGATTTATCATCAAAGTTACTAATATCACCGACACATCTGAACACCGAGAGAAAAGCGTGTGAAGGTATAGACTGCAGCAGACACATTACACTGCCATCTAAAAATGAGATTACGCCTAGTTTGCATTTACCTGTAGGTGTTTTGGCTACACCATTAGTTATTTCACCACAGGATCTTATAGAAAAAGTAGTTAATGAACCACAAGAAGATACTACAAATAATGTACCACTAACAACTGCACAACTAACATCATCACCAGCAGCAGCAGTGACAACAACAACAACAACGGTAGCAGCATCAACAATACCAGTGTCCCACACAGTATCAACATTAACGACAACAGTAATACCTCAAATAGAAACAACAGTACTTTCAGAAACAAATTCAACGCATACATCAATACATTCTGATCTAACTACAGTTCCTGTTACTTATACTGTGACAAGTAAAGACAACCAAACAACATTGTCACACACAATACCACAAACACTATCAACAACAACAACACCAGTGACAACAATGTTTACAGCTGCATCACTTACCACAATAATCAATGCCACACAAACTCTGCTTCAAACTGAAACAACTGAAGAAGTACAAACAATGTTGCATAAAGATGTAGAAAATACTACATATCTGAATCATGATGGCACAGGAACAACAGAAAAGACTGATAACTTACAACTGACAACTCTTAATATACCCGATGTTAAAGATGACATCTTGGATCTTTTGAAATCAGAAAGTGGGAAGGCCAGAGTCAGTCGTATATTAGAACTACGAAACATGACATTGAATGAGCTGCTTGAACACAGAGAACGTGGGTCTAGCCAACTTCATTTGGCAGAAATATTTACTGATCCAACACCTGAACCTACAACAGTCACTACATTAAATACACCATCAACATTAGAAAATAAAAGAAAACAAGTTAGCAGTATACAGGAGAATGAAAAAATTATAAATACCAGTGACGCCCATGACTTACAATATAGGACTCGAAACGTAACTATCAATAAACAGAGATTAAATTCCGATACTGAATCAAATCATGATACTCACACGCCCACAATTGTGATTCCAAATCCAACACTAATAGCCTCTCAGAACACATTTATTCAGTTTCCTGATGATGGAATTTTAGGTGCATTTCCCAAATTTATTTCTGACACACTGAATGGAAAACACAATTCCGTAAACAATGTCAACACCAATACTCGTGAAGACAGAGAAAGTACTCCCTCAACTGATCGTCAAGGAAAAAATATACCAATATTATACAACCGTTACAGTGATAAAAGAGGCCCACAGATTTTTGATAGTATGCCTCAATTTGATACAGATTTACATATTAAGAACAAAAATAATTTTAAAATTCCACCTTATCCTGATTGGAATATACTGTTGAATCAGAATATTGAAACAAGTACTGGAATAAATAATGTCCTAAGTTTAAATGATGACATTTCAAAAAACCCTGACAGAGATCTATCAGAAGATATTATTTTTTTAAACGACGGTGATGAAGCTCACCGTGTGAGAAATCGAGTTCTAGGAGGTAAGATTACTGCGGAAAGTGGAAGCATGGATGACAAAGATTATCCAGAAAGACGTGCATTTCCAGAGAATGCAAAGTCAACATTAGCAGTTAGCATTGCAATTTTGGGATTAGCCATTTTTGGATTCTTGTCTGTTTTAGTGTCATGCCGGATTCAACAGAGAAGGACACAGTTGCGCACAAAAAATGACATACTTTGTGAACATTTACATGGTAATGACTTACACAGCAGTCAGCACAGTTTAAACCCAGTTTTTAAAAAAACAACTGCTCAGACGATTCCATCGAATATATCTTCAAACAGACATTACTACTTATGGAGGACTCTTAGAAAAACTTTCCAATATGAATAAACTTCTTAATTCTACTAGTTAAATTATTTAATAATGCATAAGTACCTTGTAATTGTGTTCAAATGTATTCTAGCAGTAACAGTGAACATGATTTTGGAAAATATAGTATAAGCATAAATTAAATCATATTAGTATGAATGAAATTGTGTGAAGTGTATCGATTTGATCTACTACTTTCAAAAAGCAATCGCTTATGAAAAGATGTGTATAAAAAATGACACAAACAAGTAAATTTCTAATTACCTACAGTGTTTGTTAATCTCCACACACACACACACACACACACACACACACACACACACACACACACACACACACACACACACACACACACACACACACACACACACACACACACACACACACACACACACACACACACACACACACACACACACACACACACACACACACACACACACACACACACACAGTTATTTACATTTATGAAGACTGAGTAGCTTGTGAACAAATCTATACTCTAAACCATGTTCAAAAGCTAATTTCATAGAAATCAGTTTTTAAAGCACTTCAGACAAGTGCTGACTATACTTGTATCATACAAATTAAGTATTTGATTTATTTAATGAAACAATATGATCTATACTATGTCTACAGAATATGGCATTTACTAACACATTGGGTGCCCCCTGACATTAGTAGTTTAATATCACATCAGTTCAGTGACAATGGAAATTATATTCTACTGTTTAGTATTGATTTAGTTATAGTATCCAGTACATAAAACGACTTACAAAACTTTTATTATTTTTTAAGTTTGTGTTTCCCTATATTACACCACATGTTAAATTAAAAACTGCTGATTTAAAGTATCAGTTATTAAAACAAGACTAAAATTGCACTCGTTTTTATAAGAATGAGTATTTACAACCTACATTAAAATCCTTTATTTTTTCATCAGCTAATTTATTAACAGAAAAAATATCACTTTGTAAGAAAGACTAATGACTACTGTGAACACTGTGGAATGACATAAGACTGGCTTTAAATACATATTTATATGCACGCACACACACTCAAACACACACACACACAGTATACATCTTTATCTTTAAGCATGAACATTTGGTTGGGATACCAGAGTATTTAAATTTTGTTACTATTTCAATTGTATGTTTAAATAAGACACATATACAGAAAAGCAACCTACATTAAGCATTTTTTAGCATAAAATAAAAATAGCAACTTTTACTAAATTCAAAAATGAACAATAAACAGTTAACATGTGAAGAATAGCTTCTATTTGGTGCCATTACTATAGCTTCTTTCTTATTACTCTTGCCTGTTATTCTCCTTACTACAACATGTTGTCACTAGGGAATGGATTTTTAGGTGCAAAAAAAAAAAATAATAGGAAATATTAATTTTTTGTGTTTAAAATAGAAAATATTTTTATATAAGATGAAAATACATTAGCTGATTCTCCATAACTAAACAGGTTATAAAAGCCAAAAAGTTTGTAAGTAATCACAAAGCATGGCTTGTCAGTTTCTCGTTTAAAATTCATTGGAGTTGCTGTGCACAATACCATCTGTAAATTGACCATTACCATCTCTAAATCACTGCCAATGATAACAGAAGAAAGCCTGATATTGGGAGGAGGTCTGTTCAACATCACATGAAGTCAGTCTGACAGCTTGAAAAGAGGAATATAAGTTATGCTTATATTTTCTGTGTCTATATGCTGACCTTACAGAATTTGGACAACTTTGCTTATAGTTCAAATGCCACTGTTTTTAGAAACACATTTTTTTAATGTTTCCTTTTTTGAGCCAGTGGCAGAACCAATTTTGCTTTCACCAATATGTATTTATTTAGCAGTTTCTGTTAAGAGGCGTTGTTTTCCCTTTTTTTATCAAAGCACACAAAAAACTCAAATTACCAGAAACATATTTGCCAATTCATTTCATATATAGCAATCTTTTAATTTTGGAGAGTTTAATGGTGATGCATCATCTTTGTCCAATTCAATTACAACTGGTTTAACACTGTCACACCCAAGTTCCCTGTGAGTGACAGATGCTAGTGGTAAAGGGAGATTATGATTTTTGTCTAAAAAAAAAAAAAAAAAAGGCATTTTCTTTCCATTTGACACCAATCTGTCCACACTAAGATATAAGAATCAGATAGTCTCGCACATTCTATGTAGTACATGGACAACATAGACAAGCCATATCACTTTGATACTTGACACGAAGAACTTATACTGATTCTTTCATTTACGACACTCCACTCTTAAGCAAGACCTATATTTTATCATATTTCATACCACATATTTAGTAGGTATACTTTCATTGAACATCCTAGTAATGGTAATGTGATATGCAAAAAAATCAGAATAACATTTTGTCATTTTTAAGCACACCAATAACTACACTTCCCACTTTTCTCTATGTTGAACCCATAGTTTCATCAATGCATACCTACATTTTCTAATAACAGGTCTGATATTTTTTGTTTCTAATGTTTGGAAGATAACGTTTTCTTTAAGCACTGGTTTGTTTCTTTATATAGAGGAGCATCAAACATCGAATAAATAATTAATAATCTAATTATAAAAAATATTTATTCACCAACAAGTCCATCCCCTAATTATCACTAAAGTAATGTGACAGTGAAAATGAAGAGAAGGATGACATGTAGGAATAAAGGAATGTTAGTCCTGATACGAATCAAGGATAACAAGGTCGTTGTTAAAAACGGATGATGTTTTGTGTATTAATTAAGAAAAGTGCAACATTATTATTACTATATAAAAGATATAAAATACATACCACAATCAGATATTATTTATTTGTGGTTATAAATGTTATGTATGACTTTAAAAAGTTTATTTAAAATGTAACAAGTAAGTGGCCTGTTACAATTAATAAAGTAAGTTTTTTTTTAGTTGCCGTAATTTTTTTACCTACATTCTTCAAACTTAGTTATCATCTATATAAATATATATATATATATATATAAAACTCAAAGTCTGAGGATTTATGGGTACTGAATACAAATCCACATCGTTACACAGATTGTCACCAGATTTTGCACAGATAACCTTTGACACAAGACGAAAAATACTGTCTAATTGGAATTTGACATTTTGCCCCATTCACACGATTAAATTTTTTTAAAGAAATCACTAAAAGGACGGTGGTTGAAATCGGACGCTGAGGTAGAGTTTGCTGTAAGCGAATGATTCCACAAACAGCCGTACGAATTTTACTAGCAGGGAATCTACAGGTTAGTGCAACATTGGAACTCATGTCTTAATGTTAATGGAGACTTCTTTTAAAATCATTAAAAATGCTTTATAGCTCTATACGTGTTTCTATTGAACAATCCTTGTATTAGTCATACACAATAATACAACTGATTCAACTTCAAATTTTTAAACTTGATTAGTTTATATATTGTAACGATGTTATTCGACTCGGTCGTACCTGTTAAAATGTGTTTACACTTGTTTTTTATGTGTATAAGTGTTAATGTGGTGTGTTCGCCTCACACCGGTCGTTACAATAATGGTTGTCACTACTGATGTTTGTAGCGTGGTCTAAATTATCAGTACAACCTACCTGTTTATTCATAGGGGTTGCAAATCCCGGGTGGCGCCAAATTGTTTATATTAAAACAATTAAATTTGTTAAATTACAAATTAAATAAGTGTTGTCAGCGTTGACGGCTGGAGCGTTCGAATGATTCCCGCCGCTGTACAGTTTGTCGTATTGTCCACTCGTGACGAGCGCTAGTTGGTTACTTATTAAAATTTGCTAACACACATATATTATTCATACAACGTCCTACGAAATAAAACGATGGTAATACTCTGTACTGTAATTTTAATGCAAAATTGGTCATTAACTAATATGACAAAAGGATTATAAATGATTTAATAACAAATTGCTCCGGCTTAGAACATGAAACACAAATATCTCAAAGTTGGCGAAATTGGTTTTGAAACAAATTATTTTGATGCCGTCATGGCCTCTGTTTACATACAATATATTAATCTGTTCAAAATCTGGGGTTCTTTGGATTATAAAATAAAACATAAAAGTTGGTTACATTAAAAAAGTACATTACCATATACCTCATACGTACTTAACTAGTATAAAGTGTTTTTATAAATTGTTCGGTAGTGTCGTATTACAGTGGCGGCTCGTGGCTTCGAGGATTGGTGAAGCAGAATCGGTGGCAGATCCCCCCCCCCCAATCAATTATGTGAATATGTTTCTTCCTGTTTTGGAATCATGAATAACATATGGAGACAAAAGAAAAGTATGTTAATAAAATTTACAAATAAAGTAGTTAAAAATAGTTAAGTACTTACAGGCTTGCATTTTATTTCTTGAACACAAGGTCAATTCTCCTCTCTTTCAAATATGCAAACTTGTCGATAATGTCGTCATAAAATGGTTGTAAATTCGTTTAACAGTTCCTTTTCTATGGAAATTTTTGGTAAGTTAGTAAGTCTGTCCTCTGTCATTGTATTGCGCAGGTATGATTTTATTCTTTTTAAACAAGAAAAACTTCGTTCTACGGAAACGCTAGTGGATGGAATAGTTACTATTAAACAAAACAGTTTGTAAGCTTCTTTAAAGATGTTCCTGTTGACAGCTAAAAGTTCCATAAAATTTAGTGTTTCCATTTGTCTGTATTGCTTATACTCATAAATAAGCTGTAATTCGTTTTTCAGTCTTTGGAAATCGGTAAACAGATTAGGGTAGCACACCTTTAAGTTACTTAATTTATCCGTGGGAAAGTTTTCATAATACGTTACGAACTTTGAAGTATCCATTAATGTAACAAACTGAAGCTTTTCCACATCATTAAAACGTGTGGCTATTTGTACTGAAAGGTTATCTAAAATTTCATAATACAGAATTTTGTATTTTTCAAAACGTTGATCTCGTGTGAGTGTAATTATTTTCTGCCACTCATGGTATTCAGTTGGAACTGTTGTTTTTGAAGCAGCTAAATCAAAAATTTTCATAAATGCATCATCAGTTCTATTGCTATTTATGAGTGTTTGCGTATTTTTAACTTGCGAGATACAGAAATTAATGTCAAATGACTTCTTTTGTAGCACATCGAAGAGAGCATCCGTGGCTCCAAAAATATCGTTAAAAACGACAACCAAAAGCGTAAATTCAAAATCATTAAATTTATTTAAGAAGCCATCACTCTGCCTAATGGATGTTTGATCATAATTTGAATCGTTCACAATTTTAGTGAATACTTCTTTTAATGAATCCCATTCGTTATATATAGTAGGCTATTCACAATTTTGGAATTAGACTTCCGTCGCGTAATAACGGAAGTAGGGATTCGTCTTCCAACGACTGTGTCTACTGCGTAAGTTCGCCTAGCAGAACTGTGGAAAAAAGAGGGTAAACCGTTAACAGTTGCAAAAAATATCCGACATTTCAAAATGCTGTTGCAGCTTTGTTGTAGCACTAAATTCAAACGATGCGCCATGCAGTGAACAAAAACCGCTTGTGGCACTACTTCTTTGATTTTTGCCTGAAGACCATTTAATTCCCCTGACATAACGTTTGCACCATCAAAACACTGGGCAATAAGTTTTGATTTATAGTCAAAATTTTCGAGGGACTATAACACAACGTGAAACAGTGTGTCGGCAGTCCGACTGGAACTAACATCATAAAATCCCAAAAATCTTTCCACCAGCTTTCCTCCGGGAATAACGTATCTAATTATGATGCTACATTGAGATTTGTGAATAATGTCTGTGGAATCATCCACCTGAATTGAAAAAAATTTACTATCTTCTATTTCCTTTGCGAAGTGCTCATCAATATATTTTGAAATGCAGTCAATTATTTCATTCCGAATAGTCTTAGAATTGCCGGCAAAGACGGGTGAGATTTTTTTTATAGTGTTCTTGAATATCTACAGGTCTTATCGATACGAAGGTTTCTAGCAGTTCTTTAAAATTTCCGCGATTAATAGATGATAACTCTTTGTGGTGACCGCGAAATGCTAATTCTTGTTTACCCAAGTGAAGAACTGCACGAATAGGAAGATCCATGAAACGTCTGTTATGCCGAACATTGTCATTGAAGTTTTTAATATACAACCTACAATTTTCCTTCAAAGCATCCTCGATAGTACTTAAATTTTTCTTTAGTTTTGAAAAACTCAATGCACAACGCATGTGCTCAGAAGAACCTTCATGTTTGGAAAGGGCACAAGTAACGTTACCGAAATCATCAAAGCCGTTCTTATTCCACGCACTTGATTTAACACTAATAATTAAGCAGGGCATACAAAAAAGTTCATTTAAATAATAACTGCCACACAACCACTCGAACGTTGAATACCAGTTTTGTTTAAAAGTTGCGATTGTATGCCTTTATATGAGTGCTTTATTTTTGCAACTTTATTTACTTTCAATATAGGCATAGGTTTTTCACAGCTTAAAAGTTCTTCTTATCATCATTATTCTATCTTGAAAATGGTGTTTCTAATAAAACACATACTGGGTCATATGAAGGAAACATTCTGTAAAAACTTCACACACGATCAAACACAACGAACAAAACAAACGCGCTGGATAAGTAAAGCACTGTACACGTACACAACTGAGAAACAGCACAGTAACACTGCTTCACGTGGGTGGGGAAACGCTGAGTACGGCATATACGTTGTCATGGCAACCGTCATAAACCAAGCATTGTTAGTGACGTATTAACTGATGCAGCATACAAATTGCAGAAAGCTGCTTCTACGGTCTCGGCGCTTTCCGCCACCAGTAGGCTTACTATACGTGAAGTAGAATACGATCGCAGCGAAGTCCAGCTTCTGTAACCTATTTCCATCGCGTGTAAATGTTATTTTAATTATGTATTACACAGACGCAATTTAATTTAAAAAAATATTTTTAAACACAAAATTGACTAAAAATTGAAAATAATTTTGTGTAAAAAGAAACACATTGAACCAGTTATTTTAGGTGAAGCAGCGCTTCACCTGCGTCACCTGACGAGCCGCCACTGTCGTATTATTTGTTACAAAGTTTGCACACTAATGCGAGGTTATATTTTAATTAACAATTGTTTACGTAAGTTGATTATGCTTTAAACCTTTGAAAGAAAATTAATTTTGTTTAATAGTGAGAAATTTTGATTGTTTTGAGAAATATTTAAAGTAATTTGGTTTCTGGGATAAAGGAATTTAGTTGATACTTATCAGTTCAGACAGCAGTGGTATGTTGTCGTCTGAGGTGATGGAAATTCTGCAATTTTGGGCTGGTTTAGGCTTCGGGCATCTTCTTCTATCTTGTCTTGGGACTTTCTGCTATTTAATTTCTTTTTATTTGGTTCCAGGACATCGTTTAATCTTAGAAGCTCTGCATCTACTCGTCATTGGTTCTTGTAGTCGATTTCTGAACGTCTTTTGAACTTTTTAATGTAAAATTTTAGTCATCACAATCTTGCGTACCGCTTACCCACGCGTCATTTTTCCAAGTCTAATAAATTTAACGGAAAATTAGTATTCAACAGCCCATAGTATTTCTATGGTAACAGAAACCCTTTGATTGGTTAAGGCCTCTTTCAAAAGCATTGTTATGAGATTTGAAATTTTTATTCAAATTTATTATATATTTTCTGAATGATTTTATTCCTTTATCGTTCCTTTGGGGTAATAAATAATATCACTATTGTATTTCTTTCCTTTCAAAGTTCAAAATGATACCTCATAAGGTCATATTCTATTAAACATTAACTTTAGTCTAATTATTTTGACATTGATAAATTACATATCTCTGTTAAATTAAACTTTTATAATAACATTTCTTTTTTAACATGATTTATACATAATTACTGGCTATTTACTTGTCTTAGATTAGTAAATTTCCTTGTGAATTTGTTACAATTGACCTTTGTGTGTGTCTGACAGTTAGACGTTTTCATAGCCAAAAGTAGCCATGATGGTATTTTACTTATTTCTTTTAAATTACATTTTAATTCAGCCTTATGGGCTTCACTTTATTATTATAATTGTTTGTGTTGCGTTTTGATTCTGTTTGTACAAGTCAATATAGTTTTCACTATCCATATTTAAAATATAACAATTAGGCTTATGGACTGCAAGTTTGTTTCAGCCATATCCTATTCATAACATTAAAACAAACTATTCTTTATAAGTTATTAGTTACTGTTGGTTTAACATTTATTTCATTCTTTTGCTATTACTTTGAGTGAGAAACATCCTCACTTCTTTCAAACTCATTAAATTTATTTTCCCTTCTAACATGGGGTGTTTTTTAATTATATACTTAATTTTAATGCAAATTCTTATTTTATTACTACTACCTTCCTCCAGTCCATGTTAACACAAACTGTTTTTACATGGGCTTTCTCCCTGAATAATACTCTATCCTTTACTTATCTCTATTTTAAATTATTCTTAATTATATGATTGTTCATAAGCTCACTTACATCATTGATTGGTTTATCAATGATTTATTAAGTGTTTCCTTATCTATTATTACATTTTTATTACTGATAATATCTTTTTCCACGTATCACTTTCACCTTTAACTAACTGGTGTTTATCACTGATACACTCACTATTTTGGGGTATTTATACTTTCACTATTGCACTTTTTTTTGTTTCACTGTTTATATTAAGTGTTACTTAGTGGGTAATCCCTATACTTATTTCTCTATTATTTCTCACTATTTCCTTATAACATAATACTTATCATTAATGACATTTGGTTATTTACATTTCATTAAATCTAACTTTAATAATTGGGTTAGTGTACTTTTCTTCACTAAGTTACTTTTTAATTGTCTTTTGTTTAAAACAGGTATATAAATTATTTCATTTATAACAATAATATTTGTTTTCATTAGTGGATAATTATTTGGGGTTTATTTACAGTATTCTATCTTTGAGTATACCATTTCTCCCTTTTATATGTGGTGTTTGTTACTTCTTGGTTTCACTTTGTCTCCTCTTCATTCTTCCTCTTCTTCTTCTTCAACTTCTTTATCTTCAATTTCTTCAACTTCAATTGTCTTCATTTTGATTCGGTTCTCCTCTTCTCGACTGGTTTAATTTCTATTTAGTTGTAGGAATTTGTTCACTTCTTTTTATTCTTCTTTGGTTCTGGTTCCTTACCTTCTTTTGTTAGTTCCTATTTGTTTGGTCAATCACCTTTTCTTTGTGTATGTTTCGTGGTTCCCTTCTTTTGTTTTCTGTTGTTGGGTCAATCACTTGGGTTGGGTAATATCGTCGTTCGTCGTGTCATAATATTTATATTTTATTTATTTTTAAACATTTTATTTGATATGAAGTATTTTTACATTTATAATTATCTTTTTTATCCCTGGTACTGGGGTGGCTTATTTGTGTTGTAACATAATGCCTCTCCTCTAAAATTGATCATTTTGATAAAACACTAGCATAGTTTTTTATGAAATTATCAGTTATATATAATCTTTTTCCTTTTCTCTCTCGTTTGTTCCTCCATTCTTATTTCTCTTCTTACTCGATTCATTCCATTTTATTTGGATCTGTTTTTATTTATATTTCCCTTGGTGCATTCTCCCTTATACACAATTTTTTCCTTAACTTTTAGTAGCTGGTTTCTCCCATTACTACTCATTTTTTCTGAGACCAGAGGAACATCATCTCTGCTCAGTTTATTTTGATTGCTGGACCTTTCAACAGTCAATCTTAAATACCTTTTGTGTCAACTTGTGACTTAAATTAATAATAATGATAATAATATACTTTGGGATTGTCCACCTTGTGGTTTGTTTTTAGATCACTTTGGCCTTTTACTCATTCTTCCTTCCGCTGTACCTTTGCTATATACAGGGTCCGCCAGTGAAGCGGGAAAATTAAAAGTACCCAATTTTTTCATGAAACATTTATTATCAGAATTTTTTTTACAGATTTGAGTTGAGTAAAGTATGCCATTATTTTACTTTTGAAAACTAACGCCGCTCAAGTGAGAGCCATTTCTGTGTAAACATTCTTCTAATCTTGACCGAAAATTTTCCATCACTCGACGAAGCAGGTAAGGTTGAATCCGTGCAATTTCTTGTCTGATATTCGTTTTTAATTGTGGTATGGTGTGCTGTCTATCAATGTACACCCTGCTCTTCAGAAATCCCCCCAAAAAAAAGTCGCATGCGGACAAATCTGGAGATCTTGCAGGCCACGAGATGTCGCCATATCTGGATATGAGTCCGTCCGGGAAGAGTTCTCTTAAAGCAGCCATGGACACACGAGCAGTATGACTTGTGGCACCATCCTGCTGGAAAAAATTAATTTCCGGAAACCTAGGGAGCTGTTGCATCAAAAATGTTCTGACCATGTGTGTGTAGCGGTCTGCATTGACAGTTGTGGTGTTTCCTCTATCGTCTTGGAAAAAATATGGCCCAATAATGCCAGATTATGAAACTGCACACCACACCGTGACTTTCGGACTATGTAATGGCTTTTCATCCAACTCACCTGGGTTTTCATCATTCCAATATCGACTATTTTGTTTGTTTACATATCCATTCAAATGAAAATGTGCTTCATCTGACATAAACATGCGGTGAATAAAGTTTTCATCATCATTTACACGTCGCAATATTTCTTCGCTGAAAATCCTGCGAGCCAGCATATCGCCATCTTTCAACTCCTGGATTACTTGAATTTTGTGAGGATGAAAAGATAAGTCTTTATGCAAAATTCGTCGTAACGATGTGTCACTAATGTTTAGTGCGGATGCATGTTTCATTGCAGAACGTTGTGGACTACGCGTCAATGCTACTCGAACTCTTTCAATGTTTTCCTCTGTTCTTACAGGCCTTGTTGCTCCTCTGCGCTTTAAGTTTAATGTGAAACCAGTTTCTTCAAACTTTTTCACCCATGACATATTGCATGAGCGGACGGCACTCTTCCATGTCGTGGAATATTGAAATGATTACGAAACAATCGTTGTACAGAAGTCACACAGTCACCATTCTTATAAAACGATTTTACGCAGAAAGCACGCTGTGCACCGGACCACTGCTCCATGTTTAACAAATGGCATTAAATGTAAAACAACAATCGAAAACCTCCACGCCCTCTCGTGAGCAGAAAATGAACTATTGGACTTTCAAAATTTCCCGCTTCACTGGCGGACCCTGTACTATCATCTACTCATACGGTTGATTGTTTTTATATTTATTCATATCATATTTCATCATATCTCACCTTTCATTATTTTGTTTTCAATTCTTATTGTGATCATTTTAATTATTTTAGACATCTTTATTCCTTTCTTGGTTATTTAGCAATATTCTGCTTCAGCCATAGCTTGTATATTTGTTTTATACATAACTTCTCTTTTTCCTTGTACCAGTTCAGATTTTTTTTTTTTTTTAGAATACATTTGATTCATTATAATTTCAGGTATTTATCTCAGTAATTTTAGCTTGAGTTTATTTTGTTTATTTTATTCTGTATTAAATATCATTTTTGATAATTCTTTGTAAGTTAATTCTCTTACTTTAAAGGAATGTTTGTAGCTTATTCCTTTTTAGTTATTTTTTGTTTAATTATTATCGTAAGTTTGTGATTCTTACTTTTATATATTTAGGAATTTGTGTAACTTATTCCTTATTATCTCACTTTTTTATTTCATACTTCATATATCAACCTTTTATTAGACTGTAAATTGATTTAAATTGAAAGGAATTTGTGTAACTTATTCCTTTGTTTTTTACATTATTATTCATTTATATTAATTTTTTCCGCATATATTATCTAAATAATTGAGTAAGTTGCTCTTACACTCTTTTGGAATTTTGAAATATTATTTATTTCATTTCTAGTTATTTTATTCTTCTTCATAAAACTTTTTTATTGAAGTTTGGTTATAAACTCCCTTTATTTTTCTTGTGTTTACATTACTTATCTGGTAAGTATTATTACCATTATCTTTTGTGATAACGTATGGCCCAGTATAGAGCAATAACAATTTCTTTGCTATACCTTCCATTGTACTTGGCAGTTCACGATTTTTGATTAATATTTTTTCTCCCTCTTTATATTTGATTATTTTGGGTTGGTTTTTAGCATATTTGGCCTTTTGTTTCTCTATCTTTTCCATTATTAGGCTGTACCATTTGTTTTTGTCATACGGGTCTTCTGGGTTTTTTGGGAATTCTATTATCTCTTGTATCTCTCTATTTGGCTTCCTCTCGAACATCATTAAGTATGGTGTATTTTCAGTAAATTGGTGATAGCTGATATTTAAAAACACTTCGGTTGAAGTTAAATATTTGCACCACTCTCTCTGGTTATCATGACAATAAGTTCTCAAAATGCGTCCCACCTCTCTCAACATCCTTTCTGCTGGATTACTACTTGGGTGGTATACTGAAGTTTTATAGGTTTTAATGTTTAGTTTTATTAATTCTTCTCTCCACTTTTTTCCCTTAAACTGCGTTCCATGATCGGTTATTATCATGTACGGTTTTCCAATCTCTGACATGTATTTATTTTTAATAATATCTAATATTTTATTTGTTGTGGCTCTGTTTATAGCGTATAATTTGGTGTACTTGGTGTAATGGTCAAGTATAATCACGATGAACTTGTATCCATGTCTTCCTCCGCTATGAGGGAATGGTCCACATATGTCGAGGAATACGTTCTCTAGTTTGGCATTTGATGTAATGGGTATCATCGTTCCATTCTTCTTTTCATTATTGGTTTTGACCATCTGACACAACGTGCAGGTTTTTATATTTTTATTTACCTTTCTTGTGATATTTTTTATGAACAAATCTTCCTCTAAAGCTTTTACCATTTTGATTGTTCCCATGTGTCCGTATCTCACATGGTAATCTTTGATGATCTGATTTTCTAATGATTGAGGAATTACTAGTTTCCATGTGTCTTGGTTCTTTTTTGTTTTTATGAATAATATATCTTTGTATACACAGTAAAATTTGTTAATAATTGCTTCCGATTCCATCAGTCTTTTTCTTATGTTTGATATTTTGGTATCTTGCTCTTGTTGTAACACTATTTGGTTTACAATATTTTCCAGGTCTTTCCTATCTTTCAATATATAATACACTTTTGCTATCTTCCCCTTTTCTCCTTCAAATGTCTGATTTTCTACATTTATTCTGGATAACACGTCAGCCACTATGTTTTTTTGTCCTGGAATATATTCCCATGTAATGTGGTATTCTTGCAGAGCAAGTATCCATCGAGTAAGTCGGCCATGGCTCAATTTACATTGTTTGAGAAACGATATTGATTTATGATCGCTTCTGACTGTGATAGGATATCCTAGTATGTATGTTCTAAACTTGCTGCATGCGAATACTATGCTGAGCAACTCTTTTTCTGTAACATTGTAGTTACGCTCGCAATTATTTAGTATTCGGCTGGCGAAGCTAATGACCAGGTGGTTTCCATCTTTGTCTTCCTGGTACAATTCTGCGCCTAGACTTACATCACTAGCGTCGCAGTTTAGGTAGAATGGTTTTTCAAAACTGGGGTGGTGTAATATGACAGTATCGACAAATTTTTGTTTAATTAATGTGAGCACTTCCTCTTGTTCAGTTCCCCAAGTCCATTTTTCTTTTGAAGAAAGCTGTTTGGAAAATTTCGCTGTTAGGTGGGAGTAGTTGGTTTGAAACTTCCTATAGTAATTGCATATTCCTAAGAATGATTGCAATTGCTTCTTGTTTTTCGGTGAGGGGAATTTTTGGATGGCTTCAACTTTCTCTTGGGATGGAGAGATTCCCTTCTCGGTCAAGTTGAACCCTAAGAACTTCACTTCTCTTGCAATAAATTTTGATTTATCCAATTTAAGGGTAATATTATTGTTGGATAATTTTTTCAATACATGTTCGACTCTTTCGCAGTGTTCGTCCCAGTCTGATGACGTGATAAGCAGGTCGTCAACGTACACTGTGGTAAATTCCAATGCCTCTTAACCCAACACTTGGTCCATGCACTTTACGAACACTGCTACAGAATTAATGAGTCCAAATGGTAACCTTTTAAATTGGTAATTCATACCATCAAATATGAAGGCCATGTATTGCCTACTGCGTGGGTGCAGCTCCACCTGCCAGTACCCATATACAGTATCCCAGGTACTAATATATTTTATCCCATGAAATCTTTTTAAAATTTCCTCAATTTCTCCCGGTGAGGTCCGGTCATTGATAATCATTTTATTGATTTCTCGGGCGTCCAAGCAAATCCGTACCTTGCCATTCTTCTTGGGTATGGCTACTATTGGGCTGGTATATTGAGATTGGCTATACTCAATAATATCTTCAGCAATCATTCTGTTTATTTCCGTCCTGACTTCGTTTTTCAGGGAATACGCTATGGGATATGATTTCCTGTGGAAGTCTACAGGTTCTCTGAAGTTAATTTTACACTGGTATCCTTTAACTTTTCCAGGGGTATTTGAAAAGACATGTTGATAATTGTTATAAATTGCAATTAGTTTTTTAGACTGTTGTTCACTAATTTCTTGTAGAGGCCATTCTCTTTGGAAGTTTCTGATTTCTTCCAGTTTCTGTTCCCACAAGGCTCTGCTTTCCTCTTCCTCGGCCATAGTGATAGACGGTTCACGCCTTTGACAATAATAACTCTTTCAATCCTGGGTCTTGATTCAGAGCAATTGGAGCTGGAATACAATTTATAATATTTGCAGACCAGGTTCCCTGTTCTGAAGTTAGCAACACGACTCCCTTCTGCAGGTTTATTACTGCTGAATATCTTCTTAATACATCACATCCTATAAGCATGTTGAATGGTAGCCCATTTGCCACAAGAAATATAATAGGGATGGTTGATTTTTGATTATCTAACTCTAATGATACTTGTTTTCTCACCGTTTTGTTTTGTTTACCAGTTGCGCCAATGATGATTATATTGTTTATTGGCAGTGTAGGGATTGGTGTTCGAGAGTGGGCTTGAATTCGTTCTAATTCAGGCTGGTTGATTAGAGAGATGTTAGATCCCGTATCCACCATAATTATGGTTATTGTGCCGTTTATGGTAGCCTTTATATGGACAATTTCACTACTATTTTGTTGTAATTGGTTGGCCTCTTCTTCGAGAAGTTCCTCTCGGATATTCTTTAGATAATTGTTGTATATTATTGTAATTACTTTGGTTTCATTTTTTGACATTACTCGACGTATCAACCCAAGTGATTGGTCATGTGAAGGGTGTCTATATTTTTCCACTGACCTGTTTAGTTTAAAGGTGGTTGTTGGTTGGTGGCCAGGCTATTCGACTGGTCGTTCGTTTCATTGCTTAGTCCTTGTTGCTGGTTGTTTTCATCCCTAGGTGGTTCGTTGTTCCTACTCTCTGATGACTGATTGTTATTATGATTTGATGCGTGGTACCATGAGTTTGGGTGCCAGTTCGGGCCATATCTCCGGTGGTTACTTTGCCTCCTCCCATTGATGAAATTTACCTGACGTCTGCCGTTGCTTCTATTTTGGTTACCCCCGGGTCCCCGGTTGTACTGATAACTAGGATTGTACCGGTTGCCATAGTAATTATGGTCGTTGGGGTGACCATTCGTGCGTTGTTCCGTTTCAGCTCTTCTGTAACTATCATTTGGTCGGTTATTATTTGGGATGTTTCTGTTGTTATCTTGGTTTCCCGGATGATTGTTTTGTGGACCTCTGTTAATTGGCTGGTTATTCAGAGAAGGATTCTGCGTATTCCTATTAAATGGCGGTTCATCATTATAATTATTATTGTTCCGGCTCAAGTTATTCCGGTTGCTGTTTTGTGTGTGATAGTATGGTAGGTTGACATTGGGTGCATTATTATGCTCATTCCATTTGTTGTACCGTTGGTTCATGATCCGGTTTTTTCGATATTGTCCATCATTCTCATGGTCCTCCAATAGACTTGCCATTCCTTGAATCGTTTTTATCTGTCCTTGCCTCCTGGCCTTCTGTATAGCTTCCTCATAATGGTAAACCAGCTGTATTACCAGAGATTCCTCGGGTATCTTGGGTTCTAGATTTCGGGCTAAACATACTTTTCCTAAAAAGTAGGACGTTAAAGTGTGTCCTGCTTGTGACTCGTATCTCCCATTGCTGATGTCATTATGGACCACATTCTGGGTGGACTCTGACCAATATTTCTCCCGGAATTGTCTCTTAAATTCCTGTGTATCATCGATTTTGGGTCGAGTTGCTGTCCACCAGTTGTCGTGGGTGTCTCGGAACATTTCATCTATTAGGCTTCTCACGCTGGACCACCTAGTTTCTCTATTTTTTTCTATTAACTCCTCTACCCGTTTGAGGAATTCTATTGGATTCCTCCGGTAGCTGCGGAAGTTAATTATCTCTCGATTTTCGCTGGTTATTATGTGTGTATTATTGCAAGGTTTCTCCCTTAGTGCATCCAGCTCTTCTTGCATTTGTTCTCTCTTAGGCTGATCCCCTGGATCTTCTCTCTGTTTTCTTTGGTTAGTCCGTCTATTTTATTGATGACGGTGTATACCTTCTCCACACGATTATTTACATCTATCTGTATTTCTTGGTGCCTCTCCTCCAGTTCCTTAATCACCTCCTGTTTATTCTTCTGGCATCCTTCGGTAATGACTTGGTAGAATTCTGTCGCTCTCAATCTACCTTCCTCCTCGACATCGCTGATTTTATTGTTCAATTCTTCCCGGGTTTGGATCACCGTCTCGTTGGTCTCCGTTACCGTTTGCCTGATCTCCTGATATTCGACCAGTTGTTGCTTCCATTCCTCCTTGATTTTCTCACTTTCTCCCTTTATTTTCTGTTGAAGAGTATCGTTACTACTTTCAATCTTTTTATTTACTATTTCCAGATCCTTCTTGATCTGTTTCTTCAGCTCTTCGCTCTTCTTTTCCAATGTCTCCTGACTTCTCTTCAGGGTTTCACGGTTGCTCACCATTTTGTTATTCAGGAATTCTATGCTCTCCTTCATTTGCTTCTTCAATTCTTCCTTGTCTGACTCTAATTTTTTATTCAATTCTTCCTTGTCCTTCTTATTATCTTCCTGGATTTGGTCTATTTTTTCATTTGTTTTCTTTGAAGTTTCATTCATACTATTCATTAACTCCATCAATTTTAGTATGTTGGGGTCTCCTCTAACTTCTCCCTTGTCACCCGCCTGTTGTTCCCTCTCACTATCTCGAATTGGTTTTTCCGGTTGGTTGTTTACCATTGCTTCTGCTTCTATTTCTGGTTCAGGTAGATTTGGATTTTCCAGTTGGTCCTCCTGTGGATTTTCTTCAACCAATTCTCCAATCATTTCCTCAACTTCTATTTCCTCAACTTCTTCCATTTCTTCTTGGTTTGATGGTTCCTTACTTTTGAGCCTTGTAACCATACTATGTCTATTCATAACCCCCGCTAGTTATCCTTTCTAGCCTCACGTTGTTGGTCGCCAATCTGTAACGATGTTATTCGACTCGGTCGTACCTGTTAAAATGTGTTTACACTTGTTTTTTATGTGTATAAGTGTTAATGTGGTGTGTTCGCCTCACACCGGTCGTTACAATAATGGTTGTCACTACTGATGTTTGTAGCGTGGTCTAAATTATCAGTACAACCTACCTGTTTATTCATAGGGGTTGCGAATCCCGGGTGGCGCCAAATTGTTTATATTAAAACAATTAAATTTGTTAAATTACAAATTAAATAAGTGTTGTCAGCGTTGACGGCTGGAGCGTTCGAATGATTCCCGCCACTGTACAGTTTGTCGTATTGTCCACTCGTGACGAGCGCTAGTTGGTTACTTATTAAAATTTGCTAACACACATATATTATTCATACAACATCCTACGAAATAAAACGATGGTAATACTCTGTACTGTAATTTTAATGCAAAATTGGTCATTAACTAATATGACAAAAGGATTATAAATGATTTAATAACAAATTGCTCCGGCTTAGAACATGAAACACAAATATCTCAAAGTTGGCGAAATTGGTTTTGAAACAAATTATTTTGATGCCGTCATGGCCTCTGTTTACATACAATATATTAATCTGTTCAAAATCTGGGGTTCTTTGGATTATAAAATAAAACATAAAAGTTGGTTACATTAAAAAAGTACACTACCATACCTCATACGTACTTAACTAGTATAAAGTGTTTTTATAAATTGTTCGGTAGTGTCGTATTATTTGTTACAAAGTTCGCACACTAATGCGAGGTTATATTTTAATTAACAATTGTTTTACGTAAGTTGATTATGCTTTAAACCTTTGAAAGAAAATTAATTTTGTTTAATAGTGAGAAATTTTGATTGTTTTGAGAAATATTTAAAGTAATTTGGTTTCTGGGATAAAGGAATTTAGTTGATACTTAACAGTTCAGACAGCGGTGATGTGTTGTCGTCTGAGGTGATGGAAATTCTGCAATTTTGGGCTGGTTTAGGCTTCGGGCATCTTCTTCTATCTCGTCTTGGGACTTTCTGCTATTTAATTTCTTTTTATTTGGTTCCAGGACATCGTTTAATCTTAGTAGCTCTGCATCTACTCATCATTGGTTCTTGTAGTCGATTTCTGAACGTCTTTTGAACTTTTTAATGTAAAATTTTAGTCATCACAATCTTGCGTACCGCTTACCCGCGCGTCATTTTTCCAAGTCTAATAAATTTAACGGAAAATTAGTATTCAATGGCCCGTTTCTATGGCAACAGAAACCCTTTGATTGGTTAAGGCCTCTTTCAAAAGCATTGTTATGAGATTTGAAATTTTTATTCAAATTTATTATATATTTTCTGAATGATTTTATTCCTTTATCGTTCCTTTGGGGTAATAAATAATATCACTATTGTATTTCTTTCCTTTCAAAGTTCAAAATGATACCTCATAAGGTCATATTCTATTATACATTAACTTTAGTCTAATTATTTTGACATTTGATAAATTACATATCTCTGTTAAATTAAACTTTTATAATAACATTTCTTTTTTAACATGATTTATACATAATTACTGGCTATTTACTTGTCTTAGATTAGTAAATTTCCTTGTGAATTTGTTACAATTGACCTTTGTGTGTGTCTGACAGTTAGACGTTTTCATAGCCAAAAGTAGCCATGATGGTATTTTACTTATTTCTTTTAAATTACATTTTAATTCAGCCTTATGGGCTTCACTTTATTATTATAATTGTTTGTGTTGCGTTTTGATTCTGTTTGTACAAGTCAATATAGTTTTCACTATCCATATTTAAAATATAACAATTAGGCTTATGGACTGCAAGTTTGTTTCAGCCATATCCTATTCATAACATTAAAACAAACTATTCTTTATAAGTTATTAGTTACTGTTGGTTTAACATTTATTTCATTCTTTTGCTATTACTTTGAGTGAGAAACATCCTCACTTCTTTCAAACTCATTAAATTTATTTTCCCTTCTAACATGGGGTGTTTTTTAATTATATACTTAATTTTAATGCAAATTCTTATTTTATTACTACTACCTTCCTCCATTCCATGTTAACACAAACTGTTTTTACATGGGCTTTCTCCCTGAATAATACTACATCCTTTACTTATCTCTATTTTAAATACTATTTTAAATTATTCTTAATTATATGATTGTTCATAAGCTCACTTACATCATTGATTGGTTTATCAATGATTTATTAAGTGTTTCCTTATCTATTATTACATTTTTATTACTGATAATATCTTTTTCCACCTATCACTTTCACCTTTAACTAACTGGTGTTTATCACTGATACACTCACTATTTTGGGGTATTTACACTTACACTATTGCACTTTTTTTTTGTTTCACTGTTTATATTAAGTGTTACTTAGTGGGTAATCCCTATACTTATTTCTCTATTATTTCTCACTATTTCCTTATAACATAATACTTATCATTAATGACATTTGGTTATATAAATTTCATTAAATCTAACTTTAATAATTGGGTTAGTGTACTTTTCTTCACTAAGTTACTTTTTAATTGTCTTTTGTTTAAAACAGGTATATAAATTATTTCATTTATAACAATAATATTTGTTTTCATTAGTGGATAATTATTTGGGGTTTATTTACAGTATTCTATCTTTGAGTATACCATTTCTCCCTTTTATATGTGGTGTTTGTTACTTCTTGGTTTCACTTTGTTTCCTCTTCATTCTTCCTCTTCTTCTTCTTCAACTTCTTTATCTTCAATTTCTTCAACTTCAATTGTCTTCATTTTGATTCGGTTCTCCTCTTCTCGACTGGTTTAATTTCTATTTAGTTGTAGGAATTTGTTCACTTCCTTTTATTCTTCTTTGGTTCTGGTTCCTTACCTTCTTTTGTTAGTTCCTATTTGTTTGGTCAATCACCTTTTCTTTGTGTATGTTTCGTGGTTCCCTTCTTTTGTTTTCTGTTGTTGGGTCAATCACTTGGGTTGGGTAATATCGTCGTTCGTCGTGTCATAATATTTATATTTTATTTATTTTTAAACATTTTATTTGATTTGAAGTATTTTTACATTTATAATTATCTTTTTTATCCCTGGTACTGGGGTGGCTTATTTGTGTTGTAACAATATATATATATATATATATATATATATGTTTAATGTTAGAAATAATTCAAATAACAATCTTGATCATCTGTTAGTTCAGCGGACTAACAGGGGCACTTTTAATAACCGCATAAAAGGAACACACTTATAAAGAATACAGCTCGCTTTAACTTAACTGTTTGGACCACAGAAGTGAGACATGCCTCAACGCTCTATGTGTACAGTGTGGGACAATCCCCCCTCCCACCCTATCACTCCAGCACATTGCTTACATACGATGTATACAAAAAACGCTGAGGCAAGTTCAGGTTGCCTCATTCGCTTTAAACAAACTATGCCAAATCTCACCTGTCACCATCTAGCGGTCGCTCAGTAAAGCACGTTTCGGCTTAATAAATTCGACAGTCGCGGTAACAATGTATAATCTTTACATTATATAGTTCATATGTATTTATAATTTTTATTCTACAGAATTTTTTAGGGTAGGCATTGCCTCAATTGCCTCCATGTAACTTCGCCACTGGTAATTTTGTATACAGATATGTCTATTTATTTTGTAATTGTCTTAAACGATTATAAAATTTATGTTTATATGTATTTCTGATGATGCAATGAATAAGTAATAAAATATATTAAATACTAATATTAAAGATATCAACAACACCATGGAGATCAGAATTAATTACCAAAGTAACAAGTAAATAAACAAAAGCTATTTAGCGGCATCGGAACTGTACATTTATCCATTCCTGGAGTACATTCTCAATGTTTTATATGATATGCGATTGTATCGATATATTACGATGTGGAAAAGAAGAAGTGTACTAATTGTAAATTGTCCTATTACTTAATGCAACGCGAAAATATGTTTTTTTTTCATTTGTGAGGGTAGGTGACAACGGTTTTTGGTTTTTAGTTTACTGCTGAAATAAATAAAAGCCATGGTTGAGGAAAACATAACATTTAATGTGTTATACAGTGCTTCTAACACAGTAACATTAAAATAAATAATTCTGAGTTTTTGATTTAACAGGTACTTTATAAATATCTCCAAAGGTTTTATAAGTGGGTACTTTTAAATCTCCAAAGGCTGTTGCATCAACATAATAATTTAGTACAAGTTAAAATAGTACAAGTGTCGAAAACAGCTTTGGAGGGAATTTGACTAATGAGTACAAAATTGTTATATGTGCTGACAGAACGCCATACAGACATAGACAATAAAAATTATATTAAAATACTTATTAAAAGTCAAATATTTGCGTGCGAAGCCGCGGGTAACAGCTAGTTCACTATAAAAACATAAAACTTACAGAAATATATACACAACATATGTATAATTATGTACCATCATAGCCACAATATGCTAAAATTTCACAAATGACAGTAAAAATCTTGTCGGTGATGGCTTCCTAAACCTCTACATTTTTCCCATAATCTGAAGGATCAATGCTTGATTGCTGCTTAGTGCTAGCTATTACATTCTCAAAGGAGGTTATGATCTTCCACACCATGAAAAGATGGGAGCTCCAGTCAGACAATTAACTGCCCAATCAGTGGCATAACTCTTTTTCCTGGATCCCTCCGCAGGAATCCCTTGTGCCCCCTCCCTTACTACCTTTATTAATTCATGCTTTTGTTCCTTCCACAACTAACAACTACACTATACTAAGCTCTCCTTATAGCTGTGGCAACTACTAAACTAACGTAAACACAATAACTATTCTTCTTGTATGACGTAGCCTATACTCAATTAATAAAATGTAACTTTTCTTTCAAATAATACTTTGATTTGTTACTTAGTATCTTTTATGTCTTTGATCAATATAAAAAAAAATACAAATAATCAGACATGTCACTAGAACCAATTTAATTTTTCTCATTTACTGAACTTACACATGACCTTGAAAAAAGTACAAATTTTTTAATTTAAATTTATTAACTTTTAATATTTATATTAAGTTTTTATATCATACACTTTATTAACTAACCTCATATTTTTCAACAAACTATATATTTCATCTTTTAAACTTTCAGTCATACGCTTATACCCTTATAAATTGTAATAATTTTATTATAGGACTAACTCCTATAATAACTAATTTTATTATGGAGCGGTCGTGGTGTAGTGGCTAGCGTGTGGCGCTGCTACGCTGTCGGCGCGGGTTAAATTCCCGCCGGGGGCCATCTGATTTAGATACGACCGTTCCCCCTCGCAAGGCAATGGCAAACCAGCGAGAGGTATCCTGCTTAGTATAAACCTTCCCCAACTATGCCGTTCGGATCCGGCGTTAAACTGTAGGTCCCATATACCTGTGAGAGAATCAGTACCACACGCACCTCGGGTATAAGCGGGGAGGGTACAAACCAGTCGAAGACTGAAGGACTACGAATAGGACTAACAATGGCATTATAATTAAAGAAAAATATTCTGATATAAAGACAAAATATTACAAAAAATATGTTTTTAGCACAAAAACAACACTTAGTACAAAGTAATATAAAAATGTAATTTCATGATTTCTAGAGTTTAACAATAACAATATCTCAATGTCATTACTATGTTAAAAAAATGATAGTACAATATTCAAGTAATTTTAATTTAGTTTCCTTTCATTTAAAACTTTCACAATCTTACTGCATTGTGAGATGCAAAAGTGTTTATTATTTCGTTAATGTCAACTGATCTAGCAGTTTCATTTGCCACACTTAGTACATTAAGTTCACTTAGCCTTTTCTGAGACATCATGCTACGCAGATAACTCTTAATCAATTTTAGCTTGTAGAATGTTCACTCGACCAAATTCTGGTGGCCTTGAAGCATTTTTAACTGGAATCACTGCTATATTGTGTACAATTTATACTCTCAAAATACATCATTAGGTACGAGTAAAATTAACAGTAAAAAATAAATGTACATACAGGCAAATTTGGTTTTACTTAAGTCCAATGGTTTATACCATTCATAAAAAGTCATGGGGAAATTTTTGTGCAGTCCCCCCCTAGTTCACAGCCCCCCTGCATTGCAGGCCTGGCAGTTATACCACTGTGACTCATATGGAAAATGAAGATGATCAAAATTAAATTTTTAGTTATAAAGAACACTAGTCATATGTACCTTCACAGTGCTTTTTACTTCCATATTCCTTAAGGAAATGGAAGTATGGTGATGGCAAAAAAAATCGTGTTCGAGATTATTGCAGATTCGGATTGTACTACACTCAAAACATGAAAAAAGTCGTTTTCCGAAAAGTGTCTGTGTGTGTGTCTGTCTGTGTGTAGATTTTTTTTCTATGGCAAACGATAACTGCCGCAAATTCAAACAGAATCAAATAATTTTTTGCATACAGCCCTGATTTGTAGAGTACTCACGACCTATTGTTTTTGGTGAAGATCGGTTGAGGGAAAGGGGTAGTTTACCTGCAATGGTTTTTTTTTATCAAGGGAATTTTTTTGTTTGCAAACGATAACAGCTGCAAATTCAAACAGAATCAAATAATGTTTCGCATACAGCCCTGAATTGTAGAGTTCTCAAGACCTATTGTTTTTGGTGAGGATCGGTTAAGGGAAAGGGGTAGTTTACCTGTAACGTTTTAT
This sequence comes from Magicicada septendecula, assembly GCA_034769895.1. Taxonomy (NCBI): domain Eukaryota; kingdom Metazoa; phylum Arthropoda; class Insecta; order Hemiptera; family Cicadidae; genus Magicicada; species Magicicada septendecula. The sequence continues at coordinate 743,666,922 of CM068368.1, read as the reverse complement.
GTTTTAACAAGGGTATTTCCTATGGCAAACGATAACAGCTACAAATTCAAACAGAATCAAAAGATTATTTGCATACAGCCCTAAATTGTAGAGTTCTCAAGACCTATTGTTTCTGGTGAAGATCGGTTAAGGGAAAGGGGTAGTTTACCTGCAACTTTTTTTAACAAGGGTATTTTCTATGGCAAACGATAACAGCCGCAAATTCGAACAGAATCAAATAATGTTTTGCATACAGCCCTGATTTGTAGAGTACTCAAGACCTATTGTTTTTGGTGAAGATCGGTTAAGGGATCGTTGTAGTTTACCTGCAACGTTTTTTTATCAAGCGTATTTTCTATGGCAAACGATAACAGCCGCAAATTCAAACAGAATCAAATAATTTTTTGCATACATCCCTGAATTGTAGAGGTCTCAAGGACTTTTGATTTTGGTGAAGATTGGTTAAGGGGAAGGGGTAGTTTAACCTGCAACCTTTTACGTTTTAACAACAGTAAAGTACTTGAAAATTCATTTAAACTTTTTCAAACAATGGTAATTGTTAAAAATAAAATAATTTTGTTGCCAGGCAATAAAATTATAATTTTTTCATTTTAATGTAAATTATGTATGAGTTAATATCTTTATATATATAATTCTTCTGTACGTGTGTATATCACTGAACTCCTCCATGTATAAATTAATATATCGTTCGTGGCAGGTAAGCATATCTCAGTTATGTAATGTTTACGTTTCCATTTTATTATTATGCCTACAGCAATAAAAAGGCAGGTAAGACACACACACACACACACACACACACACACACACACACACACACACACACACACACACACACACACACACACACACACACACACACACACACACACACACACACACACACACACACACACACACACAATTCACGTTATTTCTGGCCTCACTCATGTTTATTTTCTTACATTTGCACGCTTTTTAAATGGAAAGTGCCGAAACCCACACCAACATAACGCGTGCAAGCCGAAAAAATGGACATCAATTTGCTTCCTGTGGATCGCTGGGCAATGTAACTGCACGTGTTTACAGAGGAACGATTCATAGACAGACTTTTCGTCTTTAGGGAATGAACCCTCTGCAAGATGCTGAGGGTCCATGAGTGACTTCGGAGCGCTCCTTCTTTTTCGCGTGTTTGTTCTGTGAAACATACACTGTAGATTCGCAGCTTTACTCTAAGCAATGCTCGATAGGAAATGTTGAAAATTTTTGTCCATAGTGTACCCTCATTCACACTAAACCTGCTCTGATGTTTTAATTACGGACATCATAATATTACTAGTTAATGGAGATCAATCATTAACTTATACAAGCCATTAATTTTATGCATATATTTTATATATATGTGTACAACGTTATCGGCAACAAAGAAGTAGTTTTTGTTAAAATTCCTTCCCGGGATATTTGGCCGTAGTCCAATGTTTTCTATAAAACCAGACGTTTCGGCAATGCCATCGACTTCCATCATCAGTGAAAATCGAGTGCGATAACGTGAGGTGGTATACGTTAGTGACCACAGTACTGTGGTTAAGGCTGAAGCAGTAAGTAGAAAGAAGTAGTTTCTAAGGTAATATTTCATTTTGAAAATGATTTTAAATATAAATCTTAGAATATGGAAGTCATGTATGGTTCTCCATACAGATATTTGTTATTCTAAGTCACAGCTGAAAATTCCTGAGCTACAAGTCAAACACCCAGTCACAACTAATAAACTACATTATCTAACAAATTTTTACCCAACTCTGAAAGAGGAGTTCCATATGAAAATGCATACGAAAGTAAATTACTTTAATCACCTATCATATCAGCTGGATCTAAACATCTGAAATCTAAACAGCTGGATGCGTTTTGATAAAGGAGGTGTCAAAAGATTCACAAAATCTCACAAGTAAGAATATATCATGTCATACATATAGCAATTTGAGGAATGTAATTGTAATTATGTCTAAATGTCAAATAGTAAAAACGAAAAAATGAAAGTCAAAAACCTTTTATGTGAGTTATTTGAAGAGAGGATTCCAAAATATTAGATAACTGGGAATTATAATGAAATAAGGAAAGGAAGGTAGAAAAAATGTTTTTAAAAACAGAGCTGAAAGTATATATATATATATATTGTGAATCTTTTGACACCTCCTTTATCAAAACACATCCAGATGTTTAGATCCAGCTGATATGAGAGGTAATAAAGGTAATTCACTTTTGTATGCATTTTCATATGCAACTCCTTTTTCAGAGTTGGGTAAAAATTTGTTAGATAATGTAGTTCATTAGTTGTGACTGGGTGTTTGACTTGTAGCTCAGGAATTTACAGCTGTGACTTAGAATAACAAAAAGTACTGTGAAGGTACATCTTCACAAGGAATTTATTCCTGTGATTTAAACAAAATGGCAGATTCTCTAGTTATACTGAAAATTGGTTTTGGATCACAGATGATGTTATGGTGCAACATAAATGTGAAACATTGTCTGGTAAAGGGTAAAGCTTATGTAACCCTGAGCTGAGTCATACTCTTGATGTCTTAGTTCACTTGTCTTAGCTCCTTCTTAGCTACGAAGCTATGAAATCAATGATAGAATCAAAATTCTATAATCGACTGATTTGTTTACGGAAGCTAAACCTCAGGGAGTGATAAAAGTGTGTGTATGACCATAAACTGTATTGTGTATTATAACTATATCTTTTCCAGATTTTAGCTTAGCGGAGTGGTTTAAACTTCAATATACAAAAGTAATAATCAAGTAGCTATTTGTAAAAAGTGGCTAACTTTAAAATAAATGAACTAAGAACCACTACAGTTCTGTTTAGCTTCATCATTCATATTCCTTCTACTAGGGGTAACCCAAAAGTAAGGTCTCCAAAGGACTAGAGCCGCAGAG